>BFEA01000832.1:390011-409489 GCA_003427395.1 Chara braunii | reverse complement strand
AAAAAAAAAAAAAAAAAAAAAAAAAAAAAAAAAAAAAAAAAAAAAAAAAAAAGCACCCTACTACGGAGCTCAGTGGAGCAGCTCAGGATTGAGCCACTCATAACTTGAATGGCGGAGCCCACAGAGGGACCCTTCCAAGGTCCAACTTCACCCCCCTTCTAGGTTACAAACCAAACTTGAAATGTGGAGTTAGACCACTAGTACAGGGCCCCAACCTTGCAGTCCGAAACTTGTCGTCACAACAAAAAGGAGGCCGCCGAAACGTTGGGCCTGCCGTCGACAAATTGGATCGGCGGTCGCATTTTCGTTTCGCGCTTCCAGAATTCCAGGTGTTAGGCCCGCGGCCCAGGTGTCCATGTAATGGTGCTTTGACACTCTAAGGGCTAAGAAAAAGAAGAAGCCCATAGTTGTGACGCCCACCCTCACGCCCAGCGCGACTTCAACAGAAAAATTTCCCAGAATTAAATAATCATTTGAGAGTAAAATTACATTCTAAATTTTAAATTTTCATTCCATCTTTAAAAATGTCATTTCAATTCTAAAATTTCCTTTCTTATGTGAAAATTTTCCTTCCAACAATGGGGTATCCCTTCTTATTTGAACTGCATGCTAGAGATGGAATGAAAGTCTGGATGAGTTCATGAAATATTTTAATTGGAGTGTCATTCTAAGTAAGAATTTCCAGTCATAAATAGGTCAATCCAATATAAATTACAAGATATTTGTTATAGTAAAATGAAAGTCTAATTAAAACATTTTATAAACTTCTCCAGACTTCCATTCCATCTTGAACAAACAGATGTAGTTGGAAGAGAAAGCTCGCATTTAGACAGAAACATACCAAATTAAATTGAAAATTTTAGAATTGGACGAACTATGGAATGATAATTTATAAATATGAAGGATTTTTTTTTTATGGAATGTTTTTTCAACTTTCATTTCTCATGGGAATTTTTTTGTTGTTCCTGTTTCAGAGTGTTAGTGGGCCTGGAAGTGCGAATAGGGGTGTGCCAAGGATTTTAGGTAAGTGGGGATGGAGTCCCAGGTTGGAACTGGAATCTCCGGCGTCAAGTTTCAAGGATAAGAGTGCAAGAGTCTCGTTTTAGCTCAGAATCAGGGCGATCGCCGATCTCGCGGCCTGGGTCGGGGGCGTATCAAATGTACAAGCGAAACACTATGAGTATCTCTCAAAGAGCGCATGTATCTCCGTCAGCCAATGCACGTCTCAGAGTCTGATGAGGATGGTCGTCGTCGGAGACTGTGTTCCCTAAGCTCTGCTTCAGAGCGGGTTCGTCAGATGAACCCTGCTTCACGATACTCGTTGTATTGCTGGCACTCCGGGCACGGTGTGTGGGGCCAGTAACGAGCTATGGAGTCCTACGGAACAACCGTTAGTTGATGATACGGGATAAGGATATAATAGGGAGGAAAACGAGTAGTAATTGCGACGAAGCCTGGGTTAGATAATACTGTCTATTGCGGGTGTCGGGATAGTCCGGAATCTGAGAATCCTGGCTTATGGCCCACTGAAAATCGTCCCCGCACAGTCGCTCGTTCTCAGTCTGACAGGGGTACTCAGGATTCCGTGAGTTTCGTCGTCGCCTAAGTTGTTCCCTCTCCCAATACGTCCGATACTCTGAGTTCCTTAGGCTCTCGTGGTCGGTGACCCAGAAGGGAGTTTCCACTGCCATATCCTACTCAATGGACGATAATTACATTCATTTCCCGACGAAGCAATATCGCAGCTAGGCTTATGCAGACGCGCGTGTATATTGCAGACTTCGCTGCCGGACTTGCTGTCATACATGGGTGCTTGTGTAGGCAGACTGCTCCAATCCTATCTTGTCGCGCGGATAAGCCGGTGGTAGTCGCTTCTGTCCATGCGTCGGTCTATCCCGTATGCATGCAATTATCCTTCTCATGCAACCATCACCATTCCAAGTTTAGATCCAATCATTACATACGTGTCCATACCATCATGCAACAAAGAAGCGATTATCCAGCATTAAGAACCAATATATCAGATCATTCCTGTAATCATGCATGAACTAAGAGCAAGTGGTCAGGCAAGGCATGCGCACCTGGGGTATCCGGCCCGATCCGGGGGAACCGAAACCTCGCGGATCGTTGTGCACGCAACGCAGATGGCTAACAGAACAAATTAGAATTCAGAAACAAATTTAGAAAGGAGACGCGAGTTTGTTCATCAGTATGCATACATACATACAAAACAGAAAATCCGAGATGATTGACAAAGAAATCTGAAACTGCCGCAACAAAGTTGGCCAACGTCGGAGTCAAAATTTCACAGAAGGTGGGAAAAAAGGCATTGTTCCACCATATCCCCGTTCCTCTCTCTCTCTCTCTCTCTCTCTCTCTCTCTCTCTCTCTCTCTCTCTCTCTCTCTCTCTCTGCACCTTTCTGGTGTGGGCAGTCGATCACCCCGCACCTCCAAACCATACAGAGTCGTCACCCCGCTTGGCACGAGCATGCAAGTCAGGATCGCCCTCGTGCCATAGTCCTTCGCGGCCACGTGTAAACCCCGCATACGCATCACCAGCTCGTCGGGTCGCCCGACTCTCTACTCACCATCTTTCTGCTCGTTAGCCGATCCTCTCGACCGCTGTCGAGTGCATCAGTCTCACACGGGGACCCTCCCGGCCGCGTCACGCAGGATTATGCAGGACTTGTCGCGGAGAGCGTTTGCCGCTCCGGCCGAGTGCGTCAGCCGTACCTCTCGCGAGCCCCTACGACAGGACAGAGTCACACGAGGCACCGCTACCTCCACCTGCGGGAGCTGTCACCATCCCTTAGGTGGGCGTATCCCTGCCGAGCTACTGAACCACATGCGAAAGTTTTTCATATGCAATTGCAGAGGTGGCCCAACTGAGGGCGTTTCTCGTTCGCTGTAGCATAGGGGGTACGCACGGTCGAACGCCCAAAATCGAACCCGTACGCGAGTCGTCATACAGGGGGGCTGAAGTCCCAGACACGATTTGGCGCCGGTCGACTAGGACGCACTACACACCCACGCGTTACACTACAACACCCACGCTTACCCACGCGTAACATACGGACACACACACAACAATCTCCACAAATAACACCACAACACGACAACACTCCTAGTCCCTTCAGTATCCGACCCATAACTCTACGCAGTGGAAGTCGGTAACTGCCTTGCGCGAGGTTTAGTATAAGAGCGCGCGAACGTAGGACCCACGCATACGGATTTGTAATGCAGTCCTACGCAGATAAAAGCGATGACGACGCATTATGTGGTGCCCATACCCGAATGGCCTATTCTGGGCTATGGGGTGGCTCCCGACGCTCAGACATTGGATGAAGCGCGCGATAAGGGGGGGCGTACCCTTTTAGTGGGCGCAAAACCGGCCTAAGGGCCTTTCCGTCTTCTGCACCCTGAGGTGTCTAAAAGGGTGCGGGGTAAGACGACCCCTAGGGCAGGAAGGAATTTGGAGCGGTGGTGAGTTGTCTGGCGCATCACCAGCGACACGCTAACCCTTCAGCCCGGAACCTTACCGTTCCACCAAAATAATTCTCAACAAGGATAAATAAATAATAATAAAAAAAACAACTGTTCTCAACAGCAACAGAAAGGACACCGTCGGGATTAGCCCTGTGGGGGTTTACCCGAATGTTTACTTGGATTATCACCTCAGCAGAACGAGGGTAGCACAATCTCACTCAARCACAAAGGTTGTGGGGYWGTTCACTCTCACGACAGTTRTGTGGTCTGCCCATCTRAATCCAYGCAATACCACTYAACATAAATCAATCGAGACTCTTCCATACATACCTGCAATCACACCACGATATCAAGCAAAGATCCACATGCTACACGGGGTCAACTCCAACCAAACTCTCCACTCATACCCTGTGTTTTAGTCATGCAAGCCCCAACCTCCAGCCAACCAACCATAAGTAAGTACACAGTACTTCTGTTAGATGGCCATTCAATAGAAGTCTGGGTGAAACCTTAACAAAACAAATAAAATCACCAGGGTTAAAGCCTCTTTAGGCTGAGTATTGAGGGTGAATTGGGGTTGAGTCGTAGACCGACGAATCGGAAACCGACCTGTTATCAACGATAACAGAAGAGTAATCCTTTTGACGAAATAGCTTGATTAGATCAAGCCTTCAAGCGACAACACGGAAACCTGCATCACAGTACATGCCAAAGGAAAGTACTACTTATACATGTGCCAAGGGGAGATCATTCCCCTTAGTTGTACTCTAGCTCCTCTACTAGTATCAATTAGTTGAACACCTCCTCTAATCAGTTAGGATCTGCTAAGTAACTTCTAACTGAAAAATATTCTAACTCCCCAAATTTCACGAAATTTCCGCAGCGCTTCCCGTAGGAAAAGTGCCTTTTCATAATTTCTAAGAGCCCAAAAATGACTAACCCTTTCAGATTTGTAAAAATTCCGGCAGCGCTTCCCGTAGGAACAGGAGGCTACCAAGATTTATACAAAGCTGAAAAAACAGAAAGACAAAGCAACTACACTTGGGACTAACTACTGACGCCTGCTTGATGAATCAGGATCAATGACGGCTTACACAACCTCTGGAAGAGACCGTCGGCTAGCATTGGGCCTAACCCCTAGCAGGGTCAGTCCTATCCTCATCCCAAGTTTTCCCTCCCAACATCCATCTGACCTACCTATGGCTCCCGCACTTGGCGAGCATCTAAAGCAACTAAGGCAAGCATCTAAAGTAACTAACCTATCAAAAAGACACCCCAAGTGAGATCCTACAATCATACATGAGCATGCATCTCTCACAATCCCACATACATTTGCCCAGGTAGTTCGTTAGATCACTCAATTGTTCCCTTTCAATAACCCCCTCACTTATGGCATAGGATTAGACAAGGCCCTAACTTAAGGGTATGTCCAACCTGCCTAAGTAAACAAGTAAAAGTACGCACAACTGGACTTCCCTAACTTAAGGGTATGCCCAACTCCAGATAAACTCTAGTCATAAAGCATATGACCAGACCGCCCTAACTTAAGGGTACGTCTGGCTTCTGCTTGAACTGACGACATGAAGCATAAAACTAGACTGCCCTAACTTAAGGGTATGTCTAGCCAGCTTTACACAAAGTTACATAGGGCATAGGATTAGACTGCCCCAACTTAGGGGTATACCTAACCTGCCTAAAACAAGCACGAACGACGACTGGTTAGACCGCCCTAACTTAAGGGCACGTCCAACCTACAGAACCAGCGCAAACGACGATTGGTCAGACCGCCCTAACTTAAGGGTACGTCCAACCTACATCACGTCAACGACAAGAGCCTATCACCAGGCCGCCCTAACTTAAGGGTACGCCTGGCTGGCCTGAACAGTATAGTTACATAGAACATGAACTGTCTGAACAAAGTACAACGATGTATGACTAAGCCGCCCTAACTTAAAGGTACGCTTAGACTCCGTAACGACAATCATATAAAAACAACCATTGATACATGCACATACTATATGTGTTTCTCTCTTATTAGGCAGAGGATCAGACCTACCCAACTTAGGGAGACATCCAACCCTGCCTTGTGTTTAGAAGGAAAAAAATAGAACAAATTTATACTAACTCGCTGATCCTTTGTCTTATTACGAGCATAGGACCGAGCCGCCCTAACTTAAGGGTACGCTCAACCTGCCCAGGTTACCTTCGTTATATTCTTCATATCTTTCCTCCTCTTCTTGTTCTACCTGACTTACTGATTGGCTTTCCCAACTTAGGGTGCCCGGTCTGCCAGATGATATAGGTTCATATAGTATGTATCAAAGTTGTATACTTTGGTTGGCCTTTGTGTTCATGGCCTATGACTGAGCCGCCCTAACTTAAGGGTACGCTCAGCCTCATGTCTGTGTCCCCCTTAGAAAAAACACACACAGACTGGGTCTACGCAACTTAGAATATCCCCCGTCTGTTTTCAGCAACCCACAAAAAAACACCAGGACTCTGAGACATCCCAACTTAGGGCGTCCATCCTCCTGTTCAGAAACCCCAGAAAAAAACAGCGGTTGGTCCGTCCAACTTAGAATAGGCCCAACCCTCAAAACCATACAAGCAGCCCAGCAAACATGAATGAAACATAGCACTGAGCCCACACCAACTTAGGGGAGCTCAGCCTTGGGTTGACCCGGTCAAATGCATGCAATCATCTTTCTCCCACCTTCCCCCAATTCATTCCTTCTGACTTCCCTCAAAGATTATCTGAGCACTCATATATAGTTGTTCATTTAACTTTCCACAATGTATGTCCTGACACACATAACAAAATAAAAAGTAGTAACCTGACATAGTATTATACTTAGATACCAGGGGATTGCAAGTAGGGGAAGGGATCGCACGCGTCAAACGTGATTATACCTGAAGTTCCCTGCCTCCAGAACCCCGCCTGGGCTCCCGCAATCGGTGGGGCAACCTCCCACAGAGGCCTTGGCGCGGTCCTACGGGTTTCAATCCCGCCTGCCGCCTTCCTCTCGTAACTCCAGACTAGACTTAGAATAAGAAGGGCAGCGAAAGAAAGTTCAGACTCTTGAGATCCCAGGGAGGTGCTCTCAATCTCACTGGAGAGGGCCTTGTTGCCTTGATGCGCCTGAGGGCCGAGCAATGATGGCCAGGAAAACGCAGCAGCAACGGTCGACCTCGGTCAGATGCAGCATCAACAGCCTCCGGAAGACCCTCCAAGTCGCAGCACCAACCCCCTACTTGTCCCGCCTGGCCACCTCCCCCAATGCTCACTCCTCCAACCGCGGCCGCCTAGTAGCTAGAGCGCAGCAAGGGTGCACAACAAGGTGACGCTCCAATGGCCCGATACAGGCACAGCAACACACGCGCGGTGTGCCGTGCTAGCCTGTTCCAGCATCCGCAACTCTTCTACATCGGCAGCAGCCCACAGTAACAGCAGGCTGTAGTCTCCAAAGTCACAAACAATCGTTTGTAATAGTTCTGATTTAAACTATGATGGACCGTTGGTAAGTAACAACCCTGTCCTTCACACTCCGCGACCTCTCTCCGCAGCCGCCCTCGCCTGGCTCTAGTTTAAAATACAGCAATGTTTTAGTAAGACCCAGTAGTCCTAGTAAGATAGCAATACTTAGCCCCACAATTACGTTGGCCCACAGTCATTTTGCAACGGCACACAACTAGACACGGGTCTGTTCAGCAGCCTGCCCAGCCAGCCTGCAGTAGGACATAGACTACAAGCCTACGGGGAAGTAGCATCACATTGATTCGTCATCACAATGATTCGTCATCACAGTGATTCGTTACTGCATGCTTCACAGCTCACCAGTCACTGATGTCCACAGAAAACCCAGCAAGCAGAACCAGTGGCAGGTAGTTCAACAAGCCACAAAATACTGTGAACTGTGGCCCAACACGGCAGCAGTACTGACACATGACACAACAACCAGTACTGCGTGCCGTAGCTGTGCCCAATAGCTATAACTGAGCTCCGTCAGTGTGAATGAACCATGCAACCCACCGGGCACAGCGGGGCACATCACGAGATCAGCGGTTTTGCCCACCGAACGCATCAGCCAAGTGTGCTGCCACAACCCTCCCTGCATATCAGTCGTAGTGCAGTAACCCCCCTGCTGTTCCACAATGAGCCAGGTAAGCCACAGTTCCTTTCTTGTACGCCCTGACTCCTATGGTATCACACCGTCTCAATTGAGGCCCCGAAGGCCAACACAGCTCCGTAGACCGACGAAAGGGAAGGTGCCTGGCCTAAGAGTTGCGCTGTAATAGACCGGAGACATACACCGGCCAGCAGTGACAGGTGGTAAGCCTTCACCCTACGATGTACTGCCCGCTGCCTCTGCCGACCGAATGAGTGAAACCCAACTGGGCCTTCTCAACTCATCCTGGTGATGCTCAGGGCACATGGCCTCTTAGCCCGACACTCGGCATATCCCGCCCTGTCTGTCGGCCACTCCCATCATGCAGCAGTCCCTTCTGCCTCCCTTCCTACCGCAAGGTGGCCTGTTCAAAGTTGGTCAGCGCTCCGTTTAGTACCATAACTCGCCTTTCAGTTCGTCCGCTTCATCAGGCCCAGTCATTCGGTAAGTGCTTTCTCTCCCTTCATCACTTTTAGTATCCTCCTAGTTGGCCCCCTCCGCCGCTTTTACCTCCTGCGTACAACCGCACCTGGTCGTCAATCTCTCTCTCTCTCTCTCTCTCTCTCTTTCTCTCTCTCTCTCTCTCTCTCTCTCTCTCTCTCTCTCTCTCTGATATCCCGTTCTCACATGAATTTACCGCGACCCTGATCAGTCTCTGGCAGTTCAAAATAAGTGCGTATAGATCGTACCCCATACACGTGAGCACCCGTACTTCAGTCTTATGAATCACCGAGTATAGAAACTGAATCTTGCGCTAGAACATGGAGAAAGCATCACTTTGTTTTCTTTAGCTCCGCTAGCCTCCGGCCAGGTATGTAGCCCGATTCCCTTATTCTTTCCTTTTGCCTGCGCTCCTTCTCTTGTGCATGCTCGTTCGTGACTTGGTAGAGACGCATATTGTTAGCAGAAGGCCATCAGAACGAAGCACGCTTCCACGCCGATGTTGAAGGTGAGGAGACAGCATTGATGTCGCGACCAATGCCAACAACAAGTACAACCATGGACACAGCAGGCAGCGCTGCGGCAAAGATGAACTTTCCACCGATAATACTTGAAAGATCCACACCCTGTCTCGCCATTTCCCACTCATCCCCGCTTGCAATTCACACAGCCTCTATGGCTGATTTTGGCCGACCTGCTGCTCGGATGCGAGATCCGATGCTACCATCACGTTCGTCATGCCAAAAAACCCCGGTATAGATTCTCCCCTCGCCCTGGCTAGCTCATAAAGGAGAGAGATATCCCTTTTTTTTTCACACCGCATTCTCCTCTCCGAAACTGTCACACACCCTGTTTATCGCTTTTCTCCCGTCCTACTAACTGATCATGAAACCTAGCCCTTCCAACGGATTCGCCCTACCAAAAGATCCTGGGATCTCCTCTCCCTCTACTCGATTCCATTCAGTATGGAGTGAGATATAAAATTTTCGTCCCCGCCATAGCCATCTTCGTCCTTATGTCGCGCAGCCCTTATCCCTGGTAACACAAAATCCGTTGCTCAGAACCAAAATCCGGCATGGCCATCTGATCCAGAGTGCCTGAAAACCTCAGATTCACCTCTTTGTTTGCTCAATTCCGTCAAGAATTGAACGAGATACGATCTTTTTCTTTTTCTTGTCCACTCTTTCTTCTCTCTTCCCAACTCCTCCGCGCACTCGTTTCTCCTTCTACCTCACTACCTCTCATCTAATTTACAAATCTAGCTTTGTACTTGGATTCGTCCTGCCTCTAAGCGAGTACCCCACTCCTCTCTTCTTCGTCATGATCTACGCCGCCCTAGCTAAAGCTCGCCACGACTCCCACTGTCGGTAGCACGTGGTTTACCGGATCCCTGCGAATTTTTACATGGCGCGGCCCTGAACCGTCGGCCCCCAGTAAGTCGGACAACGGCCCCCTCTTGATCACTGCCTTACCTGGTCAACTTTGCGTCGTCCGACACTTCGTCCATGTGTGTGAGTCTGCGACCGCCGCAGAAAGTCTAGCTTAACCCTAATCTATCCTACCGGCGTCTCATGGTCTTCCTCAACCCGGATTCAGTCAAGCTAATGCGTGCCCACGAAGTGCACGCTCACACACTCCCTAACCAATACAAATGGGACGCGCCCTTAGATAGCGTCAGGCGCGTTCTTCCTGTGAGCTGCAAAAACGTGCCCAAATACCCTTGTAAGGGTATTCGGGCCGACACCGCGCTAACTCCCAAGTAGGTTAGAGAGCCAATTAATCGCGCTCGCAAAATTTATAGCTTGTGCATCCGCACGCAATAACCGGGATTGCCAGAGAGGAATAAGAGGAAGGAAGGAGGCAGTGCCTAGGCTGCATGGCTGGGCTGCGGTGTGGGGAACATAGCCTCACTCCACGCTTCGATCCAGTCATACACCGATCTGGCCAATGAGATAAAGAAGGGAGAGCGCACGCAGCAACGCAGGAAAGAATATTAAGAAAGGAAAGATTACAGTTACATCTGCGTAGGCAAAGAAAGGGCAAGAAGAGATTACAGTTGGGATTGGAATTTAGGCGCTGGGGGAACAGAGCACAGGCCCAGGCGCAGCAAAGCGCGCGCAAGTAGGAAGCGATCTGTAGTTACAGGCGAAAGTTACGAGGCACCCAATTTCCTAGTCTAATTAAGGTCCTAATTGCAAAAACGACTTTCGAGAACCCGCACGGGCTCATCCCAATTCAAAAATTCTGAAGGAATTCCCTACACGATTGCCGCACCAAAAAGCATACTTCTATCGAAAAAGAAAGAAAAGAAAGAAAAATGACAAATCAAACATTGTTCCCCAGCGCTCACTAAGGCGCGAGCAAACTTCCCCAAAGTTCCTAACCACTGCCTCCCTTCTGTCGAGGGACCAAGAAGAAAACCAAGAACGAGGGACTGCCATGCAGTTTTTCCCTGACCCCCCCTCCACGTACCCCCAATCCCAGTTGCGCAGGAGATGGCGCTTATCAGAAAAGAGCTCGTCACATATTTGACGCGCAGGGGGTTCCATCCTGTGCAAGCTCCCGCTTGCACCCATATGGAAGTCATTCTGCTTACACGTCGTGATTCTCGTACCCGCTTTTAATGTCCCGAGGGGGGAGGGTAAAAAGTTTGAATACAGATGCAGGGGGTGGAGGATGTTCGTTTGGAAGTGCGGGCAAGAAGTTCGCCATCCCCGCTACTGTTCCGGGACACTCAAGGTACCTGATGGTGCGGTGTATGAGGGGGAAGCGATGACTGCCATGGGGGAGAGAAGCAAGGTAGTCGGGATAGAGAGTTGAAAAGGTGCGAAACAAGGCCGCACAAAATTGCTTGTGATCTGCACAGACGGGAATGGTTCTCGTGATCCTGCAGCATACCTACCTCGATCACGTTGTAAGCCCGCCAAGCGGCGCTGAAAAGGAGGACGTGAAGGCAAAAGGATGGGGAGACACACTAGGTAGTGGGATGCGAGTACATTACGACAGCGAGGCGAGTGGCGTAGAATTGGTAGAAGAGAGAAGATGAGAAGGGATTTTGGGGGAATGAGAGTGGGGTGTCAATCTGCCAGAGTGTGAGGTAATTAAGGGACGACGAGATAATAACTGGGGGCATAGCCTGATGCCCCACATCGGCACGTGCTCGAACTGAGGGACGGGGGGAAGGGGAGGGGGAGCGGCTCTGTGGCCTCAGCGTCGGCGCGCTCGAAGTCTCTGCAGCACCACACTCATCTTCTTCCGCCGGCGGCTCCGCATCTCGAGTCGGGTCGTCCGGAATCGACAGATCGGTTCCCGCCAACTGCTCCAATGACCGCTTTCCCTCCGCTATTTCTGCCCTCCGCTACTCCGCTTCCGCAGGGTCTTCTCTCTGTGTTTCTGCCTGTCCCACCTCTTCCTCCTCACTTGCTCCCTCCGCTTCTTTTTCTTCTTCTTTTTCTTCTTCTTCTTCTTCTTCTTCTTCTTCTTCTTCTTCTTCTTCTTCTTCTTCTTCTTCGCTTATCGCCCCCGACTCGTGCTCACTATGCTCGCTATAGTATTCGTCCTCCTCGGGGGTATCTTCCGATTCGTTCTCTTCCTCCTCGTCTTCTTCCTCTTCGTCTTCCGACGTCAGCTTGCCTCGATAAAAAAAGAGAATATTGATTATCTCCACGGGGTTCAGGTAATTACCGTGTGACGGGTAATTACGGTTGTCCCAATTGCCCTCCAAGCACGCCGACCACTGTAGGTACGTCGTCAAGCTGCAAGAAAGAATATGCGGCGTCAGATTCTCGTCGTAGTGCGAGATGATGTCGATCGATAGATCGTCCAACAGTTGCGTTAGGAGGATTAGAAGCTCTCCTACGATCGGTTGTCGATGTCCCGTGTCCACAGTTCCGAAGACGAATCCCAACATATCTCCCTCTACCTCCGTCCTCCAAGCTTGAATGATAAGCAATTCCAAGTCTTCACTCACGACGTTATGCTCGCTGTCTCGGGTCCACTACAGTTCGATCTCGACTAAGCACAGAGAAAGAGTCGCATAGGTTGGCCACCACCCCTGCCACTGTACGGGCTTGATGAGAGGAAGTGTCAATGGGCTCACGCAAAAAGAGAGACGGGGATGGAGCGCCGACTGCCAGAAGACAGGGAATACAGAGGGGAGGCTGAAGGTAGAGAACCTGTGATGGTTCATTGAGGACGCGAGAAAGCAACGAGCGTAGGTAGAGGTACTGCAGGATTTTATCGGAGAGCACGGATGTCGTCCAAGTCAATACTATTAGTATTAACGACGTTTTCCCCCCGCCGCGCAAGCAGCTCACTCCAAGATTTTGCCAACTCCTCTCCCCAATCTCGCAACGAGACGAGGATGCTCGGATGCGCCCTTGGATCCACGGTAGTGATGTCTCCGCTGAAGGAGACAATTGTCGAAATGTAGCTGGTTCCTTGCGTCGAGAGTCGCAGATAGGCTGATGTTTCGGCCAGCACTTGCGCCTTGCTGTTGGGTATCACGAATCGGAACTCTGCTGCCGCAGGCACGCCCGCGGTGCTGAAAAATTGAGCAAATTTTATGATGTCCGGGTTGATACGCGGATGATGAACCTGTCTGATCACCGAGATGCGCCCGCGTGGCACTAGCATCCGCTTACTGAGTACCTGCTCCGTGGAAAAACTCATGGCGAAGAGGAGGGAGAAGATGAGTGGGGAGAAAAAAGAGAATGTGGATCGTCACTTTCCCACTCGGGCTCAGATTCCGAAGGCGAACCAGTTGGAGAGGGAGGGGAGGAAGCAGGGAGATGGCAAAGATAGGACAAGTGGCGGACTATGGGTCTTGTAGATCGGCTACCTGACACTTCGGGAGCAAGGCGCAAAGTGTTCACACCGTTAGGCCCGAGCTCAATCACTTGAAAGCACCCGAAAAATCGTGGCGCTAGTTTCTCTTGACAAGCACATTTCCTCACCTGCACCAAGTCCCCCAATTCACACTGGGGTCGGGGACCTGCATTCCCGTTTGGGGCCTCATAACTACCGACCTGGCGGCCATGTGCCAATTCGGTCATTCTCTGCCTTTTTCGGGCCAATCTCAGAAGGGCCCGTTCCATAAGTTTCAAATGGTGTTTGGCCTTTACCTTTGTTGTCGCTCTCGTGGGACGTCGGCCGAGTGTCGTTTCATCATTTAGGTTCGGTATCGAGACGCAAGTTAGGCTGTTGGTTCGTAGTTGAAATGGCGAAAGCCCCCTAGATTCATGCGGGGTCCCTCGGTGTATGGCCAGGATATGATCCACGATATCAGGCCACTGTCGCGTGTCCCTAGTTGCGATATTCCGTCGGAGTGCCGCTTTAATTACTCGGTTGGCGTTTTCTACGAGGCCGTTCGACTGAGACATATGGGGGACGGTATTACGAATAGAGACCCTATGTACGACTAGATTCCTCATGACTTCCCCTCGGAATTCTGCTCCATTGTCCGTAAGGATTTCCTCGGTATCCTGATGCATCCCGAGCAAACGGTTGACATACCACGCTATTTCCRCCGTCTGTCTTGTCCGACATGGGTAGGCCTCGATCCACTTCGAAAAGTGGTCGACGAACACCAAAAGAATTGAATACTCACAGCTATTCGGTCCAGGGGGCACGACGATATCCGTCGTATCCATGCTAACCCTCTGAAATGGCCGTTGGACTACGGTGGGCACTATTGATCTATGTAGCTGAATCGGCGCCTTGTCTGCCGCACAGACGGTACGATTTTTAACGTCGTCTATAATATTCGACCAGTACCACTAATTTTTGTCGATGCCCGCCTCGGTAATTCTGACAATGAAATGTGCTGCCGTTTCCTCATGGGCGGATTTCACCCAGGCATACCTCATGAACGGATGCGGTACCGACATCCAGATCCCGCTTCCGTTGGTTTTTCGCTTTTCTAACCGTCCTTCATTCCACCTATAATCCCTTTTTCATTGGCCCGTCTTCGATCCTCCTTCAAGTTAGAGAACTCTCGGAGAGAATTCCCGACCACCGTAGCTATTAAGGCAACATCTGTCCACACCTCTGGTCGTCTAAATAGTCGAATCTTCTCTAAACCTTTCAACGTTGCTTTCAAGAATCGAGCCTCCATTGGGATCTTATCAGTACGACACAAAGGGTAGAGCCACGACATATGGGGATTCCTATGCTGGATGCATGCCCCGCGGGCTCTCGCTACACACTTAGCACAGTTTACCCATTCCACGTGTCCTCCGCCTTGTGGCTTCATAGGCACCAAATAGACTCGAGAAATGGACTCACAGAGAAAACAAAAACGGTCGGGTAGGGAAGGCAGGGAGGAAGAGGAAGGAGAGAGTGGGCCCTCAGCGTTTCCTTCTCCTTGGGCCGCCATGAGGATACGTGTCACTTCTTCGCATGCCGGGCCTCTGCAGACGCATTAGCCTGTCCGCATTCCCGTGCCTCTCCGTCTTCCGATGGACGATGTCAAACTCGTACTCCCGCAGCCTTACTGCCCATCGCCCAATCATACCCATGTCGTTGGTGAGTTTCTTGAATGCCAGCAGGGGCTTGTGATCCGTTACGAGGAGGAACTTCTGCCCATAGAGATACAGGTGGAAGTGTTGGATTCCCCAGACTACAGCATAGCACTCCCCTTGGGGCACCGAGTCATTCTTCCTTTCCTCTGGTACCGTCCGAGAAGCATACTCCACCACGTGTTCTTGCTCGTCCTTTCTTTTCTGAGCCAAGATAGCGGAGATTGCTTCGGGCTGCCAATCGGTAATGAGTAGGAACTGTCGCTCGGGATCGGACCAAATTAAAATAGGCACCGAGGTCAAGGCCTCTTTCAGAGTGGAAAAAGCCCGTTCACACTCCGCGTCCCAATTCAGCGGCTGGTCCTTTCGTACGAGGTTCGTCAGAGGCCGAGCAATTGTCGTGAATCCCTTGATGAACCGTCAATAATACGAGGCCTGTCCCAGAATGGCTCAAACCTGCGTTAGTGACGTAGGCGTAGGTGCCTCCCGAACCGTCTCGATTTTCCTCAAATCCGGTCTCAAGCCCCCCCCGGTTACCACGTACCCAAGGAACGAGATCTCGAGCAGAAAAAAATTGCTTTTCTCCAACACGATCTTGAAGCCAGCGTCCTGCAGCGCTCCAAGTGTCCATTCGATATGCTGCGCGTGTCCATGGAACGACTCAGAATACACCAAAATGTCGTCCATGTACACAATAACGCAAAAATTGATCATTCCCTAAGCAAGCCGGGTCTTGTTAACGAAGTTCTGAAAAGTGATATTCATCTCTCTCAAGAACGTCGGCGGTGCTTTGCATATGCCCATCGGACAACAAACCCACTGCCACGTGCCTTCAAACAACACAAAGGTCGTCTTCGGTCGGTCCTCTTCCCTTATCGGGATATGGAGGAATCCATGTATTTACTAAAATAATTAGCACATCCAATCGCATCCAGCAAATCATCAATTCGGGGGAGAGGGTACACATCCTTAATCGTGATATCGTTTAGTTTCCGATAATCGAATGAATGGAAATGCAAATAGATCCGTTCTTCTTCGGAACTAAGACCACCGGAAAGGACCAAGGACCTGTGGCGGGTTCGATCCAACCATTGGCTTCGAATTCGCGGATGTGCTCTAATGCCGCCTTCCGTTCTGCGAGTGAGTACCAGTAAGACTTGCAGTGGATCGGTGGGTGGTTACCAGTCCGAATCTCGTGTTGTATGATGAGGGACAATCCGATGTCGGCATCCTTGACGGTAATGGCGTCCCGATATTCAGTGAGAATATCCGCAATTAGTTGGTGGGTTTTGTCGGGCACGCATTCCGACACGTTTAATTCGTAGGGCTGTCCGTGAATGATGATCGACACGTATTTAGTGCGTATCGCTTTCGTGTCCCGGGGTGGTGGGGAAGAGATAAAAGAGTTATCCAACCGCCACGAGAATACGGTGTCCACCATCTGAGCCTCTTCTTCTCGGATGGCCACGTGTTCTTCGGGGGTTATCCCGTTCTCAATGTCCCAACGGTCCACTGGTTTCTCGATGATTTTTATCCCAATCGCGAATAGCGAGGCTTCGGGTTACCCAGGGGGTTCCGAAGCCTGCGTTTCCGCTCCTACGCGCAGTAATCGTACCTCCTTTTCCATAGTGAGAAACGATCGGGGAGGTAAGTCTGTAGCATCGCGGAACGAGCGTTTATCCAGGTATCGTGGCAGCAGCGGGGTAGCTCCTTCGTACAGGGTTCGAGGGGGTTCCGAAGAATCGGGCATCCTCGACACTTGCACTAGCGGCTCCCCTATGATAAGGGCCCGGGTCCGTCGGGCTTTCTCCTCGGTAAGCCCGAACGTCTTTGTCGTTTTCTGTCGGATTAGGTAACTGATTATCTTCTGCGTCTGCTCTTGGATCATCGGGTCTGTCTCTTCTTCACTTTCCGAGTCCTCAGGAGGTGAGGACATTTGTTCCTCGCTGGATGTTTCCGAATCGTGAGCCAATCCTGGTTGTATTGCTCGCACTCCGGGCACGGTTTGTGGGGCCAGTAATGAGCTATGGAGTCCCACGGCACAACCGTTAGGTGATGATACGAGAGAAGGATATAATAGGGAGGAAAACGGGTAGTAATTGCGACAAAGCCTGGGGTTAGATAATACTGTCTATTGCGGGTGTCGGGATAGTCCGAAATCCAAGAATCCTGGTTTATGGCCCACTGGAAATCGCCCCCGCACAGTCGACCGTTCTCAGTCTGACAAGGGTAGTCAGGATTCCGTGAGTTTCATCGTCGCCTAAGCTGTTCCCTCTCCCAATACGTTCAATACTCTGAGTTCCTTAGGCTCTCGTGGTCGGTGACCCAGAAGGGAGTTTCCACCGCCATATCCTACTCAATGGACGATAATTACATTCATTTCCTAACGAAGCGATATCGCAGCTGGGCTTATGCAGACGCGCGTGTATGTTGCAGGCTCCCCTGCCGGACTTGCTGTCATGCATGGGCGCTTGTGTAGGCAGACTGCTCAGATCCTATCTCGTCGTGCAGATAAGCCGGTGGTAGTCACTTCTGTCCGTGCGTCGGTTTATCCCGTATGCATGCAATTATCCTTCTCATGCAACCATCATCATTCCAAGTGAGATCCAATCATTACATACGTGTCCATACCATCATGCAACAAAGAAGCGATTGTCCAGCATTAAGGACCAATACATCAGATCATTCCTGTAATCATGCATGAACTAAGAGCAAGTGGTCAGGCAAGGCATGCGCACCGGGCGTATCCGGCCCGATCCGGGGGAACAGAAACCTCGTGGATCGCTGTGCACGTAGCGCAGATGGCTAATAGAACAAAATTAGAAATCAGAAACAACTCGAGAAAGGAGACACGAGTTCGTTCATCAGCATGCATACATACATACAAAATAGAAAATCCAAGATGATTGACAAATAAATCTGAAACTGCCGCAACAAAGTTGGCTAACGTTGGAGTCAAAATTTCACAGAAGGTGGGAAGAAAGGCATTGTTCCACCATATCCTCGTTCCTCTCTCTCTCTCTCTCTGCACCTTTCTGGTGTGGGCAGTCCGTCGCCCCGCACCTCCAAACCATAGAGAGTCGTCACCCCGCTTGGCCCGAGCATGTAAGCCAGGCTCGCCCGAGTCCCACAGTCCTCCGCGGCCACGCGTCAACCCCGCATACCCAGCACCAGCTCGTCGGGTCGCCCGACTCTCTACTCACTGTTTTTTTGCTCGTTAGCAGATCCTCTCGACCACGCTAACTCCCAAGTTGATTAGAGAGCCAATTAATCGCGTTCGCAGAATTTATAGCTTGTGCATCCGCGCGCAATAACGAGGATTGCCAGAGAGGAATAGGATAAAGGAAGGAGGCAGTGCCTACGGCTGCATGGCTGGGCCGCGGCATGAGGGACGTAGCCTCACTCCACGCTTCGATCTAGTCATACACCGATGTGGCCAATGAGATAAAGAAGGGAGAGCGCACGCAGCAACGCAGGAAAGAATATCAAGAAAGGAGAGATTACAGTTACATCTGCGTAGGCAAAGAAAGGGCAAGAAGAGATTACAGTTGAAATTGGAATTTAGGCACGGCCGGAACAGAGCGCAGGCCCAGGCGCAGGAAAGCTCGTGCAAGCAGGAAACGATGTGCAGTTACAGGCAAAAGTTACGAGGCACCCAATTTCCTAGTCGAATTAAGGTCCTAATTTGAAAAAGGAATTCCGAGCACCCGCGCGGGCTCATCCCAATTCAAAAATTCGGAAGGAATTCCCTGCGCGATTGCCGCTCCAGAAAGACAGACTTCTGTCGAAAAAGAAAGAAAAGAAAGAAAAAGGACATATCAGACATTGTTCCCCGACGCTCACTAAGGCACGAGCCAACTTCCCCGAAGTTCCTAACCACTGCCTCCCTTCTGTCGAGGGACCAAGAAGAAAACCAAGAACGAGGGACTGCTATGCAATTTATCCCCGACCCCCCCTCCACGTACCCCCAATCCCAGTTGCACAGAAGATGGCGCTTATCAGAAAAGAGCTCGTCATATAATCACTGCTATGAAAAGATGTTCAGAACTCCAATGCTCCGCCGAGGTATTGGAATCAGACCTGTGTAAGCTTTGATAAAGCGTTGAAGAAACTCCCTTTTCAAAAAGCCGCCACAATTTCTTTGGCTACATTCGCCGCAAGACTGCGCAAGTTACGCCCTAAGCTGTGTGGCTGCGGTCCAAGGGCATGGAGACCTGCACAAGATATGAATGGGCATGCGAGACCGCCCCCCCCCCTGATCTGTGGTTCTTCGGCCCCGAGTCAATGGGCATTTGGGAATGGTGGAAAGATAGGTGGAGATGCATAGCCCCTCCACCGAAGTTTTGGACCGAGGAGTTTATTTTAAATGACAAATTCGCAGGGCCCTGGGGGCGTTTCTCTCATCGCATGCGTCAACTAGTATGTGGCCCTAGTCTGCAGGGGCCTTATCATGGAAACAATAAGGGGGAGAAGGAACCACCTACTCTTCAAAGGTGACAAACACCACGCCCAGCAGATGTTCAGCAGGGTGCGTTTCGATCAGACTGGCGCTCGAAAGGCTTTCTCTGGTTTTCCAAGACTTGGGCCAAAGATAAGGCCTTCGCCTCGATCTCCTCAGAAGAGAAGCTGATTATGGAACTAAGTTACTCTCCGTACAGATACGGGCCGTCTGTACGGAGCATACGGCCGTACGTACGGGCCCCCGGGTGGCCGTACGGGCCGTATGTACGGCCGTACGAGGCATTTCGACGGCCTTCCCAGGGCGCGATCGACCGACTGAGGGGGTGGGGGGGGTGTGCATGCTGGGGGGTGCGCCCCCGAAGTGAAAAAACAGAAAAAAAAAAGTAGGTTTAAGCTCTCTCTCTC
>BFEA01000832.1:367048-382816 GCA_003427395.1 Chara braunii | reverse complement strand
GATAGCAGTGACGAAAATGATCCAGAAATCCTGAAGCTAGCGCGACAGTGTATTCATTACCCGCCGCCCAGAACGATCGCAAGAACGATGCATCTAACCAGTCGGAACATCCAAAGGACCAAGGCGATGATTTTCGGTGAACCCCTCGTACAGATTTCGAGGATGGTCGATTCCTTGGAATCCCCTCAAACCCTGTACGAAGGAATCTCCCCTCTCCTCGCCCGATACAACGACAAGAAGCACTAGTGCGATATAACAGATCTACCGAAGTCCCTATTGACACCCGCAAAGGAAGTACGACTGTTGTGTCTAGGGGCAGAGGCTTGTTCTTTGGAACCCCCTGGGCGTCTCAAGGCTGAATCAGACGAACTCGGAATAAAGATCGCAACTAAAGTCGTGCCATGGCAGGATATCTGCGATGGGATCACCCCGGAAGGACACGTGGCCATCCGGGAGGAAGATGCCCAGATGATGGCCACGATGTTCTCCTGGCAATCAGACCATTCGTTTATCTCTCCGTCACCGCCCGATGTGGCGAAACAAGCACGCACGAAGCAGATCGACGTACGGATATGGGACCATCTTTTCGAGTTACACGTTCCACAGTACGTACCTGATAAGATTCACCGTGTGATTGCAGACATTTTGATAGAATATTAGGGAGCGACTAGCGTAAACGATACTGACATTGGCTTGTCGTTGGTTATTCAACACGAAATTCAGACGGGAAATAATTCCCCCATCCACTGCAAGCCTTACCGATACTCCCTGATAGAACGGAAGAAGGCTCTCGAATGAATTCGGGAATTCGAAGCAAGCGGGTGGATCGAACCCGCCACCGGACCATGGTCATTTCCAGTAGTGCTGGTACCGAAGAAAAACGGATCAATTCGCATATGTATCAATTATCGCAAACTGAATGAAATCACGATTAAAGATGTGTATCCCCTCCCCCGGATTGATGATTTGCTGGATGCGATTGGATGCGCTAATTATTTCAGTAAGTTTGATATTCAGCATGGCTTCTATCACATTCTGGTTAAGGAGGAAGATCGGCCAAAGACAGCCTTCGTGTTGTTCAAAGGCACGTGGCAGTGGGTTTGGTGTTCGATGGGGATTTGTAACGCGCCTGCCACGTTTCAGCGAGCGATGAACATGACATTCCATAACTTTGTCAACAAGACGCGGCTAACTCAGGGAATGATAAACTTCTGCGTGATCGTATACATGGACGATATCCTCGTCTACTCGGAGACCTATCACGGGCATGCACAACATATTGAGTGGACGTTGGGAGCGCTGAGAGACGCTGGGTTCAAGATCGCACTCGAAAAGAGCGAATTTTTCCTCTCGGAAATTTCGTTCTTGGGCTACGTCGTGACACGTGGAGGATTGCGCCCTGACTTGAGAAAGGTCGCAGCGGTGAGAGAAGCTCCGGTTCCCACGTCACTGACGCAAGTTCGAGCCTTCCTGGGGTTGGCATCGTACTGTCGTCGTTTCATCAAAGGTTTCGCCTCAATTGCACGACCACTAACGAACCTGTTACGAAAGGACCAGCCTCTCAGTTGGGACGCGGAGTGTGAGCAGGCCTTCGTGACCCTCAAGGACGCTCTGGCGACGACACCTATTTTGATCCGACCGGACCCCTCGAAGCAGTTCATTCTTATCACGGACTGGCAACCGGAAGCTATTTCCGTTATTCTAGCGTAGAAGGGGATTTCTGCTATTCTAGCGCAGAAGGGGAATGATGGTCGCGAACATGTCATGGAGTACGCGTCGCAAACGGTGCCAGATGAACGGAGGAATGACTCAGCACCCCAAGGCGAATGCTATGCAGTAGTCTGGGGAATCCAGCACTTCCATCCGTATCTCTATGGGCAGAGGTTCCGCCTCATGACGGATCACGAGCCTTTGTTGGCTTTGAAGAAGTTCACTAATTACACGGGCGTGATTGGACATTGGGCGGTACGGCTACAGAAGTACGACTTCGACATCATCCACCGGAAGATACAGAGGCATGGCAACGCGGACGGACTGACATGTCTGCATCGGCCCGCTAAAGTACCGAAGGGCGAGGAAATCACTCCGTGGAAGGAGTCAAAACCAGCAAACGGTCCTAAGTACGGACAAGTGGCAGCTCTCCCACGTGGCACGAAGCAGACCGGTGGCAATGGGTGACGGACGTAAACTCACTACCCCTCTTTCTCCCATCTCCTCTTCGTCTATTCTCTCCATTCCTGATAAATTTTGTTATTTTTGCGAAGCAATTTCTCGCGTATACGCTGTCTCCATGTATCCTAACGGGGAAGGGTATGCGGAATGGATAGACTGCCCACAGTGTGTCGCATGAGCCCATGGCTCGTGCATCCAATACCGAAACGACAGTAAACCGTGGTTATGCCCCTTGTGTCGGGTTGACAAGATCCCGACCGAGGCTCGCTTTCTGGATGCCACGTCAGAAGGGTTGGAAAAGACCCGGAAATTTCGAAGGGCCGAAGTATGGACCGACATCGCTTTGATTGCCACCTTAGTTGGTAACCCCCTCCAGGATTTCACCAAGGAAGATCGGAGGAGGGCTAACGAAAGGGCTCGGGATTATCGATGGATAGAGGGTAGGTTGGAAAAACGAAAAACGGACGGCAGTGGGATTTGGATGGTTGTACCGCATCCGTTCATGAGGTACGACTGGGTGAAGACGGCATATGAGGAAACGGCAACCCATTTTTCCGTACGGATTACAGAGTCAGCAATCGACAAAAATGAGTGGTATTGGTCCAATATTCGGGATGATGTGAAATTCATCGTCCCAAACTGTCAAGTCTGCGCTGTTGACAAGGCGCCGATCCAACCGCCGAGATCGATAGTTCCAACGGTAGTTGAGCGGCCGTTCAAGAGGGTGAGTATGGATACCAACGACATTGTGGTACCTCCTGGTCCTAATAACTGTGAGTATTCAGTCCTATTGGTATTTGTCGATCATTTTTCGAAATGGATTGAGGCCTACCCGTGTCGCACGTGACAAGCCGCCGAAATGGCGCGGTATGTTAACCGTTTTCTCGGGATGCACCAGGATACGGAAGAAATCCTGACCGATAACGGGGCAGAATTCAGAGGGGAAGTATTAAGGAACGTGGTCATACACGATGTCGCTGTGCGGAATACTGTGCCTCATATGTCACAATCCAATGGGCTAGTAGAAAACACAAATAGGGTGATAAAGACAGCGCTGCGACGAAACATCGCGGCATGGGATCCGAGGCCCTGGCCCGATATCGTCGACCACATCCTAGCGGTCCATCGCGGAACGCCCCATGAATCGACGGGCCTGAGCCCCTTCCAATTAAGGACTAATAGTGTCGCTTGCGTTTCAAATGCCAAGCCTCCCTGACGAATCAAGGCTTAACCGCCGGCCCACAAGGGCCACAGCGCGAGACAAGGCCAAGGGGCACTTAGAGTTAATGGAACGGTCCCTTCCCAGGCTAGCCCGAAAACGCCAAAAAATGACCGAATTGGCCCATGGTCGACAGGTCCGAAGCTACGAGGCCCGGAACGGGAACGCAGGTCCACGGTCCCAGTACAAATTGGGGGACATCGTGCAGGTGAGGAAATGTGCTCGCCAGGGTAAGCTAGCGCCACGATTCCTTGGGCGATTCCGCGTGATTGAGCTTGGACCAAACGGCGTGAACACCGTGCGGCTTGCACCTGAGGTCTCGGGCAGCCGATCGGCTCGTCCGATCATCCGCCATGTGTCCTACCTTCGTCCCCTTCCTTCTTCCCCATCCTTGCCTCCATCTGACTCCTCCTCCGCTGCGGAAGAGGATGACGACTGCTTATCGCCTATCTCTCCGTCTCCTTCTCGTTCTCCTTCCATTACTCCGTTCCCAACGCCATCGCCATGAGTTTTCTTACGGAGCGAGCTCTCGGCGATTCCCTGCTGGTGCCACGATGCCACATCTCGGCGATCCGACAAGTTCACCATCCGCGGCCTAGTCCGGACCTTCGACGACTTGCGCAATTCTTCTGTACTCGGGGAGTGTACGCAGCCGCTGAATTTCGCTTTGCAGGCAGTTCCCGGGCGGTTGTGTTGGCAGAGACGGTAGCAGTTCATCGGCGGTCGGCTCCCGGAATCAGCCACGTGTCTACGGTGGTCGCCTTCAGTGGCCACATCAGCACCATCAGCCCGCTGCGGCATACGACTATCAAGACGTCGCTCCGGCTCTGGGCGCAGCAATTGGCGGTGGAGTGGAATCGTTGGCTCACGCCCCACGGAGATAACCTTTTTCCCACGGACGGCGTCGACCTCGATGGGATCCGAACCTTCCAGCATGAGTCAGCGGTGGTGCTTCCGGAACTCGTCCCCTTCCCCCGTCCTCAATAAACCCATCCCCAATCTCCACTTTCGACCTCCCCTCCTTCTTTCCCACTCTCTAGCAGTCCGGAGTCCATTCGCATCTTTCCTTTCGTCTGGAATCACTTGCTGTCCCCCTCCTCGATCCCCTACAGTGGAGGCGTTAGCGAGAGCACTTCGTTGAGTTGTCAGTGTGTCTGGTCGGAGTAAGGGTCACGTGGACGCGGCACGGGGATCACCGCCAGTGGGCCGAGTACCTCGAGCTGCTTATCATCCTGGCGTGGTGAACGGAAGTGGAAGGCGATCTGTTCGGATTCCTCTTCGGATCAGTGCGGCCCGATCATCGCCAACTGATCGTGCACGAGTTAACAGTCCCCCTTGCGCAGCTGGCCGACGATCTCCCACTCGAGATCGTCTCGCAGAGCGACGACAGTCCGGTCCCGCACATTCTCACGCGGACCTTGGCGCCATATCTTCAGTGGTCGGCGTGCTTGGAGGAACCTGGAAGCGGCCGCAACCCACCATCACAGCGCGATTATCTGGACCCGCACGAGATAGTCGACCTCGCCTTCTTCCAAGACCGGACAACTTTCGAGAACGAGGAGGTAGAAATGAAAGCGGAAGAAGAAAGCTCAGAAGAAGAAGAAGAAGTCGAAGAAGAGGCCGACGAGGAAGAAACTCCCGAAGAAGGGAGTTACAGTGAGCACATCGAAGGCAAGCAAAGTGAGGAAGAGGAGGAGGAAGAACAAGGCGACGAAGAAGAAGAGGATCAAGAGGAACTGGAAGAGTCGGAGTGGGAAGGATTCAAGGAGGAAGTGCGTGACAAGGCTCGGGCGCAGGCCCGGGCACAGAAGAGGGAAGAGATCGCGGTCGGAAAGCGACAGTTGGAATTCGCCAGCGAAGCCGGTCAGCCGCACACCGACGATCCGGCCCGAGATCCGGAGCCACCTAAGCCCGAGGATGGAGAGACAGCTGCCGAGACTTCGGCCGCACCAGCAAGATGGTGACGAAGCCGATCCCCCTCCCCCTCTACCGCCGACCGCCCACCAACTCGTCCACGTACCGATGCGGGGCATCGGGCTTCGTCCCCGGTCGTTATCCCGCCGTCCCCTTGACCACCTCTCCTTCCGCCAGATCTCTACTCGCGTCACCTTCCCTGACAACCCCTTCCCCATCGATACCTTCCGCTTCTTCTACACCACGCGTCTTGCTGTCACTGTTCATCCCCACCCTTCCACCCGATGTGCCCGCCCCGTCTTCTCCCTCCACATCCTTTTCCTTAGTGCCACGTGGCGAGGCCACAACATGATTGAGGTATACTGCATGATTACGGGGACTATCCCCGCATGCGAGAACCACGATCACTTTCGTGCGGCGCTTTTCCGAACCTTTACCGCCCTCTATCCTGACTACCTCGTGTCCCTCCCCCACACGGGCAACCGATTCCCCCGCTTTCACCGAATCGTTCGTTACCAAGAACTTCCGGAGACGGTGGCCGGAATGGAGAGCTTCCTTCCCCCGCTACCCATCAACCCTCCCCCTCACCACCCCTCCATGTACCGTCTCCACTTTCCCCTCCCCGGCACTCGCTGATGTACGAGTGATGGACACGCGTCATGACGACGACACGTGTAATCCCCTCCTTGGATTGTTGATGGCCCTCCCTTAGGAATTTGTAGTAGAGTTGTGTTGCCACGATTGGACGACGTCCACACTCCTTCGAACGGTAAGTGGCATAGAAAGAAGAGCTCCGCGTGTTGATCGATTAGAGACGTCGACGCGTGTCCACAAACAAGCAGGAGCTTGCTAATATTGGAACCCCCTGGGCGTCACTTATGTGACGAACCACTTTCTGTAGCGTGCGACTTTCTGCGCGATTGCAATGAGGGGTCCTAAGCTGGGAAGGTTGGGCCAACTACGGGAGATGGATGGGAAATTGCATCAGTACCCTCGTTTCTTCGTCTTTTGCGTCGATTCTTTTCGGATGGCTGAGTCGGAGTTGGGTGTGTCTCGGGACGGGTGATTGATTGGTTGGATGGCTGGCGTGCCGCCAGGCGCGCGATTAATAAACGTTGACGTCATTTCTTTTTGGTTCGGTTTCAAAACTTTTTGGGCGCGGACATCGCGCGGGAATTCGTTTCGTTCTTTTTGAATTTTCTTTTCGAGTTCTTTTTCGAATTTTGGCGAACCCCAACAACTCTCGGAATTTCGGACTTTCCTTCCGGAATCTGTACTTTTGTTTTTTCGCATTAGTTAGGAATTTCAGAATTTTATAATTAGGACTTTCTTTTGCTGCGCGGCGCCTTTTTGCTTACGCGCTTCTTTATGTGGCTGCAACGAAATTCTGATTAGTCGGCTCCTTTAATCGGGTGTGCAACTGTAATTTTGGGTTGGCGCCATTGTAACTGTATCTTTCTTCTTGTGCTTCGGCTTTCCCGCCCTTGTTCTCTTTCTTTTGCTATGCTTTTGGTAGCCAAGGTCTGCATAATCGGATCGATGTGTGGAGAGTGGCTACGACCCCCATGCCACGGCCCGGTCATGCAGAACGCAGGCTCTCCTTCTCTAATCTCCCTTCTAAATCCTTGTAATTCCGTGTTCTTCGCGCATGCATGCAGGAAATAAATTCTAGCTGCGCAATTAGTTAGCTCTCTTAACCAGCTGTTGGAAGCTCGTGGTTGCACGATCAGAGAGGGTCGGCACATGAGCGAAGTAAGAGGTGAGTAGAGCAGGAGTTGGGTGACCCGACGAGCTGGTGCCAAACGCGCGGGGTTGACCAGGACCACGACGGACTGTGGGCGCGGGCGAACCTGACAGGTGCGGGAGGACTAAGTAGGGTGACGGCTTCATGGGTTGGTGCACGACGACGGACTGTCCGCATCAGAGAAGAAGAGAGAGGAAGAGAGAGTTGAGGTTGATGGACGCGGATTCGCTGTTTCTTTTATTTTTTCTCCCTCCTGTCTCGTGTATATAAATTTTGATTTCGGCCCCGGGCGATCTGCCCGTTTTCTGTTTTTGGAGTCTGGACTTGGGTTTTTGCTCACACTTGTCTTCGCGATTTATGCATTGTGTGTATGATGCTGAATGAATGAATGTATGGGTGCCATGTTTGATTACTTATCTTTCTATCGGATCCTTGCCTTTGCCTTTGCTCATTGCACTTGACGCACTCGTGAGTAGGATAGGAATTTTGCGCGATCGGTAATCCTGTTCTCGTTTTGTTTGTCTTTTGATGAGGCTGTGTGGTTGCCGCATATTGCATGCTCGAAAATTATGGAATGATTAGGCAATCGAACGTCCGGCCCAGCGAACGCCACGCGAGGACGCGTGTAAACGCGACTTGATCCGCACATTTACACGTGCCCCTGTGCGTCGATTCGTCGAACTCCAAAAAAGCCCCTCGGCTACAGAAGTACTGTCTGATTGGAAACGACCATCCGGGGTCTGCCACAGAGAAATCATCCCGTGCGAACACGCGTAAGCAGGACTCGACTCGCGCAGCCTGCACGTGCTCGCACTCGGTGCTCCTGACCAGCTCAGACCCGCCCTTAGGCATCTCATAGCTCTGCGATGATACAATGACACGCTCAGAGAACTCGGAGTCATTGCTATACGACCCGGACTACTTCACCCCGTGGGTAAACGAAGTCCTCCGACAGAGATACCCCTGCCTAACCGAGAACCGACTGTGTCCGCGAGAGTTTCACTGCGCCACCACTAGCGACCCCAGGTGCTATGATTTCCCCACTCAGGACCACACCCACTACTTCACCCACCCCGGGTTTGTCGTTATCTCCACCAGTTTCCCTCCCTTCCGTCTTCTTCTTCCGTACCACCAACTCAGCGTCGTCCCGTGGAAAGCCATCGCCCCCTACTGGCCCAGTACACCCTGCGGAAATTGCTGACGACGCGGCAATCAGAGGACCCCGGAATTCCAGAGGCCCAACTCAAACGCATGACGACCAGCACCACGCGGCAGTTTCCAACGGCCTGACTCATCGGAACTCCACCCACCCCGAAGGGACCTTCCCACGAACCGCCGTCCTCGGAACCAATGGCTCACCCGGCCTTGAGTGACCCATGTATGCCATCAGCCTTATGACCAGAGGCGGTCCGCCCTCTCCGCCAAATTGCACTCGTGCCCCCGAAAAACTCTGCCATAGGAGATCTCAGTTCTAACCTGGGACTCCACTCCCACTTCCCCAAAAATCCTTGCCACACCCCTTTCGCACGTCCAGGCCCACATCCTACTCCGATTAGGAAGTCGCGCAGGGCGTGAGGTTGGGCATCACACCCTAATTCCATCCTACCAGCTAGGCCCCTCACTAGTAGGACGAGTGATATCCCACCGTCAACTTCTCCCGCTCACACTTCCAGGATAGCCAAATGATGAGCTATGACCCCAGAGACCAGCAAGTGCAACAGTTCTGTCTTCGTCATCGAAAGGGAGGTCCCGAGTATGTTCAGATGAAGTCGATTGACCACGGCCGGTACCCATCAGGACTCCGCTCGATGCCAATCGCATCCGTTCCCAACCGCCCCCATCAGAACCCCCTTCACCCTCCCCAACTCCATCCTAGTAAAGAGTTCGGGAGACCATATCCTCAGCAAGAGCCAGACACCATCCTCAACCTGCAACCTCCTGCCCCCTCGGAAATTCCTGTCTCTGTCCTCGAGGGGGTGAGCCAGCATTGCCTGGGGCCGATCGAACCAGAAAGAACTCCCATCAGTCGATACCCATCTGGCAACCAAAGCTGCCCGACGCCAATCGCATCCAATGAAAGATCCCCCAGCCGGTACCCCTCAGACAACCCTGATTCAACCCTCTCTCCGTCCTCACAAAGAGTCATCTCATGCCCTTTGCCCGCCGCCTTAAAACGATCCCCTGCATAAATCAACAAGTGGAAAAGAAAGAAAAGAATTGGACACAAGAACGTGACGGGGGACTAAACTCAAAACAAAGAGAGAGAGAGAGAGAGAGAGAGAGAGAGAGAGANGAGAGAGAGAGAGAGAGAGAGAGAGAGAGAGAGAGAGAGAGAGAGAGAGATGAGAGCAAAAAAAGAAAAGAAAGCAGAAGATCATTGGATATTGTGGGCGTCAGAAGAGCAACACCTGCTGTAGGCCACTGGAAAATAGGTCAGCGTCCCATGATTACAGAAAATGAGTACGGGGGCCATTATCCCGGCCTTGGCTGTAAGATTGTGGCCAGAGCTTGTCTGCTTTTGTCTTGGTGAAAGGTCTCCAGGAGGTTGGTCCCCTGCGGGGGGGAGGGCAACGGGGAAATGCTCCCAGAATTCATGGTTTCTTGGGGTAGACGGTGAGGAACCCGTCCTCAATTCGTGCTCTGCTACAATATAATTATCTTGCTTGTTTCAAGAAAAGGAAAAAAACTGAAAACAAAAGAAAGAAAGAAAGAATTAGACGTACTGGAAGCATCTGTGTTCTGTTTTCTTCCCCCCCTTTTTGTTATTCTCGATTGTTGTCCTTTTTTACCAACCTTCCTCTCTGTCAATGTGGATACGCGGCGGCCGAAGACAGAAGTGCAAGGCACTGCCAGGCGTTTTGAAGGAAAGGCAGGGAGATGACAGGATAACCACTGGTGCCCCCCAGTGGCTCCTCCCGGGCCCCTGACCAGGCTCAAGATGGCCGTTTTTATGTATGGGTCGCTGGATCTGTTGTAACATATGATAGCAATCTGGGTGAAGAAGGTTCTCCCCTGCTCAGTCAATCCCCTGGCCCCAGGGCAATCAATGCTGGCAGGATCCTCCTACAGTTTCTCTGATGTATTCTAAAAATATAATGTTCATAAGGGACGCTGGACCCATTTTCCAGCAGGTGACTCGGATGCTCCCCACCAATAGATGGAGCAATGTTCCAAAAAAAAAAAAAAAAAAAAAAAAAAAAAAAAAGAGAGGTACTGGAAGCATCATCCAGCTTATCTTGCACACCACTGCCTCTAGGTCTTTAGACTCTTTACTAATAGACCCAAGTAGCTCTGTGGCTGCACTTCCTTCTCTTCCCTATACTTTTTTGGACATGTTATTATATCTTTTTCGACCCGTCTCCACAGGGCCTATGGGCCTCCAGGGACTACCCACTTTTTTTTTAATGACTGGACAGTGGACAAGCATCAACTCGTCTTTCCTCCTACACCCCCCCTACAGCCCCCATCTGATTTTCCTGACCCCCTTCCACCTCATGCCCCGTCCCTGGCTGAGATCCTGGTGTAACACCACTCCGGATGCTGTAGCACTTCTGTGGTGTTGGATTCCCCCGGAGAAGGTGAAAAAGGTCCCAAGATTCCGGCTTTGTTCCTAAAGCCGAAGCTGGGTAATGGCCCCCGCACCCCGGTACTCATTTGGTGATTCACCCCTGACCTAAACTCCTTGAAGAAGTGCCCCTAACACAGGGCAATGGAAGCGCTTTCCAAACAGCGATTTGGCACTCCCTCCTGACACGCCATCCACCTTCTCCTGCCCTCCAACTCCGGAGGTAGCACTGACGGCCCATGATCGCCCATCATGATGTCTCTGAAAACCAGGGCACGCGATTGGCTCTGTGCTGCACACACACAATACTTTCCTTCTCCAATCACATTTGAGGCCGCGGCGCACCTCTAATTCTGTCTTTCAAAATTCTTTTTTTAACTCACTCAATCCATTAGAAAAATCAATAAGAAGCCGGGGGCGTCACAACTCGACAAGGGGTACTGACCTCATCAGCCAGCTTAGCTTACAGGCATTTGCCTGCAGAACTCTTTTTTTTTTCTTTTCTTATAAAGCCCAGGTTGTTATAGAGGTCGGGTATCGACCCAGGTGGGTACTGTCATTGGAGCGCCGGAGGGAGGCTTCCCAGTAGGCAACCTACCCAGTATTATTCCTGGCAACCGAATCAGAAGTTCTCGTGGGGAAGTCTACTGAGTTCCAATGCCTAAGTTATAACCCTTACCTAACACTGGCTGCTGTTCACAAGCAAAGGTGCTTGGTCTAATTCTTTCTTCTTCTTCTTCTTCTTCTTCTTCTTCTTCTTCTTCTTCTTCTTCTTCTTCTTCTTCTTCTTCTTCTTCTTCTTCTGTTTTAAACCAGCAATACCTTTCCCCGCTTGAAATCTACTATGCACCGGGTAACGCAGTAGCCGAGCGTGTGTGACGCCCAACCCCACGCCTAACGCAACTTCCTGTTTTCGGAGTAAGAGGGGGCCTGAAAGTGCGTAGTAGGGGTGTGCCAAGGATTTTAGGAAAGTGGGGTGGAGTCCCAGGCTGGAACTGAGATCTCCGGTGTCAAGTTTCAAGGTTGGAAATGCAAGTGGTTCTCTGTGGGGCCAAGTCTTGGGTTTTGCCTTCCTCAAGATCGAGCGTCTGATTTTGCCAGTGGGCTCACACTTGGTGCATTGATTGAACAGAGTGGGTGTCTCGTTGTTCAAACACCTATCGCCGGCGGGTCTCATAGACCTCCGAATCCGACGTGGACGGCCTCAGCCAGAGACTGTGTTCTCGGTGCTCAGCTTCGGAGCGGGTCTGTCGAACGAATCCCGCAGCTCGGTAAGTGTTGTGCTGCCAGCACTCAGAACACGGCCTCCGGGGCCAGTAGTGTGTGATCGACTCCCACGGGACAACCATTAGACTGTGGTAGGGGAGGAGTTGGTGGAATGGAGGAAAGTGGGTCTTGATGGCGACGAATCCGGACGAGGTGTAGCATTGGTGACTACGGATGTCCGAGTACTCTGGGATTCGGGAATTCCGTCAGATGGCCTGGTGGAAGTCACAAGTGCACAACCGATCGCCCTTCGTTCGACAGGTGTAGGCCGGGAGCCCAGAGTTCGATTGGCGGGAGAGTTGTTCGTTGTCCCAGTATCTCCGGTACTCAGGGTTCCTTAAGCTGGCATGGCCAGTGATCCAGAATGAAACGCCGATATCTATATTTTGCAATAGAGACCTATCTCATACATTTGGTTGTGCAAGGGGAGGTGGCGTTGGGAACAGGTCATGCGGACACGCGTATATGGGATGACCATCGTTTGGGGATCATTCGTATACGTACGTGCACATGATCTGTTCCCACCGAGTCCGAATCAACTTAGATAGATCAAATAGTCGTTCGATTGCCAAAAGGAAAGGAGCGAATAATCATTCTCATGCATCAGATGTCAATTGCGCGCAGATCATGCATGGGAAAAATCCAACCCATACTTAGGCATATACACAGATCGCAACCTACTTGTTGTACATGCATCTGCCCCGACCCAGGTTTGTTTGGGGAGACAGTCCCAACCGGCTTAAGGCAAGATCACCCTGTCGATCGCTACCACATATACAAAGACATAGTCATTCCAAAAGTGGGCGGGATCACATACATTTCTCCACACATCATCATGGCGTTTACTCCCTATGTCCTCATTTCCACAACCGACAATCCTCCATGCAAACAAAACGAAGAGATGGGGGAGACAAAGATAGCTCAGACATCACCCAAAGAAAAGAACATTCGAGAGTGCCACGAGCAAGGATGGTTGAGAGCCAGAAATCAAAGAAAACCTGAAGAATAAAAAATTATGGAGAAGATGCAAAGAGATAATTCTCACTTCAGCTCACCGATTTCACCCTCTCTCTCTTTCTCTCTCTCTCTCTCTCTCTCTCTCTCTCTCTCTCTCTCTCTCTCTCTCTCTCTCTCTCTCTCTCTCTCTCTCTCTCTCTCTCTTTCTCTCTCTCTCTCTCTCTCTCTCTCTCTCTCTCTCTCTCTCTCTCTCTCTCTCTCTCTCTCTCTCTCTCTCTCTCTCTATCTATCTATCTATCTATCTATCTATCTATCTATCTATCTATTTATCTATCTATCTCTATCTCTTTCTCTCTCTCTCTCAAATTTCCCACGATGAGGGCAGTTCGTCGCCTCGCACCTATCACCAACTCGAAGTTGTCATCCCGCTTACAACAGAAAAATTCCCATAAGAAATGAAAGTTGAAAAATCATTCCATAAAAAAAAAAATCCTTCATATTTATAAATTATCGTTTCAATATTCGTCTAATTCTAAAATTTTCAATTTAATTTGATAAGTTTCCGTCAAAATATGAGCTTTCTCTTTCAACTACATCTATTTGTTCAAGATGGAATGAAAGTTTGGACGAGTTTATGAAATGTTTTAATTAGACTTTCATTCTACTACAACAAATATCGTCTAATTTAGATTGAATTAACCTATTTATGACTAGAAATCCTTACTTAGAATGGCAGTCCAATTAAAATATTTCATGAACTCATCCAGACTTTCATTCCATCTCTAGCATGCAGTTCAAATAAGAAGGGATACACCATTTTTGGAAGGAAAGTTTTCAAGTAAGACGAAAATTTTTAAAATTGGAATGACATTTTTTAAGATGGAATGCAAATTTGGAATTTAGAATGTAATTTTACTCTAGAATTATTATTTAATTGTGGGGAATTTTTCTGTTGTAGTCCAAGTATGCAGGCCAGGTTTGCCGGTGTGCCAAAGTCCTTCGCGGCCACACGTCAACACTGCCTACCCAGCACCAGCTCGTGAGATCGCCCAACTCCCTACTCACCTTTCCGTCTCCGTTCGTTAGCCGATCCTCTCGACTGTGCTAACTCCCAAGTGTGGATTCGAGAGGGAATAAGTCGCTTTTGCCAGCTTTATAGCATTTCGTAGTTGCACGATATGATTCCGGATTATGCTGAAGTAAGAGGAAAGGCAGGAGGATTGGGGTGAGACTCACAGCAATGGGCCCACCAAAAGACCATGGAGACCAGCTCGTCCACACAACCCTGCAAGCCATGGCCAAATGGAAAGGCCTTCACACCTCACTAGTGGGCATACCCCTAGCAATCAACAACGCTGTGTTGTCGACTATCTGGTATAAAACAGTCTTCTGGGCCATGGAACTTAAGCAATACAAGCGACTCAAACAGGCCATAGCCGCTTAAAAATGACCAAGAGCTACAGTCATGCATAAAACAGGTGGCTTGGGCCCAGATAGCTCAACCCCGGAATAAAGGGGGGCTGACCATCATTGACCCTCTAGACCAATCCAAGACTCTTATCTTTAAGGTGATAGTCAGACTACTCATGGCGGATGACCTTCCGTGGGGCCCATTGACGCATATGCAACTAACAAATCTTCCCCCCCAGGGCCCATAACGGGTCATGGGCCAGAAAAGGAATTTTTAAACTCGGAGATTTGTGGGACAATCAGACCGGGCGTTGGAGAACGGAGGCGGATCTGCGACCTTATCTCAAACACATTCGAAACCTGGGCGACAAACTGCAACAGATCCATGATGCAATCCCCATCGCCTGGGTACAAACTCTTCGAGAAGGTCCGCAAATCCCCAAGGGGGAATGGGTAATCAGGGAAGCGACCCTCCCTCTCCCCATGACTGTCTTCAAAGTCACCGACTGCTCGACCGCGCAGGCCCAGCTGGAGGCCTACGAGACTGAGTTCCCAGGCACAAGACTGCCACACCTAACGCGGAACCCAGACCTCAACACCACACAACAACTGTTAGAACTCATGCGAGTACGTGTGCTCGGAGACGACTCGGACGGATGGTGGGTTTACGAACCGACAATTCCAATCTGCTTCTTACCATTCGACCCGGCAGAATGGCAATGGGAAGGCCATCACCTGCTCCCGTTCCGGAAATACACAGTTAAAGAATGCTACATAAGAATTCACAAAACGAACGACACCACTGACATTATCAAAAATAGGTGGTCCCGAGACTCACACATTCAGACAGCTGATATGCAGCGATTCAAATGGGCACAATACACCCACCTCATGTCAACATCTCAGAGAGCCCTCCAATGGCAAATAATCTATCGCTGCTTGCCAACACCTGCATGGCTGGTCTCTAGATCGAAGTTGGAACAAAAAGGACAACTGTCTCCATTATTCTCCTACTGCAAAGCGCCAGGCCAACCACGAATTGCGGATCTGGAGCACTGTCTACTCTACTGCCCTCTAGCACGCCAAATCTGGCAATGGTGGACGGCAGCTTGGGGCTACCTCACAAACACAGACTTCCCATGGGACGTGGCAATCATTCTGTTGGGACAGATCTCGAAAACCACGACATAGTGGTCCGACTTCCAGCTAAACCTTTTCAAATATACAAGACTGGAGGTCCTCATGGTGGCCTGGCGTGCCTGATGCTCACATGAACACAAGGAACACTCTTTCGGATTCATGCAAGCCAAGTTGCACATTATAGACACAGTGAGGTGCAATATCCACAGGGCTTGGTCTCAGTTAAAAGAAACTCTGGGCACAACAACGAACCGGGCTCAAAGCCAAGAGCTAATTACAGTCTTCAACACAACCTGGCTAGACCCGGATAATAAATTGGCCGAACTGGACGAAGCCCAGCAATTGAGATGGAAACCCTGGTGGCAGACGGAGATGCACTGG
>BFEA01000832.1:347453-362779 GCA_003427395.1 Chara braunii | reverse complement strand
GAAGTTGGGACTTCAATAGTTCTATTCTAAGTCTTTTTTTTTTTTTTTTTTTTAAAAGGGCCCAGTACCCAAGGCTCCAATTATGAAATTCATTACAACACTTATACACACTCCTAATTCTTTAGAAGTTATGAAGTTATTTCCCAAAAAAAAAAAAAAGAAGTTATGAAGTTTGGATTTGGGGGAGGATGCTCTTACCACCTCCTAAGTGACACCCTCCTGCGAAGTTATGTACAAAACAAAAGAAGAAAAGAAAGGGATAATTTGCAAAATACCCTCATAAGCTGAGATGTATGCCAAAATGCCCCTGAAAGATGTGGGTAGATCAGAATGCCCTTTTGGGCCAAAATCTTTTGTGTTGTGCCCCTGTCAGGGCGGGTGTGCAACTTTGAAATCTGGACCTTCCCTTTTGGGCCTTGGCATTTTGCAATAGCCCTAGGAGAAGTTGGCAAGTACTGGGGGGGCATTTTGCAAAGTTGGACGGTACTAGGTAGGGGTATATTGCAGAGATGGTCGTCAAGCCGACGCCAGGAGTATTTCACAAAAAAAAAAAAAAAAATTGTGAGAGTGTTGTTCCTCTATACCCTCATCTTTTACGGGCATTTTGGCATATATATCAACTTATGGGCGTATTTTGCAAACTATCTTCAAAAAAAAGAACAAGGAAAAAAAAAGAAAAAAAAGAATAAAGATCGTCTGAGAGTGAGGACACCTACAGTGTACGAACGTCAGGGGATTTTCCTGACGTATCTGACCTCTCTTACTGCCACCCCTCGACGCACCTGGCCACGATCACGGTCACAGATAGGTCGGAAAGTCCCTATGTGACTATGCTGTGAAGGACAAGAAAACGAGGCATGACTGACACTGACGTAATGACCGACACGGACGTTTTTTTTTGTTTTTTGTTTTTTCCCTTGGGAAACGGGAACACTGCCGTGACAGCCTTGAGATATGCGCTACTGCATTAAAAAAAAGAAAAAAAAAGAAAAAGGATATTGCCATCGAGCGGACGTGGACCAGGTACTTCGTGGTTATTTGGTTCTGGTCAGTGAAAGATTCGAATACAGGCCTGTCAACAGTTCATGGGTGCAGCAACTGATCGCCTACGGACGCTAGGCCTCCCTTCGACGAACCTGACCGCAATCTGTGCCCGTGCTGCACGTATCTGATCGCCTTCTACGTCTACAGAGGAGCTGAAGAAGTCCCCGTGAGAGCATGCCCTGCCCTACCAATAGGCCCGTTAGTGGACGTAACATCATACCGGCGATCTAGACCTTCAACGGCCTTGAGGTATCATGATGACTGCCTTCTTCCCCCGAATACAACTTTTTTTTTTTTTTTTTTTTTTTTTCGAATACAACTTACGATCAGTATAGCTGTATTTGTGGTATCTTTCAGTCCTCTAAATACCTTTTTAATGACCGTCCGTAGTATTCGGGTGAAGAAGGTAGACCGGCCCCTTGGGTCCGTATTGCAACGGTTCATTGGTGTAACAACCGAGCTAGGCCCGTTGGAGATCTGGACCTTCCCGACGTGAGGGGAGACCCATGCAGAGCCATAGGGCCTCGCCGCACCCCTCTCCCAATCTGAATAAGGCAAAAGCTATGGCGGCGGGTGTGGGTTTCAACGCTCGGTGACGTCCTGTTCTTTTTCCTTTTTTCTTGTTAATTTAATGTCATCGGAACGAGTGTGACACGACAGCGACAAGGACCACACGGAAGGCCTATCTCACTTGGTACACCCATGAAATTGTTCTAATAATACAGGCCCAAGTTCAAGCCCACCAGATGTAATCTGAATCGAGGTCCCATTAGCAGTCGGATAGGAGTGTGGCCGATCCAGTGTGACACTGAGTGGCAGCGGCCAAACCGGTTCATTACGAATTTCTGGGCTGATAAACCAGGAGAAAGGCCAAAAACAAAAAAAAAGAGACAGCTGGCGTCGGGCGGCGGGGCTGTGGCCCGGTGAAACGCTGCGCTAATTCTGCGGTAATTCCTTACCGGAGACGGTGATGGTAACCCGCGGAATGGACACGGCGTGGAGACGGGTTCGTGCTCATTCAACTCTCCTCTTCGGTGGTTACGAAGAGGGAGATGTGAGAGCCTGTTCTCACCATAGCTGAGAAGGTGAGTGCCAGCCGTGAAATATCGGTGGGCCAGGATAGTAGCCCCGCCCCGGCCACGTGCTACTGAGGAGCCTGTTTCGTGGAGAATGCAAGTCCTACCCTGGTTTAGGAAGTTACTCCGAGGTTTCAGGTTACTGCTTACCCGGAGCGTACGCGCGAACTACACTCGAGTGGAATGGGCGACCGTCTACGCCTGTCCTCTGCAGGTAGATCTCTCAAGACTTTGTCTGTGAGACCAGTCGGTGGTTTTGTTTGGCTCAGGAGTAATAGATACTGTACTTTTCCCATTTGATGGATGCTTCAGATTAGGACTAATTTTCACTTCGTTCGTTGGGATTACGGGTTACTGTAGATTACAGGGTAGAGTTGGAGAATGGCGTTGCCGGACACGGACCATCCATTGTCCACCGAGGAAAAAACCAGGATCAGGAACCTAATCTCGAAATGCTACATCGATGGAGTTTTGCCTAAGGACCTAGCCCCGAATTCGGTTGAAACGGGAGATGACTACGTACGTGTAATCATCAACCCGACAGTAAACCGTATTCAGGAGGAATGGCTCATGGCCCATGCAGTTACAATTTCCTTCGGAGATGATGCGGCGTCGCTGCCCGAAAATGTAAAAAAGAATCTGGTTCGAATGTACGAAGACGGTTGGGCGACTGCGGGCGTAGTTTCGGCCCCACCCAAGTGAGGGCTTTTCCACAATGAGGGCAGAAACCTAGTCACATACGTCGCCACCGCAAAAGAAATTGCTGACTGGATGCTCCGCGTGGGCCAAACGGTGATAGAAATTGACGAAAAAAAATATTCTCTTACGTTTAGGCCATGGATGTCAGATCATGAACTGTGGGAATGGAGGGAAGTAGCCAGGCATCGATTCTTCTGGATTAGGTGTTTGCACGTGTCGGTAGGTGCCCTCCCCCATCTCGCTAAGGCTGTGTCTGACGCCTTGGGCCCTATCATCAAGGAAAGCCAGGCGTTCATCGATCCATTAGCGTCGGACCTAATGAATATCCGTTTCGAACTGGAATCGGCTGATCGTTTACGGTACAAGAGATACCTGATTGTGGACATGGGTTATCTGGGGTATGTTGAGATTGAGGTGGTTTGCGCTCCCTCGCCGTGGTGCCCAGCATGCAGACGATACTTCCATTCCGGAGGCGATCCCGAATGATCGGCCAAAAACAAAAAATCTTACCTCAACGCAGCAAAGTCGAATAATCGCAATTCTGAACCGAAAGGCAGAAAGCCGGGGGCGGGTGACGGGACAGGGAAGGGAACCAGTGGCGGAGGTGAGAGTAGTTCGGGAGGAATATCCGGGGGAAGAAAGGGAAGAGAGCATGGGAATGTGGGCGGAGAGAATGGGGGAGGAGGGTCGGCCAGTAGGGGAAAAGAGAATGAGGGCGCGGGTCGAGACAAAGGGAAAAGGGGTGTGCCGGAAAATGAGGAAGTCGGGACCGGGGGAGGGAGGACAGGGAGAGGGGAGGAGAGATCGGAGGGCAAAGATGGTGAGAGCGGGAGAAGAAAGGAGAACAGGGCAGACGAAGGAGGGAGTGGGAGAGACCGAGGGTCGGGCAAGGGCATAGAGGAAGGTGGGTCGAAGGCGGGCGAGGGAGGAGAGAGCCAAGGAGAAGACGGTAGATTGAGAAAGGAAGCGGAGGGCCAAGAAGGTAGGGAGGACGGGAGTAAGGAGGAGAGAATAGCAGGCGGAAAATAACTAAGCCCTTTTCGGCCCGTACACCCCATGCCTCGGGCAGGGGAAAAGGCGAATGGCCCAGACCTTCAAGATGGCAATAAAATGCCAAGTTCTCCAATTCTGTATAGAGAAGAAATAACGGGATTGGATAACATGGAAGAAGATGTAAAGGTTGGCAGAGAAAAGAGAAAGAGAGAAGATAGAAAGGATCAGGATGAGTTTTCAGATGTTGATTCAGATCCGGGGAGAGCTTTAGTGTTGTACGATAGAGACCGAGCCCTCAAAGCTAACACCACCCTCTCTCCCCCCTCCCCGCCTCCTCCTCTTCGGAGGGGGAGGAGGACGAGGATGGAAACGAGGGTCTGGTGCCTCTTTTCGGAGATCCTCAGGACTTCCCTTACTAAGGATTCAAAACGTATTCGAACCAATCCTTTGGGGAGGAGGAGGATCAGGACAGGGTAGAAGCCCATCACCCTGGTAGGAGGGCAGTTCCCCCACTCAACACATCCTCCCCGCTGGATTTTTCGCTCACAGCAGGGGGGAAACTGAGGTCTTCTGGTGAGCTTTTCGTGGATTGCGAGGACGGGAACAATGACTCAGATCGAGGGAGGTCTGGTTCAGCGTATGACTGGTCGTCTGGTTCAGCGTATGACTGGTCCAGCCCATCACCGCTCCGCAGCTCCTCGTCCTCACCAGCGAAGAAAACAAAAAAGTTGGCGCGCAAAATCAAAGGGAAGAGCTTGCAATCAGGGGAATGCCCAGGTACCTCCACCGCTGGAGAAAATGCAGGTCCAAAAGCAAATGGGAGGAAAGAGGACAAAATCAGGCAGTCCCTCTCCCTTGCACAGCCAATGCGTACACTCTCCAAGGCAGATAAACGGAAGGGCTCAGTGAAGGAACTGGCAGTTCCAGTCATCTGCACGCCTTCCCCACACGGAATTCTGGTGTTAACTAAGCTATTGGTTGATGAGTCCCTGTCTATCCCATCCTTTCCATCAGCAGACCCCCCGGTGGATGGCCAACTGATTGACTGGACGACTGAGCAGGTACTAAACATGCACGACACATGTACAGTCTTGCCCAAACCAAGAAAAGGAAGATATTTGGACTCAGACGCCGGGGGGAAAACTACAACCCTACACATCTCCTTTCTGGCATTGCAGGCAGACGCCGCTGACATATCAAATCTGCGGAATCAGAGCATTCATTGGCTACCCTTAGCCCACCTGCTGGATGTTGGCATCGACACATTCAAAGATATATCTATCTCTGAAGATGAGTCTGCCCTCAGCATAGCGAACTGGATGGCACAATCGGAGGCAGCAAACTTTCTTACCTCCCCAGCCTTTGCGGAAAACATCAGTAAAAGACAGACTGGCCCCAAAACAGCCTCCCTCGAGAATGCTTCCACGGTTCGGGGGAGATTTAGGGTCAAGAAGTCTTCTACCCGCATCCAAAGCTTAAGCGGTAAGGGCCCTGTCAATGGTCCTACCAAGAAGGGTTAGAATAGCTACCTGGAATGTACGCGGGCTTGGAGACTCAAACAACAGATTTAATAAGTTCAGACTTCGGTCATGGTGCCATACACAAGAAATACACATTCTTTGTCTACAAGAAACAAACCTGAACGACTCCAAATTGATAGATCTGCAGCAATGGTGGGATGGACCTCAACTATGGGCACCAGCAGAAGGCTCCAAAGGGGGGGTGGCCATACTAATCGATAATAACTTGGATATAGACATCCTAGACCAATACCAAGATCAAGACGGTAGGTGGGCATGAATCAAATTTGAGATTGAGCACGAGGAATGGGCTGTAATGACACTATATGCACCCGTGGATTATGCAGAGAGAGTGTCCTTCTTAGCAACCCTCCCTGCCGCTATCCCTGATACAGAAAACTTAATCATAGCAGTGGATTGGAACACTGTGTTCAACCCTGGTTTCGACTCCCTGAAAGTGTTTCCAATCAGATCAGACGCAATCATGCTGCAAAAATTTTCTGACTCCCAATCCTTGATTGATGTTTACCGGACCCTCAACCCTGAGTGCCATGGATTCACATGGTACGGGCCCAGACCCAATAAGAAAACTAGAGCTCCTAGAAGACAGCTAGATTTCTTTCTGGCTCGAGGCATGGGATCGATGCATGGCCTGCGATTACTAAATATCATATCTCTCATACCACTATCCGGTAGTCATGAACATACTAACGAGAGATGTTTTGGATAATCATCGCCCCCCATTCCGTGTGAACGTCAATCTTCTCAAGGACGAGGGCATCGTTAGATGGATCACCACTCAGATGGAATCATGGATGAGTGCTCAGGACCTGTTTAATGATCAGAATGCTTGGGCCGACACAGGAATAGGCATAATAAAAGCAGCACTCATCCAGTTCTCCGGAATGAAAGCTGCTATGCGAACTTGGAAAGAGAGATCCTTGGCAGAGGAAGTTAGAAAGGCAGAAGCTCAAATGGGCAGGGAACCGTTTGCGGACTATTACTGATCAAATAAAAGGTCCCTAGCCCTGTCACAGTTGGAAACTCTGCACGTCCAGAAACACGGAGAATGGCTTGAATGGCTGCGGTTGAGGGGCATAGTCGGTTATGACTGCATGACTAAGCTCTACTTTCGTGCTCTGATACTGAGACAGTTCACCCTTTTGAAATTAATGCCCCGTTAGCCGTAGACACAATTACCATGTGTGCATACGCTCTAGAGTACTACAGGGATATAGTTACTACTAGACGTCCCTTTGACACCCCCGATACCGATTTGGCGGAGTTTTCCGACTTTTGGGACTAACCTCACATGACTATTTTACCGACAGCCAAAGCTGAAATGGATCAGCCGATGATGGAAAATGAAATCCTGCAGGCAGCAAAGATGATGGCCAAAGGGAAGTGCCCGGGTCTAGATGGGCTGCCAATTGAACTTTCCTTAGCTTCCTGGCCAGCCTTTGCGCCCTTCCTTTGTAAAATCTATAATGAGGCCCTTGCAAACGGAGTCCTCCCCAACAGCGTCACGCAAGGTCTAATCTCCCTTTTATACAAAAAGGGTGATAAAAGAGAGGTGCGTAATTGGCGCTCAATCTCAGTCTTGAACGTGGCGTACAAGCTGTTTGCCAAAACACTGACCCTTAGACAGGCCAAACTCCTGCCGGAGCTGATTGGGTGGGAGCAGGGGGCTTTTGTGAAAGGAGGGTCCATATTCGACAACATCCTAGCTACAGTACAAACCTTGTAAATCATAGGGAAGGAGAGAAGGGAAGTCGCTGTCCTCCTCCTCGACATGGAAAAGGCTTACGATAAAGTAGGATGAAGTTTTGTTTTCACGACACTAAGGAAGATGGGTTTTGGTGAGGCCTTCTGCAGATGCGTCAAAGCCAGCTACAGCCAAGCCGACTCGGTGGTGATGGTCAACGGTAGACTATCTGATAGTTTTCGACTGACCCGCTCATTAAGGCAGGGGTGCCCACTGGCCCCATTACTGTTTGTCTTACAATTGGAAGTTCTGCAAAACAACATTAGAAAAAGTGACTCCATTAGGGGGCTTAAGTTCTCCCATTCCACTCAGTGGAAGCGGGGGGCCATAGCAGACGACCTTACGATTGCTAGTGGAAACTCGGTAGAATCACTAGAAGGGTTGCGTACGGTGATAGATTCTTACTGTTCGCTCTCTGAAGCATCCATCAATTGGGAAAAGTCAGTATATTTTCTCCCCCCTTCTCAGAAACTGTGTGTGGATTGGGGCCTTCGTCAGGTACCAGCGAATTCTTCCGATCAATTTCTGGGAGTTCAAGTCTCACTCTCAGACTGCTCGTCGATACAGGATGCTCTTCTGGCAGAAAAAGTTTCATCAAGAATCACCGGTTGGATACGCAGCCACAAACTTTCCCTCTACGGGAGAGCCATGGTTCTCTCTGCGGCTGCCTTTTCCTTTCTATGGTTCCCCCTCTCTGTCCATCTGTTGGGGGAAGGGGCGTATGCCCAGATCAAACGAGCGGCAGCCCGATACCTTTGGAAGCCGGCAGCTGCGGAGCACCAAGGGTTCCTTGCCAAGGTGGCTTGGGAAACGGTAACATCTGCAAGAGACAAAGGGGGTCTGGGCATCCTCGACCGTTACAACAGAACCTGGGTCTTCTCACCAAGTGGATTGTTGCAGCTACGTGGGGAAATAGGAACAAGCTATGGGTCAAACTAGCTGAACACATTCTGTCACGGGAATGGGGTCTTGCCAGCACGGTAGATGTTTGGAGATGCCTGTTCATAGCTTCCTTTGCACGTAGATGCCCTAAGTCAAGACTATGGAAAAATGTGCTGTTCGCATGGCACAAACTGTTTCCTAATAGAAGCGAACAGCCGTCCTCTCCAACGGAGGTTCTAAACCAAATCCTGTTTGAAAATCCCTTGATTCTGCAAGAAGATGGCTCCCCATTCCCAGCAGATGGAAGTAGAGGGAGCTTTGGCAGGATCTGGGTGGAAAAAGCCTTCATCCAACTGAAGGACCTGTGGGATCCGGTCACAGAGGACTGGGTATCCGGTCACAGAGGACTGGGTAAGCCTAACCACCCTGCGCAGATCTATGCCAAGGATTCACAATCTCAAGGAGAATTTTGAGGACCTGAAAAACGCTATACCCGACTTTTGGCTGTGCCAACTAAAAAGCACAGCGGTAGCCCTCGCGGGGATGTGGCTTAAAGATCCAGATACACCCGACCATTTTCTGAGAGTGGTGGGACCAGATCTACTGAACGGGATCAAGGCGCAAGTGTGGGAAACACCTAGGAGAAACAACAAGGAAATACCATTGAAGCATCTGGGGGAGAAGACTATCCCATCTACTGAAGGTTTTGAAGAAAGCAGGGTTTGGGCCCGGATCCATCTAAGGAAGCCAAGTGCCTTTTGCTGTTCGAAAATGCTTCAGACATCACAGTGGAACCAGCCCTGATCGGTTGGGAGGGGCTGTTCCCTAGCTCTACCCTCTCTCCAGCTTGTCTCTATCAGGCTAATTGGGGGGTGCGTATCCTTAGAGCCAGAGTAAAGAAACAGGCGATCCTCACGGTCACGGCCAGGCTAGGAAAGGAACCTGGGTTCCAAGTCGGAGATACGGACCTATTCAAACTGTGGAAACACCTAATAGACATCCCCTCACAGAAACAGGCAAGCCTGATGTGGCTGCAATGAATGCTGGTCACTGCTTCAGCCACCTGGTTCGCCGCGAAGGGTATGACGATCTCAGAGCAATGTGCTCGCTGTCGGTGCGGATGGGAAACGTCTAACCATATCTGGTTGTACTGCCCGTCGTCCCTCCAGATCTGGGATTGGTGGAAGAAACACTGGTCGGCCATGTCAGAAGGAAATTTCAACTGGTTTCAGGAATGGATACTCTACGGAGAAGCTCCCCAGGACACGGATTTTTCGTCAGGCTGGGGGTATATCGCGCTGGTGTGCAGAGGAGCGGTGATGGAAGTACTATGGAAAGCAAGGAACAACGTCATATTTAAAGAAGAACAGACTCCCTTCCATAGCCAGGTGGAGAAGATCAAGTTCCTTATACGCTTCTCAATCAAGGCAGACTGGTTACAATCCAGATTTGAAACACCCAAGAACAGGTACTGGTTTAATCAGACATGGGCCAAAAAAGGCGCACTCGCAGCTGTTACTTCAGAAGGAAAAATGGAAATTTGCGCTTGGCTCCTGTCATGAAATACTGAGCACGATGTGGCCGCACATAGGTCCGGTTTCAAGTTGGCATAGACCAAAAGGACAGGCAAGATCTAGTTGATGTTGTTTCGGGTGGAAAGGGAGGTTTCGTCGATAAAGGTAGATTTTATAATGACGAGTACTTGGTGATCGGTTTGTTTTCACTTAGGCTGTCACTGAGTTCAGTAGGCTCTCCTCATAGTTACGTAATGATTAGTGGCAGAGACAGGCTACACTGAACTACCTTACCTTTTCTGGGACGTTGGGCCCGGTTTCCCGCCTAGAGGAGAGAGGTTAGATGGGTCTGTCAAACAGTAGTAGTTTGCCAGTATTGTTTCTAGGTGTCTATTGGGTTACAGATGTTTGACTAAGATCTGGAAAGCCCCTTGGGCTATTCCGCAGGCTTAAGCCTGTAAGCTAAGCTGGCTGAAGCTGCCAGAATTTCGGGTTGAATTGTAAGGTCCCCGGCCTCTTTGCAGTCACGATTATATAATTGCTTTTTCAAAAAAAAAAAACAAAAAAAAAAAACAGAGACTYCCCACCGGAAATCCCGGCAGAGTGCTTTCCAGCAATCAGATCACAAATGATCTGATGGTGGTGGTTGCAACAGAAGTGAACAAAGTAACCGCCACATTTTCTGGAATAAACTTGACTTCTGTCAGCACTGATCCTGACACCCTCCATATACTCCGTGATTGAAGGAGGGCTCCACCCAATGAGATAATTGCACAACAGCAAATACTGAGAATCTTCTATCTAGTGGGCCTAACGCCAACCCCACCCTCCTGTGGGGTTGGCCACACCCCCAACCGATTGAAAAGATTCTGGCGGGAAGCTTTCTTTGCACGAGCATGCTCAGTGTTAAGGAGAGGAGGAGGGGAAAGAAGATCTGCTTCCTTTTTCGGGTAATACATGTAAAATACCGACCATGGGACCACGAGTACTCCACGGTAGGATTTGGGTCACTCAACTGCCCCACAAACTCGTTTCTATCCCATCCCGTTGCTAGTGAGACCTCGCCCCAGATGAGCAGAACGAGATAATTCTGAATTACCAGCTGAGGGGAATTACCTGGGGCCGGTCAGTTGAAGAATGATTTTCATTTATTTTTATAATGGGTGTGGTCACTGGGGTGCATATTGCTACCTGTGGCAGCAGGCGGTCCCTCCTTCTGTGGTGCAGTGAAAACCAGGATGGGGGGAGATGGGGCGGTGCTGCCAACCGCGCTTGTAGTTAGCGCCCGCCAACTCGCCATGGCCCTCGCCGTGGCGGTGTGAATACTTCATGTGCGTCTCCATCTTATCGCAATGGCAGTTGCCCCTCCACCGCCACGATTGGTTGTCGTCATTGATGGTCGTGAAAATAGCCACGCGATTACTTGCCGCTGAGGCACTGCTTGTCCGAGGATGTTGCTCGCTCTTCAAGCGCTCGTGCAGTTATACTCACTTGGGTACAACCCCACACGCCACAAGTACAATTAACCTGTCTTTTTTCCCCTTCGAGAATCCACCATTGGTGGTATCTCGCCCCGTGTGCACAAACACGGACCAGGCAGACTTGTGATACTAGGTGCGGAGCCAAATTTCTTACTTTGAAAGTCCCTGTTACTCCCACTGCTTTCGCATTGTGTTACCTAATACTTGGTACTGTTGTCGGCGTAGCGCGCACCCTTTCACTTCGCACTTGCTCTATCCATAGGTTTAGCGCCTTACTAGTATCAATAACCTTCGTTTGCGCTTTTTGCCAGCGTATCAATTCACTATTATCAGTCGTCGGTGTGCCTCATTGCCTGCATTCCAACTACCATGTAGTGGAATACATCATGGGAGAAGGGGGGAAGAACCCCCTCCATCCACTTCAATCGATTTTTTCAAAGAAAAAAACACGCATTCTGATATCTTTATGCTACGATGAAGGGTTGAGCCTCGAAGATGTACGGATTGACGACATAAACATCGAAGGGAATGAGGCAGTGATTGCCTGCATTCCAACTACCATGTAGTGGAATACATCATGGCAGAAGGGGGGAAGAACCCCCTCTATCCACTTCAATCGATTTTTTCAAAGAAAAAACACGCATTCTGATATCTTTATGCTACGATGAAGGGTTGAGCCTCGAGGATCCGGATTGACGACATAAACATCGAAGGGAATGAGGCAGTGATTACAGTAAATGAGGAATTTGATGAGGTGAAAATCTGCTGGCTAAAAGAGCAAGCCATGGTAATAGTTTTTAGGGATGAAGCAAGAGACCTCCCGAGGGAAGTGAAGGAGTGCATAGCCAGGGCATATCGGAGGGGGTGAGAAAAAAATGAAATTTCCAATCCTCCGGTAGATTAGTGAAAGATTAAATTTGAAGTGAGTTTGTACGTCGCCAGAGACAAGGTTGTAGCTGAATGGATGGTGAATGAGGGGGATGAAGTAGTGTTTTTTGAAAAGAAACGTTACGCATTTGAAATGAAGGCATGAATGAACCGTGTCGATTGGAAATAATTTCGTAGAGTTGAATTAGAAAATTCCTTCTGGTCTTGGATATCCATGTACCGTTAGATGCCTACATGTAACTCCATACGTCTTTCTCTCGAGTGATTGGTCCAATCTTGAAAATGGACTCTCCATATGGCTTCAAATATAATCCACGGTTGCTCAACATTCGACGTGAGATCGACCCTTACTGTTGCGCCCGCTTTGTGGAAAAGGTTTGGGTCCACACTAAACAAGGTGGTAAGGTAGAAGTTCGGTTGGCTTCAACCTCTAAGTCGTACCGCTCAAATTGCAATTGGTAGTTCAAATGGAGGACCAATGCAGTAGGAAGAAAGAATAACCCCAACCAACGGAGGAGCCACTTCAACAGTAATCAGAAGATTCAGAACTCTCGTTCTGAGGACACCAACGAGACTTCCTCCTCTCATAGTTCACACTCCCACTCGGGAAGTCAGAGAGAATGCCCTTGCTATGAGGAAGAGTTGGAGCCACGTGGAAATCAATTGTCCCGATCTCACAGAGCAACCCCTCCTGATAGGTTGCTCACTCACACAACTCTTGGCCCTGTTGCTGATGGATATCGTCCCCTGGCCATTTCCAATCAAGTATTGTTTGGGGAAAAATCACTATGTTGTCCAAGGGTCGCTAGATGCTTTGTTCTTCGGGTTCTACATCATGAGCTGGTACTAGGAATGACATGATTTCTACGGGCCGCAGGGACTGGACAAATCCAAAGGCAAGAGCGGATGGGGCACTTCCAATCGGGCCATCCTGCCAACCTAACTCAGGCGCAGTCAGATAGTCTGAGTGTATCCAAAGTGTGATACTTAGCTGATGAAAACATTGAGAAGACTTGCTCCTCGGTGACAGCTGCACACATTCAGAGTGTGAGACGTCAATCCCCCCTCATAGTAGTACCAGAGGTTGCACGTTCAGTTTTAACAATTAATCAATCATTGATTTTGAAAGTTGCAGATGAAGGCAATACACCTATGAAGGAAGGGTCGAGGACTTCAGTGGCGGAATCCTCCACCTCTGTACGTTCAGATGGATGGAAGGTTCCTTTTCCTCAGTTGGGGTTAAAAACCTCGCGCAATAGACAAGTGATCCTCACCCCATTTGAAAAATAGCTTCTTCCCTTGATCTGCTCGATAGTTAATGTTACAGTACCCATACATGTGGTGGCTTGGCAACCTGCCTAACTTTTTGACTCAAATAATTAATTTAAGAGTTAACTAACCCATATGTTATCTTATCTACAGGACGAGCAAAACACATTTTCATAGATCGTTTTTCGATAAGATTAGTTCCAGGTATGACAATGTCACGATTCTGTCAGGAACTGCCTAAACGAAACTGCAAAGTTTTTGCCCCAATGTTGGATGCATGCATTACGTGTAATAGGTTAAATCCAACGGATGGTTACAAAATATAATTTTATATAGGTTTCTTATGGAATAGAAAGTCTCTCCAACAGAGGGTTGTACAACACATTTTTTATGTAGGTTTCTTGTGAAAAGTCAAAGAGTAGCTACCAAAAAGAGAAATGGTTAATGAAAAACTCAAAATCCGGATTTTTTCGCTGCATCACCACAAGCAATGTCATCGAAAACTTTTGAACAAACAATGTTGGCTCATAATACAAGCATAAAAAATAAAAAAATAAAAATAAAAAATTGTATAAAGTTACTATAAACCCCTATCTGGACTAACTTTTTGAGTTTGCCATATTTTTATCCGAATTTGATGTTTTTGCCTATTGTTTTATTACTAGTCCAAATACGTTGAAATTGGATATAGATATACCATCCAACACAAACATATAAAAAAATAATCTGAAAAATATGGGAGTTTCTATGAAAAATTCATCGAAAATGACACATGTATTAACCATTAGTGACCAAAAGACAAACCATTGCAACCATTATACCTGAAAAATCTTCTAACACAGAAATGAGAATCGTCATCGATCACTAACCCTTCTTTCATGTCAGGCAGTACAAGGTCACGATCCCTACCGAGACAGGTTGGATCAAGGGAACATCCCATTGCCTTCACCATCTAATCTGCATAGCGATTTGTATGGCATTGTGTACAAGTACGGCGTACGAGTCTGAACGGGTACACTACTCCTACTGAGGGGCCCACGTACAATTGTTTTTTTTTTTTTTAATTTTCTCTTTTGTCATATCGTCATGCAGGCGAAAATAAGTACGTGGTCAAACGAACTACTCTAAAACGAGAGTGACTATACGTATGATACCTCGATAAGTATATAAGAAGATAAACATGCGGTTAAACCATCTACTGTGAAACAAGACCAACCATAGTTCATGCCCTCACGATGAACCATCCACTCTAAAATGGGAACGGTCGGGGCCCACTAATTCAAATCATGTAGATAAAAAAAAAACATTAAGTTGTTCAAAAAATAAAAACATGAGTATGTAGCCATACCATTTACTTTAAAACGAGAGTGAATGCGACTCATAAGTAACTTACAGTCATACCATCTACTCTGAAACGAGAATGGTCGTATGGCCAATCGTGCAATCCATCATGATCAACGTAAAGACACTATGTTAAACCATGTATTATAAAACGAGAGTGAGATACAAGTATGCAACTAAATCATGTTCTCTGAAACTAGAGGGGTTGTGGCCCATAAAAAATGCACGGTAAGACCATCTACTCTTAAACAAGAATGCTCGTGAAGTGAACACTGAAGACAAAATAATAAAAATAGCTCTCAACTGAATTATCTACTCTGAAAACCAAAGAAGCTAAGTGAGTAAGTGCTTAAATAAATAAAAGGATGAGTATGCAACTACACCACCTACTCTGAAACGAGAATGGTTGCGTCGTCATCATTTGTGAAAACACACGCTGATTGAGTGTGTGGTTGACGCTGAAGGATTTGAGCGTCGCTCAAAAGCGCGCTTGCGCGGGGCTGGAGGGGGAACATAATTTTTTGGGGAAGGCAAAAACAAATATAAAAACATGGGTTTTATATTTTTTTTAAGATCTACAGACCCAAAGCGTCTCTATATTAAAAAACAATAAAAAACTAAAAAATAAAGAAAAGAAGCAAAAAGAACAAAGATGAAATAGAGGGGCAGTTCTTTTTTTTTCATAGAGATTTTTTTTTGGGTAAATATAAACAAACTATAAAATAAAAAATATAGGGTTGTAGACAACCCTATTTTTTATTGTTTTTGTAAAGTCCATATGTATTTGTTTTAAATCAAAAACATAAGAAAAGAAAAAAAAAAAAGACACATGCACACATGCACACATGCACACA
>BFEA01000832.1:257562-268389 GCA_003427395.1 Chara braunii | reverse complement strand
GCCGCGGGGGCCCCCGCCTGACAACCCTGGTGTTAAAGCTAGCTATCGAATGCTCAGGACTAAACTGAATCTGAGGGATCAGATAGTAGATCGCTGGGCTCGACACATAAAAGTCTCATATGAAGTCTCGAGAACTATCAAATGGTTTAAAGAAGTGAAGAACAGACCAGCCAAGACTGCCTCGCTTCAATGGCAGATTACCCACTGATGCTTACCGACAAATGCATGGCTTATAGACCATACACACCTGGAACAGAAAGGGTTGACCCTCCTCTGGTGTCAAGTGTGTGTGGGGAGTTTCCCCTCTCGAAAGACCAACGAGACAATAGGGCACATTTTCCTACAGTGCTCAATTTCTATCCTTACATGGCGTGGATAGGTCCGGATTTGGAACCAACTACACGCGGACAGAGACTAGCCATGGGAATGGAGAGCCGTACTAATTAGTCACTAGCCGGCCCAAACCTCGACCTTCACAACCAATTTATTTAGGATTGGGAGGGCAACAGTGATATGGGCTATATGGCGTCGTAGATGCATTCTAGCACTTGAAGGTGTCTGCGTTGGTAGTGTGGAAATAATAGAAATGATTAAGGAAATTATTGAAACTGTAATCAGAGCCCAGTGGAAAAAGACGGTACAAGGGATGAAAGCTCTCACAAGAAGATCATATATTATTAAGAAGTTACACGAATTCTGCATGGACTGGTTGGACGGGGAATGAAAAGGATGGATTGCATGGATACAATTAGACGACTGGCATCTAGAGAGAAATGATCGTTTGGAGTTATCACAAAAGGACTATCGTTTGCTTTTTCATAAATGGACTGAGATTCCCAGTGACATACCCTCCCCTCCTCCTCAGATTTCCCCGGCCTGTTCCCACCACCAAATAACACCTTATTTGATCTCAGTTGGTATGGCCGAGACATTGTGGAACCCGCCCAGCACAATCTTAGTGGGTCCGGTCAGGACGGAGAACGGGAATAGGAGGATCAAGTAGCCTACTCCAGTCACCCCTGGACGTAGGCCCTGCTCCCCTCATCCCCCTTCCCACCTGACCGATCCTCCTAAGACTTTTGAAGAGGCTATCAATGGTGCAGCTCAGAGTCAGGTGAATTCCTAGAAAGCAGTGATAGATGATTTTAGTCTCCATACTAAGGAATTCAACAACCTGCTCAATAAATCCTCTACAGTCCAGAGCAATCTGATGTCTTGCTCATTTACTACTCAGGCCTCCAAAGTACTCGTTAATAGTGGGAGGAAGGAACTAGGGTGTTGTCCCCCTTGCAGACCCTTGTCCGAGTCCTAGGGGTATCATTGACAGCCCAGGGGCGCCCTTCCTCGAATGACGACTGGATCTCGGCACCAGCTTTAGCCAAGTTGTCTCATTGGCATAACAAGCATACCTCCATCTTTGGTCGGGCGCTAGCCATTAATAATGTAGTGTTCGCTACGTTGTGGTATAAGTTGGTGCTCTGGCCCTTGAGCAAGACTGCTTTTCAGGCGCTTAGATCCAGGGTGGTAGCCTTCCTATGGAGAGGAGATGATGAACGAGCTAACGTCATCAGTAGGGTAGCATGAGACTCAGTCATACAACCCAAAAGAGCGGGAGGTCTGGGCATTATCGATCCCACAACACAAGTCCAAGCCCTCCGTCTTAAGTGACTGAAGACGCTGATCTTCTCAAACGATAGTCCTTGGCAGACTCTGGCCCTGGAACATATTGCCCGGTTGGCCCCACCAGCTCCACCAGAGGTTAGTCCGCTCACATGGATAGAGGGCCGCTACTGGTCAATCCCGCGCAAGGTCCAGGGTCAAGTAGCGGATCAATTTTGACCATCATTGCTAAAGAGTTGGCGAAGGCTCCCCCCCCCCCGAGAAACAATCACCAGAGCGATGGGAGGAAGTGTGCGGACAACCGTTGTTCGGTAATTGGTGGATTACCCCTCATCATGGGCAGGTATTGAACAGTTCAGCAACCCCCTGGAAGGGGTGGGTGAAGAATGGGGTACTTCGTATAGGGCACCTATGGGACCAGGGGAGGAAAGATTGGAAAACAGCAGCCCAGTTGCAAGCTACCCTTAGGTATTGCCACCATACGGAGCAACATTTGGAAACAATCATCGAAGCAATTCCTCTAGAGTGGTACAGGGTGCATAAGCGTGGCCCCACCTTGAAGGAAGGAGACTGATTTGCTTATTTAGGAGATATGTCACGGATTGGTCAGACTCACAGAGTGCGGACATCAGATGTTCTGGTGGAACACTTCACAATCGGGCCAAGGGGGAGGCTTAGCGGCTCTCGCAATCCTTTCGAATGGATGGGGAAAGCTGATGTCTTTTGAGTACGAGTGTTGCGGGAGGATCGGGACTTCAAAGTTTTTCTTCTCCAAACACTGATTCAGGAACTGGCGATTGACCTCGAGGAATGGAAATGACAGACGGCCCGAGGGGCGGCAACGTCAATAGGTAAAAAAATACACCTAAACACTATGTCTGTCAGAACCATGTATAGGATGCTTAGGCCCAAGAGGGTATTAAGGGACCGAATTAATGATAGATGGGCCCAACACCTGAATGTGGATCGATCTCTTCTCACACCAGTACCTACCGGTTGTCAAGGCCCGACCCTAAGGCTACCAGTAGGCGTAACCTACAGCTACGGTTACGAGCCTCGAAGTACCGGTACTACGAGGACATCAAATTTTGTTAAGAATGAATGTGAGAAAAATCAAAAGAAAAACAAACGAAAAACAAAGAAAACTTTCAAAAAAAAAAGAAAAAAAGGAAGAAGGAAAACAAAATTTAGAAAAACGGACTACATCGCGCCGTGTGAGAGAGAGAGAGAGAGAGAGAAAGATAGAGAGCCGAGAACGACACGTTATCGAAGGGCGCGGTGTCTCGGCCCTCCTCCGTGTACCAAGTCCCTGCCTGGTACCGGTCTCTTGCACTAGTATTGCAGTTAGTAGTCATCTCCACGATCCTTAGAGTCTGGGTTGTACCCTGGTGTGGACCGGTCCTGTCGGTGCATGCCCTTAGCAAAAAGGGTGCGCCACAGGGTTTTCCATTGGTCCACGCAGGCTCGGCGCCCTGCTGTACAGCAGAGCACAACCGGCATGTGGCCGTGGTAGCCGTCGGGTTCGCCCTGGGACGCGGAGGTGAGAACACTGGCGCAGTCTTTCCTATTGCTCGCCGAGTACCCTGTTGCCAAGTTATGGGTTAGATGCGTGAAAACGACTTGCTGTTGGGAAGAAAAAGTTGAACGAAAGAGATAAAAGGGGGGAAACAAAAATATAAAAAGCAAAGAAAAAAAAATAGAAAACCTGATCAGCACTTGGATCAGGACCGTTGCTTTAGTCCAGAGTAATTCAGCGATGGTTGTCTACTGTATCGTTTGAGTTTTCCCTTTTCTCTTGTTATTATTGTTATTATTATTTTATCATTATTAGTTCACCGATTTTCAGATGCAGTTTCCCCTTTCGTCGGGGTCCTGTCACTTCGCGGGGGAGGCCAACGGTCCTGTCTCCAAGTCGTGGTTGTTGTCAGTTCAAACTGAGCCTGCTTGGGGTGGAAAGGACCGTCTGGCCCTAATGGTCGTGATCCGGGCCAGGTACAGGGACGGGATAAAAGTAACCCGTTTGTGTGTTCCAACCGCGCACTGGGCCCTAGAAGCTGAGTTTAGGGGTAAATGCAGTAATGACTGAGAAAAGGGGAGGTAAGAAAAGGAAAGAAAGAAGGAAAAAGGGTTGAAGGTTGGTCTTGGTTTTCTGCGAGGACTCGTACCACTGTTCACTTGGGGCTACTGCGTGGATGAAATCTGAAGCGTCTTATTACTATTATTATTATTATCATTATTACATTGGTCCATCACTTCGCGGGAAGGCCAACGGTTCAAATTTCGAGTTCAGCGGTCCACAGCCGAAGTAGGCCGACCTCATTGATACAGTCTGTGGGAGAATTCCAATTTGGCACCGTGCGGTAAGATCTCAAAAGGAGGGCGACCCGCGGCCACATCGGTAGGAAGCTTATCACCCCTGAAAGGGGGTCATAAGCCCCCTCCTTACCATCGGACACGGACACCCGACATAGGTAGATCGACGGCCCCGTTTTAAAGAGAAAAGTGCGCCGTCGGGGTCTCGTTATGGGACCGCCGATTTCCCTATGTGAGTCGATTCGGAAGGATTAGTGGTTAAACTGAGTGCCACCCTGCAGGTGACTATTGAGTTTCAGACTCATGTGCTTTTTAAGAGAAATAAATTTTAATTTTTTTATTTTTCTTATTTGTGCCTTCGAAAAGATTTTGTTAAAACTCTCGTTTAGTACACAGGGAAACGCGGCCTCTTTGGACTCTATAAAAGAGGACTATCCGTGGATCTCTCGGCAGGTTCGTTAAGGCTATCACGCTGGAAGAAAAGATAGTGGCAGAGCGTTGAAGTCATCGGCTCCTGGTAGACTGCACTCTAATAGCCTGTCCTTCTCGAGTGCAGCGAGAGAGCTGAAGTGTTTAGCACTTGCACCGGCTGTTGCAAGGACTGTGGCTATGGCATTGCATGGGTACAGGCCCGGGTACTGGTATCACCAGGCCCGTTGGAAGCCCGTGTCCGGGGAAGGGCCTTGGATTACAGTCATACTTAATTACGACGGTGGAGATGAAGTGCTACTGAAGATCAACGTAGAGGGAGCAAAAGAGGGAGAGATGCGGACTAACCCGAAGCTGCAGGATGCGATTTCGGAGGCGAGAGACCGAGCGGAGAGACGCTGTAGACGGGACAGAGTGACGGCAAGGCTACGGATAACGGTGGCTTCTCATGAGACTGAGACCTCGATGGACATAGCAGACCTGGAACAGGTCCACCAGGAAAGAGACTCGGGAGGGGAAAGTGAGATGAGTGATGCAAATCGGGAGACGGATCTCAGGTCCTGGAACAGACCAGGTGAGATCCAGAGGCATCACCAAGCAGCAGACCCGGTGGAAGGGGGACCCGAGGCCAACTCTCGGCAACTGACGCCAAGGGGCCGCGGAACGAAAAAGAAGCTAAACAGGGGGAAAGGACGTGTGTGAGGCGGTAACGCCAGAGGTCAGCGTTGGGTCATTCTGAGAAACGGGGTATGAGCTACGGGGCGGTTACATGCGTACGTGTGGCACAGTCGAGGGGTGTGTGAAGTTAGCAAGAGGGGTTGAGACAGACGGCGGGGTCGAGGAGAGGTGATCGAGGAGTCAACGCGTGGAAAGGGAAGAGAGGAGGCTGATGTCAACACAACAGGCTATGTACAAGAATGAGGAGTGAGCTTACCGCGTTTCGCTAGGGAGGTAGCCTTGGATTAAACAGGGCATGAAACCGTGACCCCAGTACTCAGCCAACGCGTGGCACGCTCGTGTGTGAGGGAAGAAGTATTGGCGAGATGCACGAGTGATTAGGCAGCGAGAGAAGAGGAAGCGCTCTCGAAATGCAAGACGCGTGGGCAAGAGGGTGAACGAGATTGAACCCGAAACGGGGAGGCTGAGATAGGGGGCGAAGGGGAGTGAGCTTGCAAGGTAGTGACGCCAACTGTTTTCTTGGGAGGCACTCTCTCGCCAACGAGTACTGGGCAAATCATGCATGCTGAGCGAGGTTGATGTCAACATCAACGTTGCTCGTTCCCCTGGCAGTTAATACTTGTATGAGCATGATGCACTCGTCGAGAGCTCTGCGCTGACTTGAAGAAGAAGAGGGAGGGACGTGTGACGGTGACGCGTGCATTTGGTCCCGAGTAGCTCGCTCCGAGGGAGAAGGAGGAGTGTGGAGGGAATACACAACCAATAGGCAGGCGCTTCTGGAAAAAAGTTATGTGAGAAGGTCAAAAGGGCGTAGTGGTTGATGTTATAACTACTCGGCTTGGAGTAACCAGGACTTCGTCACATCAGGGACCCAAGCTGTCACTCTAGGTAGTAAAAGAGATGTTAGGGAAAGGCTCGTGATGACCAACGTGCTTTCCACGAAACGGTTCCCTCATGATGCTGCGGAAACAGACCTCCTCACTACTAATCGGAGCTTGTGTTATCTGCTCGGCCAAGAACCAGTTGTTGAGAGAGTCTCGTTCTTTTGAAGACAATCTTACTCACCACCTATCTTGCTACCTCTGAGTGACCCTCATTTTGTGACGGGGACTGCTGTCAGAGGCCGTTGATGCGCTTCTTTGTGGCCGCTCTGTCCGGAAATTCTCAGATAAGATGGTGACTATTGCAAAGATAATTTCTTTTGACTTATAAACTTTATTTTTCTTTTCTTTTCTCTTATTTTAATTAATTAGGCCAATTGATCGTTGTTAACCGATTACGTTTCATCTTGATAGGGTTAAGCCCGCAGTAGACTGGGAGAGTAAGTGAACAAAAGGGGGGGGAAGCCCCAACTCAGTTGGAGGCGTGCAGGCTACGAAAAGAGTCCAACATACAACTACTATTCTAAGGGAATTAGCAAGGTCGAAGTGATTGGGTAATTTTGGTATTGACACTTGTCTACTGGGTGTAATCCCCTACGTTGAGTGGCCTATCTGATTGTATGGAAAGGTTAAGAAAGACGCGCAGCCTTTGTATCCGTGAGTCCTATGCCATGTGGTCGCACCATACGACTGCATCACGCGGCTACACCGTGCAGTTATGCCAAGTGATTACACTGTGATTGCGTCGTGGAACCGTGTTATGTGACCGCACCGTGTCGCTGCATCGTGTGACTGCGCAGTGTTCCTGCATCGCGTGACTGTGCAATGTACCTGTATCGCGTGTCTGCATTGTGTGCCTGTATTGCGTGTCTGCACCGTGTGACTGCATCGTGCGATTGCACTGTGAGTCAGCACTATGTGTCTGCACCGCGAGACTGCACCGGGTGACCGCACCGATACGTGAGAATGTAGGTTTGCACATGCTCACCTGATTGAATGGTTACCCATAATGGAATGAGTTCGTTTGTATCCTGAGATAAACTGAGTGCGAGATTTTACAAACCTGCAAATGTCCGTGTGTGTAGATGAATGCTTGATTGGATGCACTCACTGGCTTGATGGCTACATGCAGGCATTTGAGTGAATACTCGGGCTTATCTCTGGGCTCAATGAGTGGGCCTGTATGTCAAAAGGGAAAGTAAAGATGATTCCCATTGACTATGTTCGGTGTCTTGACTTTTGATTAGATGGGGAAAAAAAAAGCAGTGGTGAGGAAAATCTTTTATGTTCTTGCTAAGTTCCTACTTGATGGCGACTAAGTGTCTATTTTGCAAAGTTGTGGCAAGATCCAACTTGAAGAAAAGCAACTTGTGTTCCTTGTCATGGTCAACGGGGCCTTAATTCTATTTTTAAGGTGCATTACGTACTTCTTTCCTATTCTCGAGAGACTTGCCTTTAATTGACTCTTAAGTAATCAGCAGTAGCATGAACATTAGAGCGATTGTTTTTTGTTTCCCAGAGATTTTGCTCCTACCTGTTTCCACTGAACTTGAGTGCGAACTGATCAAATACCAGGAATCAGGGAGCTAGGGTGAAAGACCCAGTTAGATCTTAGTTAATGGCATAATGATTATGGTCTGCCTTTGAAAGAAAGCGAGGGGGTTATATTTAGGGTCGAGAGTTGAGCCCTGGTACCCTGGTTGAGTACCACGCGGCATATGAATGGTTGAGTTGACTGTGCCTAATCTCATTTGGATTCACGATGGCGAATGCATGAACCAACTTTTGAAGCCCAGCGTTTCTGTTACCTGGCTAAAGTTCCGAGCAGACAGGCCTTTATCTGAGTATCAGAACTGTTGGACTCTGTAAGAGTATAGCAATCGTAGTCCATAATTAGCGAAGGAATCTCCTATTCGGTTGTTACTTGGCTTGGGGGTGCATAAAATCCTATTCCCCTCTGATGTCTCATGGGAGTTCCAGAAACTCGAAGCTTCATTCCTGGCCACAACAATTGATCTGCTTTTCTTTTTTTTACAGTCGTCTGTCCAGGTTACTCTGGCTTATTCTATGTGTGACTAAGGGTCAACTTATGTGGATTAAGTGAAAAAGGCTTGACGGAGTCCCACGAGAAATGTTAATGGCTCCCTACTTCCAATCCTGTTTCTGCAAGCTCTGGCCTTAACTGTAAGAGAGGAGTGATAATAATGAAAAACTAAGACAAGGTGAGGATGACTTATGCCCCCCACCTGGATAAGAGAGGTGCGTGGACGGATTATGTTGTCAAGGTTTGTGCGATCAGGGCGGTGAGTCTGTACGTGTACAACTTAAAATAAAGAAAACCAGTGGACTGTATTTGTCGTGCACGGAAATGACCAAGACATGGGTTTGTGCAAAATCTCAGAATCACAGTCCCATATAGCCTGAATATGCAGTTTCCCTGGTCAAGCAATGAAAAGGGGGCGACTACACTCCTGCTTCGAATGTGACAAGAACCCTTCGAGAACGGGTTATTGTCGAGATAACCTCGATTCTAGTACACAGTTACTACCTATTACTAGATCTTGCCAGGGCTTGTATCCAGCCCCTGTCCTGGCAAAGTGCATAATTATACTCTAGGATACAGGGTATCAGAGGAAACATGAAAAGGGAGGAGGTCCTCGTAATAAAAAGTATTTCTAGAAGGAATAAAGAAGGAGAATGGGTTGAAGAAGCATGTCGGGATATGGAAGTACATAAGCAGATTCAGAGGGAACAGGCGATCAAGATGATCAGGAAGGAAAAATATATAGAATACGTACTTTATTTCTATTACTATTGTGGGAGGCTGCATAGCATCAATTCGTCTTTGGAAACGGTGAAACAGGCCAAAGCAAGAACTCTGCACGACACATACGTGTCGGGTTCCCACCCTTGAAAGCCACTTTATGCGCCGTAACTGACAAGAATCGATTGGTAGTCTATGGTTTACTCAAACTGTCACTGTTCAATAACTGCTTGTTTCGGCAACACTCGGTCATCAACGTTGCTAGAGGTCCCAATCCAAGTCCACTCAATTCTTGGCTACTGGCTTTGACACAGGGGTTTGAGTCAGGACAGAGTTCTTACTGATGACATGCGGGGCCAGCACCAAGCGGTCTGAGCTTGTTGGAAAACACAGGTTTGGTCTCAACGATCAGTGCAGGCCCTAATTGGTTCTCAGTCGGTAAACTCAACAACACTCAGTTTCTCAGTCAGGTTTTCGGGCACAGGGTTCAGACATAGTGTCCGGGAAACAACGTTCAGATACAGTGTCCAGAAAACAGCGTTCAGATGCAATGTCCGGAAAACAACGTTCAGATACAGTGTCTGGAAAACAGCGTTCAAATACTGTATCCGGAGAACAGCACTTCAGAAGAGCGCTTCAGAAAAGCACTTCAGAGCAACACTTTAGAACAACATTTCAGGATTGTACTTAGAACAGTACTCAGATCAGTACTATGACTCAGCGCTTGGACACAGCCTTCCGGAAACAGCACTTGGGAACAGCAGTTGGAAACAGCAGTTAGAACCGCAATCAGAACAACAACCAGAAACGGCAATCAGAGAATAGTTCTCAGAGACAGCTCTTGGAGGGCAACATTCAGAGCAGCATCCAGAACAGTTTTTAAGAAGCACTCAAGCAAAGGACGTCTGTAGATCAAACACAATCACTTCCCTCTATCAGGGAGTGACTATTTATCCAAACATATGAGAGAGATCAATCCCATCACAGTTGACCAGTCGGTCCTCGACAACCTCAATGTGATTGCTGTCAAAGAAAGTTTTCCTTACAAATAAGTCAGGATCGATGGTTTCGAGCGTGAAGATCTGTCCATCTTCATTGCGCTCACGGAATTTGCAGGAGGCATGGTCAACGACCTGCGGATCTACCTAAAAAAAGGGAACGAGACACACCCTCATTTTGATGCGGTGTGGGCAGCAGCAGCTGGGTGTGTGCAGTGGAAAGCGGAGAGACTCCAGGGGAATACAAAGTTAGTCTATAGCTTTGGTCCTAAGCTGTTCACTGACTATCCCGAGCCTCCGGTCCCCAACTACCTCACCGACGACTCTTATTGGGTTGGATTGGTGGACTTGGCCAAGAGGTACACATCGCCGGCAGTGATCGACTATGAGGCAGTGACCGAGCCCTCTGAGTTTCCGCATCTCATGAGGGGCGTTTTCTCCCAGCCATATCTCCCCACACTATGGGACGAATTTTGTGCCATGCTTGACTTTCGTATCATGGGGCTCGGCTGGAAGTGTTTGGAACCAGTGGGCTTCGGGTGGCTGTACATTCAGAAGCCACAACCTCAGAGAGTACGGAGACATGGCAAGAAGCCCAAACGACGGACAGCGAAGTGAGAGACAGAGGGAAGTTCAGAGGGTTGAGTGAGGGCTATTGATTGGTGTTAGTCATGCTCTCCTCCATATGTACTCCCTGAGACTATTATGAGTTCATTCTTCCCTCATTCAATTGCTCCTGTCGTTGCTCGAGTCAGTCAGTCTTGCTTCTTGCATTGTTCTGCCTGATGATAGTCTCCTTGGACGATTCTGTCACAGTTCTCAAAATCAGATGGACATAATTGATGCATGAATAGCACCCCATGATTTTATGGTTATTATTTGCATAATTCTTTGATGTTCTGAATCAAAATAAAAGATTCCTGAAACCGGGGACCGGCGAAGACCGCAATTGAAGGGTCTCGCTCGAAGCCGGACGCACACAACGGGAAGGGATTTGCATTATTTAATTTACTTATTTATTGCAATCACATACAAAATCCTGCGTGACAGCCTGTTGGCTTTCCGGTCGTCCAAAGTGGACCGACTGGAAAAAAGTGCAACAAAAACGTTTGCTGCTCATAGAGTGGCGCAGCAAACGCGCCGT
>BFEA01000832.1:239995-256947 GCA_003427395.1 Chara braunii | reverse complement strand
CTCTCTCTCTCTCTCTCTCGTGCGTGCGAGATTCGGGTTTTCTCAAGTTTGTTTGTTTGTTTTGTTTGTTTTGTTTTGTTTTGTTTTTGTTTTGTTTTGTTTTGTTTTGTTTTGTTTTGTTTTGTTTTGTTTTGGGGGGGGGGGAAGCGACCAGGCCTTGGCTTGCCCGACCCCCGAAAGTCACGGCGCGTTAACGGCCGCGACTTCGAAAAAACAACGGGGAGGTACTGGTGGTTTAAGTGGTTTAATGGAACAAAAACCAGGCCAGCAAAAATCACGTCATTGCAATGGCAGATTGCCCATCGCTGCCTGCCAACAAACGCCTCGCTGATCGACCACACACACTTGGAACAAAAGGGGAAAGCACATCCATGGTGCCACCGATGTTTGACTGCATTTCCAATGCAAAAAAGGAATGAAACTATCGAACTCATCTTTATGCAATGCCCGGTGGCAGTGCTGACATAGCGATGGTGGGACCGCATTTGGAGGAAAGTGACACCCGACCTTCCCTGGCCATGGTCTTGGCAAGCCATACTGGCTGGACACTGTCTGGCAATGGAAAGCACCCCCTCCTATGTGAGTAACCTGTTTAGTTTGGGCCGACGGTGGGTCCTATGGGCACTTTGGTGGCAGCGCTGCCTTCTTGTCTTAGAGGGGGTTAAGATCGAGGGCCCTGAACTGACAGGGCAGATAAAAGAACTAGTACAATTGGAATTGACACGTAGGTGGAGGGACCTTAAGCTGCAATTAGACATTGTTCAGACAGACCGGGATTTAAAGAAGGCAATTACGGAGTTCTGTAGGGAATGGTTGGGCGGGCAACGGGGTGGATGGATGGCTCGGATTGAGTGGACAGGGGATTGGGCCGCTGTGTCAGAGAAAGAAACAGAAAAAGAAATCCCGAGGGATTACAGACTCCTCTTTAATGACTGGACCAACATTGATCCAACCTTCCCGATGAGACCCCCGTCTGATTTCCCGGATCTGTTCCCCCCTCACCCCCTGGCCCTGATGGAAGTTATCACATAACTCAGATGCAAGAGGGTGACATGACAAGATTGCAACAAGACTGGACCAGTGGACCAGATGAGCCTGAGATAAGCCTCCCCGGTGCCCCCTGGGTGTTGCTTGTCGAAGGCCCCTCCAAAAATTATCAGATGTGAGTCAAAGACAGGGGGAGGGAGGAGCTAGTGTGTAGCAGCAGGCATCTGGCGAAGAGGTTCCCCCCCCCTTTTTTTTCCCCTTTCCTGCTCAGTCAATCCCCTGGACTCCAGGATAATCAATGCTGGCAGGATCCTCCCACATTGTTCCTCGGATATACTTTAATTTCAATTTGTATATGGGACGCTGGACCCGTTTTCCAGCAGGTGATGCTCCCCACCAATAGATGGAGCCTAGTCTGCTCTTATCAGCATCACTAACACTGGTGGGGGTGGTCTTGTTAAAAAAAAAATAAAAAATAAAATGGTGTTGCAGCCGAGATCTGGCGCCGAGTTCAGGGCGAAGAGGTTCCCCTCCTCTCCAAGTGCCTGCTCACTCAATCCCCCGGATTCAGGGGCAATCAATGCTGGCAGGAATCTCACACAACACTGTTTTGATACATGATTCCAAACTCAGCTTGTATAATGGGACGCTGGACCCGTTTTCCAGCAGGTGCTGCTCCCCACCAATACATGGAGCCCCTCCCCAGGCGTTAGTGGTGTCTACTCTTACCAGCACCACTAACACTAAAAAAAAAAAAAAAAAAAAAAAAAAAAAGAGAAACTCGCAAGCACTACCGGGAACCAAGTGCAAAAGAGCGCCTGATGCTTTTTTCTTTGGAAAACTGTCGGTGGTGAGATGAGCTGCCCCTCCAGCAGAACCTATGATGGCCACTCCTGAAATCTGACGATCAGATCTTTCTGCGAGTTAAGGAGTAAAGAAATTTTGAGGCAAGAGAGTAGCCCGGGGGGTCTCACACTCCTAAACTGAGGAACTACCTTTCCAGGACCCAAACATGCTGCATTGGCAACATCACATTTCTCCCTAGCTGACATCTGGAGCTCCACTTTCCCTTGAGGAATTCACCGAAGTGGGACTGTGGAGCAAAAGACTTACTTTGGAAGCACTGTTTCAAACCGCCAGTACCTTTCCCATATATCGGCCGCGGGGAAAAATAGAGTAGAAGTGTTTCTAGTTGGATGAGCTCGGGCGCTCCTGCAGAGGCCTGTCCATTCATCATTGTCGTGGCTTGTTCAACCACCAGTACTTGGCCCGGCTATCGATGCCTAGCCTGTAATGCCCCTGCGCGCCAATTTTTGTCAAATCGCCGGGGTACTGTTTCAATTTTTATTTGGCTGGCGCTTCCAGCCATTGTGGTCCGGTACCCTGAAGCCCTAAAGGCGCGGCCCGTTAACGGGGAAGCACCGCGGCCGATAGATGGGCCAAGTACTGGTGGTTTAAGCCCCGCGACTTTAGGAGGTACTGGTGGTTTAAGTACCTGCCTAGGCACTGTGACGTTCAGGAATTTTCCCGAAATTTTTGCGATGGGCCTGCTATTCTTTGATGAGCTCCTGAATGCACAGGAACACAGTTGGTTCCGAATTAAAGGAGGGCAGTCAATCCCCTCGTGAGAGGGTAATCAATGCTGCCCACCTATGTCCATCTCTGCTCCAAATCTGTGAATGGGACACTGGACCAGATCTGCTCCCGAACAGTCAATTGGAACCATCACAAAGGGAAGCCACTGTTAGAGGATATGCTCGCATCAGCTCCGATAGTCGATTCGGACAGAAATTTGGATGCTCAGTTAAAAAATATAGAAAAGATGGCACGTAAGCCAGCAGTCTGACCAAGCCTCTTTCCTCTGGTACTTGATTTTTTCTCCATTTGCAAAAGAGGGTGACGGAGAACTTGGATCTCCCTGGGCGTAGCAATTGAGCTACGCCCATTGATTGGTACTTGTTCTTGCCTATCCTTGGACAGCAGAGTTTTGCCCATCCTTGGTTGGTTCTTGATTCAACTGAGCTACGCCCATTGGTCGGTACTTGATTTTGCTTATCCTTGTCATTAAACCATCAGTACTACCTAAAGTTTTGCCCGTTAACAAGCCACAATTTTAGGAAACATACGGGCCGCTACAGGAGCGCCCAAATTCATCCCACTGGAAACGTTTCTACTCCATTTGTTTCCGGGCGGATAGCTGGGCCAACTACTGGTGGTTTAAAAGGAGGTCTTCAAAGGTTCCCTTAAAGAGACAGTGGGTGTTTGTTTGCAAACAGATCCCATTCATTGATAGGAGTGGCGAGTGAGGAGCTGTGTGCGGTGCTGGTGTGAGAGTGACTTGCTGGTCATGGTGAGTTGCAGTAAGGAGAAGAGGCTGGCATGACAGCCTAAGGGGCCGGGTATAGTTTTGGTAGCGAGAACACGATAGCTATGGCTGATATTGGTTAGGCTGATATTGTCTTTCGAGTATTATGTTTGCTTGAGGGGAGGCTAGGCGTTGCTCCTGTATTCAGAGGGCAGGTTTTGCTGATGTTGTTCATAGCATTTTTCATAGCATTTTCATACATCATCATCATCATCATCATCATCATCATCATCATCATCACCATCTTATTATCAGTAGCATCAACATCAAAATATTTTCTGTATAATTTAACGAGTGACACTGGGCACGGTTCCCACCACGTGCTGCTCCCCACAAACAGATCGGAGCACTTTTTTTTTCTTTTTTTTAAACCACACTACCTTTCTCGTTTGTGGGGCTGCAGGCCTCAAATTCAAATTCGGCCGTGATGCGCTGTCAATGAAAAATATCAACAGTGTTGCTTTGCGGCTATTTTTCAGGAGTAGGCTACTAGTTGCCTGCGGCCGACATATGGGAAAGGTAGTGGAGGTTAAAACCACCAGTGCTTGGCCCAACTATCGATGCCGAGCCCGGAATACCCCTGTGTGCCAACTTTTGCCGAAGCGCCGGGGTACCATTTCAATTTTCTTTTGGCTGGTGCTTCTAGCCATTGTGGTCCGGTACCCCGAAGCCCTAAAGGCGCGGCGCGTTAACGGGGAAGCACCGTGGCCGATAGCTGGGCCAAGTACTGGTGGTTTAAGGGGAAACTATGGCTGGGGCACACTTTTAGTTTGAAAAAGGCAACAAAAGAAAAAGTGGCGCCAATGTCATGGTCTGAGTTTGATTTTTTTTTTTTATTATTATTTTTTTTTTTTTTTGATGATGAAATTTGACGAGTACCTTGAGATAATCACAAAGATGATGTATAATGTTGAGGATGCTGATGACTATTCCTCTCCACCCCTCCCCTTCTTCCATTCGTTTCATGTTCTCCTCTTCTCCTCTCGCTGCCTCCGCTGAGCTGAACCCTGCTATCAGTATGAAGTTCCTATCAGCCCCAACGAGAGAGATAACCTCCCCATTCCCTTCTGCCTTGAAGTAACCAGTTCCTTCCTGACCGACCTACCTACTAACAAGACCATAACCTATCTGGGCGAAGAAAATATAACCACCAACACAGAGATAACTACTAATTGATGAAAACATGAATAAGAAATAAATTGTGATGATGATGATGATAATGATGATAAAGATTGAGATCGGTAGATGAGGATGATGATGATGATGATGATGATGATGATGATGATGATAAAGATTGAGATCGGTAGATGATGATGATGATGATGATGAAACAAAATTGGCAAGAAATAAGTAAGGAACGTTTGACTTGTGACACCCTAATGGCACCTGTGTGGAAGATTGACAGCTCACAATTGTTGTAATGAAAATAGAAGATGACAATGATTACGATTTTGATGGAGAAGTCCGAATGACGATGAAGAAGATGAGGAAGCGAAATGATGATGATGACCACCGTCAACAGTGATGGCGACCACCGACAAAAAAAGATGCGGGTGACATACATGACGAGCAAATTTGATATGTGAAGACAACCAGCGACAATGTTGATGATAAACCAACGCTTCTGACGAAAAAACCTGCACAGGAAAAAACAACAACAAAAGAACACAAGAATGAATAAGAGCTCCCTTGATGATGATCTCGCCGACGATCCTCCTGCTGTGATGATGCTCCAAGTTGGTCCAGCTGTCTCCATACTTCGGTTCCACGGGGCTGACTCCACTTTCTTCCACCGACGTTGACTTTCACCAACTCGCTCGAGTGCTCCAGCCTCTATAAGGGCATTGGCTATGGAGTACTTGACGTGGAAAGCACAGGGGAAATGAACAAATAGCAGCTTCCACCATTGTTCTCCCTCTTCCACAATGCCTCATACCAGCCGCCACGTCAGCCTGTGACGTGGATTGGCCAAGTTCTCTGGATGCCACACGTGCATTAAGCGTTATCACAAGATCCTTTTATCCCCTAACAACGTCCTTATGCCAACGCGTCCCCACGCACTAGCTGTCAGCATCATTCCTCGTGCATGAAACGAGCGTCCTTATGCCATCCGCCAGTCGCCAGCACCTCGTTGCTTACCCGTAGCCAGCACCTCGCCGTCCACGAGCAACCAGCGCCTCGCTCCTCTTAAGGAGTCAGCGCCTCGCCACCTTCAAACCACCAGCGCCCCACCACCAGCGCACAACCAGCGCCTCGCCACCGATGGCTGACCAGCGGCCCGCCAAGTGCAAGCTGGCAGCGCCGCACCTCCAGCACGTGTTGACGTCAACATGCTCCTCCATTGCGCGAGCGCTAACGCGCGCCCACTCACCTGGCTAACACACGCAGCGCCGGTACTACAGTGGCTCAAGCCCCAGACTGTTGGTAAGAGTTTGAAATGTGTAAGTTTGGATGGGGTGTAAAACTGCGCCAGTCATTACCCACAGTGGCGCTCGACAAATTTAGTGTCGCCTTTTCTGCTTCATTTCGGGAACTGCTAAAGTTGCCTATTCTGAACGTCAGGTGTGACACCAACGTACTTGGCCCCCCGAAAAAACAGTGAAAGGTTAGGTCTTCGTAAACAGGCTGGACAGGTCTCATGATTACCATTGAAGACCATTGTTGCATTTGACATTGCTAGTTTTGTGAGCAATGTAGGTCTTTTGTAGGAGGAAAAATGATGAAGGACGGATAACTTCGAGAGAAGAAGAAAAACCATTACTGCTATTAATATGCAGGAAACAGGAAATCTAGTGGTGTTTGGTCTTATCAACACCTCTAGCATCACCACGGGTTGTTCTATTTCAAAAAAAAAAAAAAAAGGAAACCTTAGTTTTGACTTGTGTTAGGACCTGCCGAACACAGACTGAGACACAACTGATTTCTGAGTTCTGCCAATGGAATGTATGCCTTGTTGAGTTTTCCGCTTGTTGCTGAGTTTTCTAAGTCTGAGTGACAGTGTGCGTGCTTGCTGGTCTGCGTGCTGTCTGAGTGATCATCGGTTTGAGTGTGTGTGTGACCCACAAGGGTACTTACTCGTGTGTGTGATGTGCCAACCTCACGCCACACGCGGCGCCCCGTACTTCGGACGCCGATCAGAGTTGTTCGGGGCATGGCCGAGGATTTTTTTGCCCGTTGGGGGGTTGAGTCACCCGGGCGGAAGGGGGGACTCTTGTCTCAGCCCGAGGTGCCGGGACGGGGTTCGAGTTGCTGCCGAAAGCGGATCGCGGGAGAATGAGGCCCTACGGCCCTATCGTCAGTGCTTTCGGAAAAGAAAAGAAACGAACGCGAGGAAAAAGAAAAAGGAGCAACAGGGTCGTCAGGAACGGAGTTCCGTCTCCAGACACCTATAGTTCGCGCGGCCCTTTCGGGGGCCGATGCTCCGGAGGAGGGTTAGGCCTCGTTGTCAGACTCGTCGAGTCCGTGTGATCGGTTTGGCACGGGTTCGCCCGGGGTCGGTTAAGTCGGCGGGACCCAAGTTCGAAAACGGGCGGGGAGCTGACCTGCGTTGCGAGAGAGTTTGGGGAATCGGGTAGCCCCTTCGTACCCCAGGACCAACCGTCGCCATGAGCGCGAGTCTCCCTGGTGACACTAGTGATACTTGAAACGCGGTTGCCAGATGGCATGCACGGCAGACCAGGGAAGCACCGTGAGGTCGGTGTACGGCAAGATCAGATGCGGGGAAACAAATCGCTCAATCAGCCCAAACCAACTCCCACATATGTGGCACGTCTGGGTCGGGTTATAAAGATGGATTGGCTCTGTGCGCCGCAGCAAGCTCCACACGTCCGCATCGCAGTATACGCCATCGTCATCTGCGATTGGGAAAGGTGGAAGCGTGTTGTGACGCCCGGGGACGAGGTTCGAGCTCGGGCCACGGCCCGCGCTTCCATCCATCGGGACGAAACCTAACTCCATGCAAAACTCAACGAATACCGTCACAGAAGGATGCGCTCAATTCCCTTTCTCCGTCTCTTGTCCATAGCCTCCACCTAAACGCGGTGTCGGGCCCCCTGGGTGGAGATAGATAGGTCATCCGCTCCGCGAGTACGCAGGTGGCCGATCTACCTAGAAGTGTCCTCCTCCCCTTTGAGTCCCGACCTGCGCGCGAAGAGAGAGAGAGAGACGACGAAGGGAGGAGGTTGCATATCACACACACACACACACTCGCACGGGCTAAGGACAATTAATCAAGCAACGGGGAGGAAGACGAAAAGGACCGACCCACTCATGCACTTATGTGAGTCATGTCAACAATCAACACTCGATACCCTATGGTCATCCGCTCTTGCTAAAACATTCATATCCATAGACTTCCATGCCCGAGAAGGCATACCACACACGGTCCCCACATTGGGGAACTTGCACACATTACACGAGGGCAAAGCAGCAATGGAGAAAAAACTTTGTCTTAAAAATACAGAATTCTCACGACTGGCCTCTTCGGGCCCAGTCTCCACCCGGTCCGTCGAGATCACCGGCAACCATAGCCACAAGGCCCTGCCACTGTCGGCGTCTGATCTCCACCACTGCTCCGTCCCTCCGACTACTTCACCCCAAGTCCACCGCTAACTCCACCACCCGCCGTCACTCCGCCCACCACGGGGCACGTCGAGCCTCTTCGGCGTCGCGGGCTTCGCGCATAGCTTGCGCAACTTGCATTCGAGATCCAAGAGAGTGAGAGGAAGGGTTTGCGAAAATTTATAGCGTTGAAGGCGGTGGGGAGGCTGCGTGAAGCACAGGATGTAGATGAGCAGGACAGAAGAAGGGTAGAAGTTTCCAGACGAATCGAAGGAGGCAAGTCGACGGGTCAGCATGATTGGGGTGGCCGTCCAAGTGGGGTGCGCTTCCCGCAACCACCACATTGGCCCGACCATCCCACTCAGACAGCCAATCATTCGCAGGAAAAGGAGGAGGGGATCAGACTTCGCTTAGAGGGAAGACGAAGAGACCTACAGGAGAGAGATGCACAACAAGAAGGGAAGATGGCGGGGGGATGCAGAGGGGGAGAACAGGTTTACGCGGCGCGCAAAAATTCGAAAACAGCCGCACGCAAAAAAATTCAAAATTCCTAGTCCTGCTAGTCCCCAACTGTTTCTTGAATTTCTTGGTGCGGCCGCTAACTGGCCACGCGAGACCCGTCTCTTTTTCAAAGAAAGAAAAAGAAGGAAAAAAAACAAAAATATCTTTCTTCCCCACTATCCAGAGTCCGTACTTCGAGGCCTTACGTGGGATTTTTCCCGAACGGTACGGGAAACCATCGAGTACGGGTCTTGGCTTATCACATGCGGAAGGCCCAAGGGGACGGTACTTACCTGTGACCATGACATCGAGGGTTGCGGCAAGGAAAACACTCAAGTGGCGGGGAAAGATACCCGCGTCACTTGAAGCAGTGGAAAAACACTTAAGTACCAGGTAGGTCGGTATCACACCAAGAAGAGGTAGATGTGTCGGGTACTCAAGGCTGAGCAGAGGCCCAATATTGTACGCTAGGTCTAGGCGGGTACCAGTCCAACCAGTCTGAGTCTAGGGATTGTATGAGCAATAGCAGAGTCTACAATGATGTTTCCCTCCGAATGGGAGGAGGTACCGGTTGCATGGAGACCGTGCGGCCTAGGAAGTCACTCACCAAGAGGCTCGCAGACTGATATATCTCCAGGAAGAGCAAAGTGCTCCTCCTTATTGTCGGTGTGCAAGTTTGGTGACACACTGGTTTGAGCAGCGCTGCTGGGGAAGGAGCAAAGACAGGAGGAGGAAGACAAGGACTAGGAAGGAGCAGCACCAGAGGTACTTACCTGGCTATGGTGGAAGCCATCTTCGTCACCTTTGGTGGACGCTGCATCTGGAAGGCCCCGCTGGGGTAGAGCTGCACCAAGAAGCTTTGAGGTAGAGTCAGGCATGGCAGCCTGAACAGGAGCAACCATAAATGCTTTGTATTGTCCTTTGCACAACAAGGAAATGCCCTGGTAGTTCGCCATAGCCTCGGCCTTGGAGGAAGGAGGAAGAAGGGTGGCCATGGCTATGGTGGACCTCATGTGATACCTGCAGTAGAAGAGGAATTCAGACATTGATTCTAGTTCAGCCATTCAACATTATTATTAGGGGTAACTTTGGCGCAGTCACGGAAACAGTTTGAAAATGCACTTCAAGCAATCCCGCGAACACAACACACCCCCACATGACCCGACCGGACCCGAAACCTAGGTTGTATACATTCACCATTACCGGTCCTCTTGCCTCAACTGCATTTTCAAACTCGAACCCCGACTACGCCATAGTTTTCTCGTATTACTATTATTTTTTGTTTGAATAAGAGGGGAGGAGATAAGGAGAAGAGTGGTTGGCGAAGGAGAAAGGGATTATCAATTTATCATTGGTCTTTGTTTGTGTACACCATCTTGAAGTTCTTCTCGTTTCTTTCTTCTTCTTCTTCTTTTTTCCCTCTCTCTCTTCTCAAGTTCATTTATTTCTTTTTGCAATTGGACAGCATTGTACTTTCTTATGAATCTGTACTTCGAAATTGGTCAGGTTCATAACATTGGTATGAGAGCCGATTCTACTTGCTGGTGAGAGTTGACTTATCCACCCTAACCCTAACCTAAGTGGTTTGGGCTGACCAGTTAGGTTTAGGGTTAATCCAAAGTGGGAAGTGGGGCAGTGTGGAATGGAAAAGCTGCCCCCACCTGGTTAGGTCATGTCGGGTTGACACTGCTTGACACTGGACTTGACCAGGTTGATTGAGAGTAAGTTTGTGGTGGCGAGACACATCAAGAGGACTTCATGCGAAAATTTGAGAGAGGCAACAATAAGAGGCACTCACACTTGGAATCTGACCTAAGGGAGACACTTGGTGACTTAAGAGCCTCCTTCAAGTAGGTGAGCTTGAGGGAGGTAGCCATTCTGCATCTACGGACTGCAAGTTGCCACTTTGTTCTTCAGCATCGGCGAGGAATCCGGGGTTGCACTTTACTGTTGGAGTCAAACCCTCCCACATAATAGGACACTAGTGTAGAGGTAGTGATTAGGGTGAGGGAGACCATATGGGGAAGGGGGTGAGTTATACTTCATCTCAGAGTCCGGTACACTCAAGTAAGTGTCGTGCACCTAAGGGTTGCCCATGTGTGCGTGCATGATATTGTTTGTCCTGATGGGCTACTTATGAGTCTTTTTCCTGCTCCTCTGAAGTCTAGGTTGTGTGCATTGGTGTGCAAACTACTTACTGACCCGATGGACGGAGAGATGAAGTATATTGCTTTGGATGCCATATCTTTCTACAGTGCTTGTCTTTTCATTATGAGCGGATGTAGTGTGTAGGTTCTCTTTGAAAAGTTGAATTTCATTTTTCTGTACGGTAGAGGCAGAAAGTAGGACCTTGTGGTACTATTATTGGTTGGGACTTGGCCGCGACCTACGTGGGACCCATTGGGACTCAGTGGGACCACGCCCAAACAAGAAGGGGCCCTTGGACCCAAATCTGTTGACGCATTGTTGCTCTCTTTTCTGTTTGGAATCCGTTGTTTTCTTTTGGTTAGAGCACTAGTTGTCGAGGCCCAAGGGGATCTCGACTGAGATGTTTAGCAGACTGATCACGCACAATCCGATGCTTGACCCACACCTATACACCACTCAATTCTTTATTATTGTATGTCGTCATGTGTAGTTTGATTTGTAGCAGGTGCCGATCGGATTAAGCTCGAGGAGATCTTATACTTGGTCTGACTGGACTAAAACACGGAGTCATAACTATCTTCTGGATTTTTTTTTTTTCCTTTGGTCGGTCTCTAGTCCAAATACTTTCCTGCTCCTACTAGGAGTTCTGCCTTCTCTCCTTGTGCTTTTCAGTTTGTTTCTTTTGCTGAAGTTCATTTTATGCCCGTCGTGACGCGTAAACAAGACAAAAGAGAGAGTATGCCAACTGAGGAATCCAGTAGTTCTAACATAGCAGTGACCAAGCTTTCTGAGATTCTGAAGGCTAAGATGGATGCAGCGGATGACGAGCATAAACCGTTGTACCAGCCCCTGAAAGAATTGGCCAAAGAGGAGAAGGAGAAAGAGGCCAAGTGGAAAATCGCTATTGAAAGTTACGAGGTCATTTTGACAACATCCCAACCTAGTCTGATACAGAGTTCAAAAGGGATCACATATGTACGTGCCCTTAAAGGTTGTCACTTGTTCGGTAAGCTCTCTAGTCTAGAGTCTCAATTACTCGACCAAGTGAGCGAGTTGTGGACTCGAATGATGGAAATGGTCAAGGACCATCGTGACCTGATGCAGCAGAGGGAAAATCTGCATCAGGCCTAGATATCAAACTCCCTTCCTCTACCTCTTGCTGCGAACAGTTTTGTCCTTGCACCACTTCATACTTCTTCTTCTTTTTTTTTGTTCTTCATTAAGCTTGGTTACCAATATTTCAAGATCTGCAACAGGAGCAGATTTCGTTGCCACTACAAGTGACAATGCAATAAATTTTGCAACTACTTCAACTCTAAGATCGGAACCAGCATTGGCTGGTCCCAGTTATAGTAGTCCATACATCAACAGAAAGGCAGGGTCGATACCGTCCAAATGCGATGGCAAGGAAGATGTTGAGTCCTGGATCAACTCTATAAGAGCTTACTTTGAGGTCCAAAACATTCAGAGAGTGAATTGGTCCTTGATCATCATGATAGGGACAAACCTCAAGACAATCGTACGGGGCTTCTTGGAAGTCTAAGCTATGCCAGTTGGGTAAAGGAGTGGCTTCAAGTCACCCCGACAACCGCTCTCGAAAGATACTAGTTACATTGTGTAAGGACTCACACGTTGCGGCAAGAGTAAGGATCGAACTTGATGACCTCAAACGTAGCAAGTGGTAGGACATCATACACAAGTTGCGGTTGCATGTCAACAAACTCTTTACAACACCAGGGTTGGAACTGATAGTGCAATCGTGCTAGGATGTAGTAAAAGATACAGTTACCACCACTTTCACAGATCACCTAGACATTAATTTCTCTGGTTATACTAATTGGTTCTCCTTAATGACGGATGTAGTCAATCTCGAAGCGGCAGACCTCAGCAAGTAACAAAAAAGACCCTCGGCAGCGGATGATTTCGTGGAAGCAACCGCCTTGTTGCGCTTGACTTGGTGGAGGTTGAAGGGGAGGCTGAAGCAGATGACCCACTCTTGGCAACAACCAAGAACAAGGCGCTGATAGAGCCTATTCATCGACCCAACAATCCGAGACCAGTAACAAGCGTAGAGACTTTATTGTCAGAAGACTAATCATAAAGTCCAAGGATACTTTAGGTTCCAGCCCGCACGGAAACCAGAATCGAGTGTAGAGAGTTCATCAACACATTCTACAACAAGGAAATCTAAATCGGTAAGTGGTGGTTCTCCCAAGGAATATGTCACGGTCCCACGACCCTCCCTTGAAGCCCCAACTTCTGTTGATTCAAGGCTGGCGCTTATTATGTTTTATATGCGTAGCCTTGGGAGGAGTCTGAGTAAGTTAACTTTCACTACCCGCTAGAGCATTATGCTGAGATAACACAACAACATGCTCAAGGGAAAACAAAGTTAATCTTCTTCAAACTTTTCATCAACCACCGCTATCTCCACGTCTTGATTGATTGTGGTGCCATAGCTGAATTTATGTCACAAGACGAGATACTCAAGTTGGGTTTAGGGATGAAGCAAGTCGCTTTGCAAAACCCTTGTCGGACTCAAATAGGCAAAAAAAATTATATTATTCATGCATGCAGTCAAAGGTGCGCACTATCTTTGACAAAGACAAGACTATCATACACATGTTAAGCTTCTATGTCCTTGACAGTGTCCCTTCGACGCGGTCCTCGGGTTCGGCTGATTGCAGTCCCAATGTGAATGAACCAAGTGGAAGGAATCGCTTTTCATGGTCAAAGATGCACAAGGGAACGAGTGTCTCGTCCTCTTGGATGAGAAGCTTGAATTCCCGATGACTTTTCTTAATGTCATGCAGTTCTGCAAGAAGTGATCCAAGCATAAAAAGGATGAACAATTGTATGTTGCCTTTGTTCGTCCTACTCATGTACCTTTTACTTTTGCGACCAATAATGCTTCTACTTCGCATGATAAGTCAACTTTTGACCCTACATTTACTTCTATTCCAAATGGGTCTGCTTCAGATTCGGTTGCCTTTACTAATAATATGCGACGTGATCTATGTGATCCTTTTTCTGATGCCACACCCCCACCGATTCCAACAAACATTCAAAGCCTACTCGACCAATTTTCAGAAGTTCTGACCGAACCCCGTGAATTTTCCACGCGATCGGTCAAACACACGATTGAGTTGGTCGAAGTCTCCAAGGGGTTGTGTATATCGTATAGGATCCGGCGAGTTCAAGGAACTCTAAAAACAGATCGATGAGATGATCGACAAGGGATGAATAAAGCCGTGTGAATCTGAATTTTGTGCACCTATCCTCTTTGTGCCAAACTTCGTATGTATATTGATTACCGTAGTCGAAACCGCATCACAAGGAAGAACGAGTACCCATTGCCACACATAGATGATTTACTTGATGCTGGAAGGGGGTGTAAGGTCTTCTCCAAGATCGTTGTCAAGTCTTGGTACCACCTCATTGAAGTCCATCTGCAGACCAGCACAAGACTTCGTTCAAAACTCGATATGGGCTTTACGAATTCACCGTAATGCTCTTCGGTCTCACAAACGCACCGGCCACCTTCCAAAGTCTCGAGTGTCCTTTTAACGAGGGAGGGGGGTGGACTTAAACTCCCGTTAAAAGCCGTTTAATTCCCCCTGCCCCAGTTAAATTCCTGTTGAATCAAAAATGGGGGGGCTCCCGCCATTTTGTTTTCAACGGATTGGGTCTGTGGGAGTTCGTGTAGGTTTCCCAGCATCCCTGCATGATTAACTTGAGAAAAAAGGACCTCCCCCCCCCCAAAAAAAAAGCACCCCCTGCCCCCCCAAAATACCCCCCCCCTCCCCCCAGTTTCGTCTGTGTGGGTGTGTGTGTGGTTGTTTCGACACTTACCTACACTTACACACACACACACACACACCCATATACTTCCTTGATATTACACCCTTCTAGTCCTTGAATACAATACATATCTATAAATATGGATACGGTTGATTTAGCCGAATGATATGGAATACTTCATGAATGAGTCTGTTGCGCATGGAAATAATAAATGATCAAAAAATGGGAGTACGTCATTCATTCAAAGCATATAACCTCCACCCTGAGATAACCCGCTATGAGTCATTGTACCTGTGTTCCCCGATTGGCAATGAAGGGAAATTTGTTCTCTCTTATACAAAGGAAAGTGGTCTGTTTTTAACAGTTATGGGATCATCACATCTGGCAATAAAATTTTACGTAGCCCACTGAGTTCTGTTTAGTAGTAATCTGTACAAACGAAGGTATAAAAGAAAAAAAAAGAAAAAAAAGATAATTAAAAAAAAAATAAAAAATAAAAAATAAAAAATAAAAAATAAAAAGCTAAAAATAAAAAATAAATAATAAAAATTAAAAGTAAAAAAATAAAAAATGGGATTCAAAAAGATTTTTTGGGCCCGCCACTAAAATAGGAGGCCTCCATACGGACCTTTTCCCGCATGGCTTATAACTGGGACCCTTGTCCCGGTACCTTAAAAAATCCTGGAAGTACCTTCCCGGTGATTGCGTCCGGAGTAAGAGGACTCTCTCTCTCTCTCTCTCTCTCTCTCTCTCTCTCTCTCTCTCTCTCTCTCTCTCTCTCTCTCTCGCTCGCTCGCTCGCTCTCTCCCCCCTTTTTTTGGCGGCTCTTCCGCCGCCTCTAGCGTTGGCGCTGCAATATTTAAGTTTTGAAGAAGGTGTGGTTAATCACTCATTGATCCGACGTTGCTATGCACACAACGTCGCTGATCTCGACGCTTCGTGGAGTTCTCGGAGCTGTCCTCCCTGTCAGCAAAGGCGCCCATTCGACGTCCTCCCCATCGGTCCTCTCCTCTCCCCTTCTCTCTCTCCCACCAACTGCTCCTGCTTTTCGTCATACCTTTGTCTCCCCCTCTGTGCGTTAGTTGATCTTCTCGCACGGAGGATAGCTGCTGGACTATTTTTGCGAGGCAAATTGTGCCCCTGGAAGCATGAGTGGTGTGTCGTCTTCCTCAGCTCCCTGCTCGACGGGAAATGCTTTAAAGCTCCATTGATCCTTACCCCCGCCTCTCTCTCTCTCTCTCCCCTCTCCTTACCCCATATACTCGAAAGAGAGTTCGGTCCCCTCCGGAGCGTGAACTTGGGGAAGTTTTGTAACCCCTGATGAGCCAATTGCATGTGGGGATTGGCGAAAAGGCCTTTGGGAACTCCCACATACCCCCTTTGTTGCGCCGGCATTTTTTGAGCCGCTAGACCAAACTGAAACATCCCTACCCTTCCTTCCCCTCTTTCTGATTGCATTTTGATCTATGGATTGCATGATACTACCTGACCTCTTCGTGGCATGAAATCCCCTGTTTTTGTTCCTCGTTTTTTGGGCTTGTGTGCTAGGAACTGGTTGCTGCCCTCAGGAGTGCATCGAGATGATGTGGAGGCTGCTATTTTCGTTCTAGGGATTATCGTCGTCTGTGCTAGTCTCCTCGGGTATCTTGCCTTTATTGCATATTTGGAGAGTGAATGCGTTAAGACCTTGTGTCTTCAACTTTCTCTGCATTCGAATCGGTCGCTCGGATCACTTGGCAAATCCAGATGTCTGGCCAGATAACGATGGTTGATCTATTGAGCGGCTACTTTCGGCGGATTTCTTGGATGATGGCGACTATATGGGCGCTGTTTTTTACCATGATCGTGGGTATTGGACTTGGGCGATGGGTATTTGATGCGGGGATTGGAATTTGTACGGAGGGGACGGCAATCCTTGGGCGTGCTAGTAGATTTGATCTATTGCTAGTCCTAATTTGCTTTTATTTTGCCATTCTGTTTTCATTGCTCGTTCTCCTTGGTGATAGGGGGGTATACATGTGTGATCGTCCATGTTACCGATGTTCGACATTTTTTGGGGGCTACCAATAGGCGGGTATCTTCATAGCTCAGGATGGCGTGGTCTGGACTCATCATCATGATGGAGCTGATGGAGAGGTTAGTTCTTTTAATCTATCGCGTTGAAGTAGCCGCTTATCGAGGCAGTATCGTCTGATATCTGATGATCGTTAATTGCATGAGTCACTGCTTTGCATCCTTTGAGCGTTAGGAGTGGGTATGGATATGTATTGGAGAAGTCACTGCGTATGAGTGATCGGACACTTGTTAGATCGTTCCGGAGGAATTTACTTTTGGTTTTTATAAACTCTCGTTTTTTTGGCCCTTTCCAGTATGTATGGAATGGTTTCCAGCTGCCTGTTTTCTTCGGATATTTCGCTCTATGCTCTCTGTACGCATTCGATTGATGCTTCTGGAATGGATGAGAGTTCTTTCGGGATCCCCCCCGTCCTTTGCCCAGGCTTTATGCTTGAATGGCCGATGTTCTTGCCCCTCCATAGGATTGATGTAGCTGGTTTAATTCTCTCAAGTGCTCGGATGGATCCGAGAGGTA
>BFEA01000832.1:200390-214220 GCA_003427395.1 Chara braunii | reverse complement strand
GGAGAGAGAGAGAGAGAGAGAGAGAGAGAGAGAGAGAGAGAGAGAGAGAGAGAGAGAGAGAGAGAGAGGTATTGTGCGAGAGAGAAAAGGCCGCAGTGACACCTGTCACAGGAGGCGAGGTCACGGGTTCATCGTCGTGATCGACGGGAGGCTCACTTGCGAGCCACCGGAATCACCGGATATTCATCAGTTTTGATCGCTTGTTATCACTATCATTCTTTTAAGGAGAAAATGGAGAGCAGTGCAATATCAGGAAACGGGATGCTTGCCACCCTTCGGCGACAGAGATCGCGCCTTTCCATTAATTGCGACACAGAGAAGTCCAGCCTTGCTCTGAACTCTCTCTTCCAACAGCATATTGCTCAGACCCCTTTACGTGGCCCCCCCCCCTCCCTCTCCTCCCCCTCCCAATCGCAATACCTGAACTTGCCGGGTATGGTTTGGCATCATTGCCTCAGTATTGTACCTGTCACTGTTTCTATCTGGTCAGGGAGACAGCTAGGTTTTTTTTTTTTATTATTATTATTATTTTTTTTGGGTCTCTCATCACAGGGAGACAGCTACATTTAATGGTTAGTCTGGCGATCTAGTACTAGGTTGAAGCTGTCTCTTATACACATCTAGATGTGTATAAGAGACAGTACCTGAACTTGCCGGGTATGGTTTGGCATCATTGCCTCAGTATTGTACCTGTCACTGTTTCTATCTGGTCAGGGAGACAGCTAGGTTTTTTTTTTTTATTATTATTATTATTTTTTTTGGGTCTCTCATCACAGGGAGACAGCTACATTTAATGGTTAGTCTGGCGATCTAGTACTAGGTTGAAGAGAGGTCATCCCTGTCCTGGGTTGGCTTGTCTGTCTTTTTCGGCCAGTTGTAAATTGATTGGATTGGAACCTGGGATCGCATTTCAGCAGTTCGTGGGTGTACCGTGTACCAGCTGAGCCGTAAGGCCCGGGACTTGTGGCTTTTGGGTCTTCTGAAAAGCCAGTCGGTGTACATAAAAGAAGTTTATATTATTTTCTATATCTTAATTTTGAAGGATGCTGGCCGGCATTGAGAGATAGCTGCAGCTTCGCATGACCTCCAGTGGCTGTTACGGTAGCTTCAGCCAAAATAAGCACAGACTGAGGCCCTCGCCAGAGTCGCCACGTGGCACGTGGTTGGTGATTGGACTTCCGGTTATGAAATTTGTGATTAAAATCTCAATGCTTTTGTGTATGTCACAGAGTGTGATCATTGGTGTATTTCTCCTTCTTCCTCCTTTCTCTTGCTGCAACTGTCTTTGCCGTGCAGTCTTCCTCTGCATCTTCCTCTTCCTCTTCCTCTTCCTGGCCACATGGCTCACGAATGGGGAAAACGAGGACTGCATCTGCCCACAGGTGGCAAGATACAGTCGTCACTATTCATAAGCACAGATGAATCTTCCTGTTTCTGTGGCAAAAGGCGGTGGTGTTTGTTTTCATTTCCCTTGCGGTTTGGATAGGACAGACTTTCTTTTTTTCTTTTCTTTTTTTTTTTCTTTTTTTTTTTCCCAGAGAACGGACTTACATTGCAGGACACCCTTCTCCCTGTTGCTGTTTCGGCTGTGGATAATCGTCGGAATTTTTTTTTTTTTTTTGTTTAATTTAAGGGAGACAGCCTTGGGATATCTTCTTCTGCTTCTTCTTCTTTTTTTGGGGGGGGGGTTAACTTCAGTAGAGTCGCAAAAAAGAGTAATAATTGCACTATGGGTAGTAATGGACAAGATAATGCAGTTTGTAATTGCACTTTGGGCACCCTACCTGGCCATTAAGCCGGGTTGTATACATTGCCCGAACTGAAATTCCAAACTGTATCTTGGCCCGTAGGGCAATTACGACTCATTTTTCTGACTCCCGGATAGTTTCCCCCTTTTTTTTTCTCTTTTTTTTTTTCGAGTCTAAATCGCCACTTTTTTTTTCCTCTCCTTTTTTCTGTGCATTTGGGGGGCGCGAAGGGTTTCTGCATTCAGTCAATCTAGGCAGAGTGAATCGGTCCCTAAGGAAACCCCGAAAGGCGGCGCCGATGGGCGGCCAGCGCCTGGAGTGCCCAAGTCAGCGCCAGCAGTTTAACGCTGCTCCGGAACTCGCGTAGGGCACCGCCATGATGCTCTAGCCATAGTGTAGCCTCCTCTTTGGGCACAAAAAAAGCAACCAACCGGCCTGGGAAGGGAGGTAGGCACCACACGGGGGCCACAGAGTTAGGGGCAGATCCCACTTCTACCATTTTTCGTAAGAACGTAAAAGTGCCGCGAAAGATGGAGGCGCAGCACACGGAATGTGAAAGAAAAACGTGACCCCACATGCCCTACGGGACTTTTCCTAACGGAGCGGCACTATCGTCTGGCGCCTCGAGGATCCAACGGCCTGCACATCAGGAAAAAAAAAAAGGAAAAAAAAAACAAGGGCTCCTTCTTTCACGGTGCAGGGTACGGGGTAGGCCACTTTCGAAAATAGGTAGAACTACCACCCCTGCAATCACGCTCGCGCCTCCACGTACGAGAACGTTTCCACTTCCCCGACGTTCCGGGACAGGATCCGAGTTTCGTGGAAAGAAGTGGGATCCCAAATTTTGCCTAAAAGTGCCCTGCTTATAAGAAGTGGGATCTGCCCCTTAGTCGCATCATCATGAGAAGTTGACATACCCCTAGTACACTTTTTTCTAATAGAACTGTTACCTGGGTGAGCACCACACGCTGAGCCGCCCGCCTTTGACGTGAGCAAGCGCAGCAAGTAGTAGGAGGAAGGTGAGGGACATGAAAAGCAACAATTGAGTCACAACAAGAGGCAGCAGAGCGAGGTATCAAGGATGGATCAGGGAAACCGTCAGGCTCGTCCGTCCGGAGGCAAAGGGGTTGCCGCTGTCTGAAGAGGACTGGATAAGACTACTAATAGCGAACTGCTACGAGGAGGGGGGGTTTCCAGAGAACCTACGTCAGGGAGAGTTTGTCATGGACAACGGAATTCGCATTTTCAAGGTCAATCTGGGTATAGACAGACTAACCACGGCATGGCTCAAGGAGAGGACAGTGATTGTGATATTTCAGGCAGAAGAGAGAGAGACCTACGGATGAGGACCAGAGAAGACTTGATTCGGCCATGCGAGAAGGGCTGGCTAAGGAAGAAGACGTTGAACCAGGGTACTCTGTTCCTGTCGGCAGTCACAGTAGACCGCAAACGGGTTGGTAAGGTCATTACCACCATCTTCCCCCGGTATGTTTGCGGCCCGATAGAGTCAAAATATGGGTGCGTTGTGTTCGGGGAAGATGGCAGGGTGGGAGAGTGCCAAGGGGGTTACAATGGAACAGGGTAACCGTTCCGCTCGGGCGAATTGGGCCGGGGTCAGACCGTGATAGGTCTGTGGATACAGTTTAGCAGGGAGGGGAGGTAGGGGAGAAGGGGTGACAGAGAGGGCGCCTGTAGTTGCAAGACAGGTAGTAGGTCAAAAAAAAAAAGAAAAAAAGACAGGTAGTAGGACATTAGGCAGAAGTTTAGGACACAGATAAGGTCAGTAAAGATGATAGGCGGGGCTGAAGGTGACTCTGCTCCATAAGAGAAACTGGCTAAGGCTGCCAGGATAACTTCCGGGTGGAATTGTGAGGACCCCGGCCTCGATCATTTTATTTTATTTTTTTATTTTTATTTTTTCTGGCTCGNAGACCAAGAAAGAGGGAGGAAAGAGGGGTACTCGAGGGCAGAGAAGCATTCGTATAGGTGGTAGAGATCAGACGGTGCTAGGAGGTAGGGACAGGATGGTGGAGCAGGAGATAGAGATCTACAGATATACAGATTGGCGAAAGGGAAGAGGGCAGGGATGTAGAGAGGAAGAGCGCAGAAGTGGTGCTGGATAAGAAAAAGGAGGGAGCTAAGGGGATATATCTCCCAGCACGGCCACACGGTGGATGCCACATGGTGGCAGGAGAGAGCAAGGATGATGGATGAAAGAGGGGGGAGGGGGGGAGGTTGTGAGGGGCGGAGAAAAAGTTATGGGTCGTAAGAGGCTAGAAGGTGCTGCTGTCTTCACCCGAATAGAACATACCCATATTATCACTGTATCTAGACTGAAGTTGGGCCAAATCCAGGCATAATTACTGTAAGTTCTGTTCGGGTGACGACGATTGGAGGTAGGGACGGGATGGGGGACAGATGAACAGATTGACGGAAGGGAAGAGGCAGCCTGAGGGATGTAGAGAGGACGAGCACAGAACTTGCCGGAAGTACTGACAGATAAGGAGCAAGAGAGACGTAAGGGTGTATGTATATATATATTATACATATATATACGTATACCGCCATGAATTGGCGAAGCAACTATTTGGTTATGGTGCGCCTTGCGTAAGAGGACACACGAAGTGCTGCGACCTCGTCGACATATTCTCTGGGCGTTGGTCACGACTCTCTCTGGCCAGCCGAAAGAAACCAGTTTTCGGCCGACCAACCTTCAACGTGCTGATCTCCAATCTCTGTATTCCGATTGGAATGCAGAAAGTCGCGTCGTGGTAGCGCCTTGTGCGTGGAAAAGCAACGACGAAACCCTCCTGAAGCGACCGACCTCGCTGAGCCTGTTTGGTGGCCACTTGGTGGGAATGCCGCCGCATGGTGGCTGCGAGCACCCAGCAGCGAGGTGGATGTAAATCCAATTTTTTAGTGGTGGAATACACTTTTGCTACTCTCACCTCCACATGTGAACTGTGAGAACGCGTATTGTCTTCGTCCGTCCGTCAGCTTGTCCATATCATATCAGATTGCTAGTGTGTGCTTATGCGGTTAGTCCACTGACTCCACTCCTCTCTTCCTCCCCTCCCTTTTCTGATTGGCTGATGTTTGCCAGTCTGGCTGAGTCTGCCAGAGAGATGGCCTCTGATTTCAGAGACAATTTTCTTCCTCGCAAGAGGCTATCTCTATGTTTACCTGTTCGCAGGGCGGATGGATGTGAGATCGCCTCTCTCATTCTTAATTAATTATGTCGAGTTAATGATTAATAAATTAATAATGATTCAATTTAATAACTATATTCTGAGCATCAACAAACAGTGCACACATTTCTAGATTGCAGTCTTGCTGTATACTTGCCGCGTAATTGCTTTCTTCCCCCCCCCCCCCCCCCCCCCCTCCTTGAAAAAGACACCCATGCCCCATTTATCCTGGGGGGCCTTCAATTCGGTTGCTCGTCACCGGCGAGCAGTACCCCTTCAACAAGGAGATAGAGATAAAAAGCAGTACCCCTTTAATTCTGCCCGGGAACGAGACACGCGCGTACGGTGAGCATTAATTTGTGGTGCAACTCCAGGGGCACCTACGCGTTCAGCCGGGCACTAACACCACGCTTCAGCCGGGAGAAGACGCTCTGCGTACCCGCAGTCGCTCAATCATTTGCTTTGTCAGGAAGAGTAGTTCTTAGGTGGATTGCCCGGACGCTCCTGCGGACGAATCAGAGAGGGTTGTTTCGACATAGCTCAAAGCACATACGCGCTGTTTCGACATAGCACATACTCGCTGTGTCACACGAGTGCTTGGCAGTCGCAATTGACTGGTCGACGAGGAACAGAACCAACGATAGAGCCACTCATTCCCTTCAATCCCTTACGGTCTTACCCTCTTTTTTTTTTTTGTAAGTCGAGATTGGAGATATTAGCATTTGAACTGACCGGCGGCAGGTAATTAGGAATGAATTTATTCTGGTGGTCATCTGACAGCAGCTGGATTCGAACTCGAGTCTGTATTTCAATAGTTCATGGGTGTGTGTACCAACTGAGCATTGCTAATTGGTACTATTACCCTTTATTTTCACCACTATATATATATATATATATATATATATATATATATATCCACGGGTGGGCGGTCCCAGGTAATTCAGAGTTATGTGGCGCACCCTTCTAGTCAAGAGCTCCCCTCTTCTCTTTTGAAAACACTTGTCCTGGTAATTTATTGAGACTGAGGTCTGGAAAAAAAAAAAAAAAAAAAAAAAAAAAAAAGAGACTGAGACCTGGACCCCACTGGAAAAAGGATGGAAACGAAAAAGCGGCCGGACAAAAAAAAAAACCGGCAAAGGATTTTGGAAAGCCGGAAAGCAGTTTTGCCGGGTCCCCATCGCGGAGGAGGAGGACCAAATGCGTTTCGAAAACCCTTTGGAAATCAGTTGATCGCTGCCTGTTTCCGTTGGCACTCGTTTGTTTTGTTCTTTTTTCCTTTTTTTTTTTTTTTTTTTTTTTTTTGCACTCTTCATTGCTATTGGCTGCTGCCTCCCGTCCACGGGACCTGGTTTTGGAAAGGTTCAAGATGGCTCTGGGGGCCAACCTCAGCTTTCGGCACAAATTTGTGACATCATTTCCTCCGCTCGCCGTTTTCCAGAACGCGGAGCATGTGAAAACATCCACATGCGATCTTCCAAGCCACGAAATGCGGGCTGTGGGGTCCCGGAATACGGTTTTTGGAAGACATTTCGGCCTTAAAGTTTCCATAAACTTTTCCGCGAGGTGTGGGGTCCCGCAAACACTTCTGCCACAAAGTTTTTCCTTTCCACATTCCTGGGGGTCCTACGCTTAGGCTTGGACCCCACTGGCCGGCGGCGTGGAAAAGTTTTGGCGAGGAAGTGTTTTTCAGACCCCACAGGTGTTGGAAACCGTCGTGGAAAGTCGGCCTGGAAAGGAATTTCAGAACCCACTGCGGTTGGAAAGAGGTCGTGGAAAAGGCGACGGGGCGTTTCTACTCGGCTCGTGGTCTGGAAATTTTTGGCGACGAGTTTCCAAACAGTCTCCAAGGACGGCTCCAGATGAGTAGGGGGGGGGGCATGTCAAACAGTTTCCAGGATCGGGCTGGACGTCGTGGCGTTTTGTAGACACTTCATTGGCTGCGCAAGCAGACCATGGACCACAGCCCCCGCCGGGCTTGCCTTTTTGGGAAACACCCCGGTGCGATTTCCTATTCGGGTATGCCCAAACTTTTCCAATGCCGAAACTATAGGCCTGCGGTGGGGTCCCAATGAAAGGAGGAAGAATGTTTCCAACCACGGTCGGCCATTTTTTATGGCCGACACCAGCTTCCAGCCGCCGGCCAGTGGGGTCCAAGCCTTAGTTTTCTTTTGCCGGCGCGTGAAAGGAAAAGGGGGAGAAAAGAAAAAGCTTTCTGTACTGCAATGATGTCGGGCAGGGTAGTCTAGAAGGCCATGCTCACAGTCCCCCTCTACATAATGCATCTTACAGGAAAGACGGTCACATTCTGAAACTTGTTGTTTTCTTTTTTTTTTTAATTTCCCGTGTGTTTATTATGAGTCCCCTGCCTACGAGGCGGGGCCGATTGCGTGATCTGCTCTAGATGTGTTGTGTTTCCTCAGAGGATTGTAACCTTGATGTATCCAGCCACTTTTACCAATGAATCTGTGTTTCCGTTCTTTTTTTCTATTTCTGGAATCTGACAATCTGAATCCCTGATCTGCGCAAGCTGTGTTTCCTCAGAGGATTGTAACCCTTATGGCACTGGCAATTAGAGGAATGCATCCAGCCATTTGCACTTAGAGGAATGTATCCAGCCATTTTCACGGCCCAATCCCTGTTTCTGTTTTCTTTTTTTTCTTGTTTTGTGTTTCAGGGAGTCTGACAACGTGCCCCCGGGGCTGAGGTGCCCTCACTGAGGGCACACTCACACTACCACTTCCTTTTTTTTTTTTTTTTTAATATATTATTGTTATTATTATTATTTAAAGTTAGATTTCATTGAAAAATAATCGAGGCGGGGGACCTCACAATTCTACCCGGGGTTATCCCGGCAGCATCAGCCCGTTTAGCTTATCCAAGTCATTTACTTGGAGATTCATCAACAGACTTGAAAACAGGCTTCGATACAGACTTCAGTACAGACTTCAATGCAAGATGTTCTCACCTAACATCGCTCTGCCTATGAAGACTGCGCTAGACCTATCTCCTACTGAAGACCATCTACATCTAATACTGGCCTATCTGCGGCCCACAACTCAGCCTATCAGACCGAGCGGAACCTGGTTCCTCATTGAGAGCAGACACTCTCCACCATCCTCCCCTATGCAGGCTACTGTACCTGCCCACTGGAACCGAGAGTCCTAGTTCTTTTACAGGACCCAGTAGGGACCCATAGCCGCAGATGCAAAAACCATTAACTTCCTCACATTCTTATCTACCTAAAAGGATACTGTCCTACCAACTGAATCAGCGTTACCTTCTATAAAGGAAGGCAAAACAACAAAAGGACATTGGAGAACCTATTCTGCACTACAGCCCGTTATAGATTACTCTAAAAGCTTCATCAAAAGAATTATCGATTCTAAAAGAACCCTAAAGCAAACCGGAATAGTCAAGTACGAACACTCTGGGGAACCAACGAATAAAACCAGGGCCTAACACGGCCCATTGTCCACAAAATCTGGGGCGTTGTGCCGAAGCCAGTTACAGATGCTCAGTCTCCCTTCAGGAGAAGCAGAGGCCAAGAGGCTGTTTTTGAACCAAGTCTTAGTAAACCAAAATCTGTTCTTCTTGGCCTGGGTCTTTGAATCCCTCCAGTCTACTTTTATAGCCAGCTGGATTTGGCTTTTTATCTCGCCGACCAACCTGTGAAAGGAGAAAGTCTCGTGGCAGAATACCGTACTATTTCTCCCTTTCCAGACGGCCTCCATTATGACTCCTCTACATACCAGAGCGATGTAGCCCCATCCGATGGCTAGATCCACCTCTGCTGGAGCGGCACCAAATAAGATCCATTCGTGGGACCGAGGAAATTCCTCATTTGTCCATTTCTGCCAGTGATATTTCCACAGGTCCATACTTGAAGGGAGACTGGGCAGTACAGCCATATATGAGAGGCTGTCTCCCAGCCCCACCGACAACGAGCACATTGAACGTCGACTGCCATTCCTTTATCGGACAGCCATTTAGCCGACGGAGTAGCTAGCAACGATTGGAGCCATTGAAGACTGGCCTGTTTCTGAGAAGAGATGCGTTTTAGGACTCTCCAGAGTTTAAATAGATCTATAGACCCTACTTCAAAGCCCGACTCTTTGCTCAGTCGGTCGGTAGCAATAGAAATAGGCTGCTTCCTACCTTTTGCTCTGAGAACCTTCACCCCCCATGCTGGTTTATATTGAAAAATCGGGGAGAAAGAAGATGGAGAATCTAAACCAGCCCAATCCAACAGAGCAGGCTCAATTAGGATATCTGAGGCATTCTCAAATAATAACAATGTCTTGCCTTTACATTCTGGGTCTGGCGACCAAACTCTGCTTTCCTCATACCCGCCTGGGGAAGCTAAAACCTTCTCACCAGCAAACTTTAAGCAAAACTGTGACTTTTTGTCCTTAAGCGTGTGCCAAACTTGAACCTTGGTTCCCTGTAGGATCTCAGGCCCTACTACTCGCAGGTAATTACCTGGGGTACTGGGATCCTTCAACCAGGCCCCAGCCTGGGGCTCATCTTCATTTTGCAGGATGGTCAACCAGAAATCCGGTATGGATTTCTTCAGTTCAGAAAAGTGTTTTTCTACGTTTCGACAGCGGGGAAGACAAATACGTAACTGGTTCGCCTGAATCCAGCAACCGCACCTCTGGTCCCAGAGGTCCTTTACCTGAATTATTCCTCTCTCGGCCCAGGACCTTCCAAAAGAGCCTCTAGAGCCGTCTGCCATATATGGAGTCCCGTCCTCCTTCAAGATCCATGAGTTCTCGAAGAGCCTCAGGATCTGATTGAGTACTTCGTGAACCATTGAGGGTTGTCGTCTTTCCGTAGGGAACAACTTGCTCCAGGCATGTAAGATATTCCTCCATAATTTTGATCTGGGGCGGCGATTCGCAAAAGAAGGAATGAACAGGCACCTCCAGACATCACTGCTTCTGGACAAATTCCAATCTGTTGACAAGATGTGTTCAGCCACACTACCACTTCCAAGAATGTATATAATTGCAATCACGGCCAGAGCTTTGTCTCCTTCTTCTTGTTTTCTTGTTTTGTGAGTTTTGTGAGTTTCACCGCTGCAACTTTTCTTCTTTTTTTTCTTTTTTTATTTGTTCTTCCTGTGAGAGTACCATAAAGAAATGGAGTGGATCCAGCGGCCTAGCTCAGTTGGTAAGGCTCGCAAGTGGCATTCAGGAGGTAGTGGGCTCAATCCCATTGGCCTCATGTACCTTCCTGGGCATACTTGGCACCCGCTACATCCCCCCATCGGCATTGAGCAGAGTCTGCTGATGTTCGTAGGGGAGGGGACCTGAGGGGAGGCACAGGGATTGGTCCTGTTGGCATGGTCCCTGATGCTACCGGCTGTCCCCTGACCGGTATCGCCCACCTGCAGGTCGGGAGCAGCCCCCGCAAGTTCTCTCGTGAACAAGGTTCTGGCTGAACAAGGTTCTGGCTGCTACGGGGTTCCCCGTATGCCTAAAAGTAGTAGTGGTAGGTAGGTAGTGTGAGGTGAAATTGAGAGAAGAATATAGTTAAATAAAATAAAATAAAATAAAATGGAGTGGGACCCAGGCTCGGCAAACTCGGAGCGCAGTGAGATTCAGGGTCGGCAGAAACTGGCTCGGAGATACTAGTGGCTAATTCTTCTTCTTCTTCTTCTTCTTCTTCTTTTTTTTTTTTTTTTTTTTTCAGTGACTAATTCTTTTAAATCACCAATACTTCCTAAAGTAGCTCCCCACTATTTTAGGAAACACACTTTTTTTTTTGGGGATTGATTGATTGCTTGATTGATTGATTGGTCTTCCTCCCCCTCCCCCCCCCCTGGCACGCACACATACATACACACACGCACACACCCACACACACCCACACACACCCACCCACACCCACCAACCCACACTTGCGCACTTTTTTTTCGTTTTTTCTTCTTCTTCTATTGATTGGTGGGAGGGGGGTTGCCCCCCCCCCCATTGCACACACACACACACACACACACACACACACACACACACGCACACACACACTCTCACCCACCCGCACCCACACTCGCGCAGTTTGTTTTTTTCAATTTTTTTCTTCTTCGATTGATTGATTGATTGATTGGTAAAAGGGGGGCCGCCCCCCCCCCTTCCCACACACACACACACATACACAACCAAAAAAAAAAAAAAAGACTTGTTTTTTCTTGTTTTGTTTCGTAGTTTTCAATTTTTATTTTTTTTTATACCAAAAATATTCGATTTGGCAAAAACAATATATGGGGTTGTAGGGTTCGAAAAACCCTACAACCCCCTTTTTTCAATGTTTTATTCTGCAGGGGAAAAATCCATAAAAATCGTGGCCACGACTTCAGGGCTGTCATCCGCCGCGGGCAGTGTAGTATCGTACGTTGTACGGGGGTGGGTCTGCGTATAGCCCGTGCGTACGGATGTACGAACAGGCGTACGGTTGTACAGAGGGGTCCCGTATGAATGGTGGGGGGGGGGTTCACCCCCAGGGATGGTAGGGGGGGTCCCGAGGGGTCCCGTAGTATTTAAAAAAAACTAGAAAAAAAGGGAAAATTTTCGAAATGCCCCTGAAGTTTGCGTTTATTTGCGTTTTGCCCCTCTAACGGCTGACTTACCCTGATTTGCCCCTCTGACAATGATTCAAGTTTCCAAAAAAACCCTGGCGTCTTTTGGGCCTGAAATATGTACCGGTGCCAAATTCCCAGTATGCCCCTACGGGAAAGCCGTTGGCCCGTTGGGTACCGGCACAAGAATTTCCAAGATACCCCTGCCGGTACTTACCACCTGTTCAGTATGCCCTTGTGGCCATTGTTGGCAGTCGGGGCCGTGCTGAAGGCCCTTGGAAGGGTGCTACGGGGGTATATCAGAAATTTGCCCACACTCCCATCTTTCTGCTGTGCCCTCCATTGTCTTGCATGGAGTTGGGCCTCCGTGGGGGCATTTGAGGTCATGCACATTGTGGTTCATCTCTCTCTCTCTCTCTCTCTCTCTCTCTCTCTCCCCACACACACACACACACACCTTTTGTTGTGCACTTTGCAGGCATGACAGACAATGTGGACCCAACCAGATGTGCACCATGGCAGTTCCTCAGGTGCAGCTGGTCCTCAGGTGCACCACTGCATTCAGCAGCTGTGTCAATTGGTTGAGTGCTTTACACTTGGGGTCATGGGGACTACGGGCATGTTCGTGGTGGTGATGTGGCTCATGATCTGGTGCTTGTTGGAAACCTTCTGAATCCAAGACCTGGGTCTGGTCTAAGTGATTGTGCGGTTACAGGATTCGCTGTTGCAGCTTCACACAGTCTTGCAACCACTAGCTGCACACCTTTTGTGGTCACAGGGTGAGCAGATTCCGCGTTTGGTGTGATGGTGCAGAGTAGTTTTGAACGATTTGGCAGCAACTTTCTCTAAGAACACTCCAGGACCTATGCTTTGTTTCAGAGCACTAGAGAAAGTTGCTTGGGTGGTGAAATGTGAAAGAAAGGTGAGATAAACAGTTGCCGGATTGAAGAGTATCTACTTATGATTGCTGAAAATAAATGTGTCCTCTGAACTTGCATCACTAGGTGCATGTTTTATGAAACTGAACTTTGGGCGAAAAACTCGTCTACAAATACTGACAAGGGGTGCACTGCCGGTACTGCTGACCATCTGGATACCAGTACTGGTAGTGCAGATATGGTGGTCACATCAAATAATGCAAGGAGACCATCACTCATGCATCATCCATTCCATGCAAGCATGCAGATATGGTAGTCACACCGAACACATGAAAATGAAGTTGTCCTCCGTCTTTGAGAACCGCCACATACTTCAACGACATTCCGGAGTAACTGTTGCAGTCATCAAATACGGTACACATACAGCACAAAGTTATAGATTGTGCAACTATGGTGGATGAGCCCCACAAATAAGCTCACAGGCTTGCAAATTCGAGATGACAAGCCTGACTCGAGTACACCGTGGAGTTCATATTGAACTTCAGTGCAACTTCTCACTATGCTCCTTGTCACTCATGCTACAAAGATGAAGGTGAGAGTCCAACACAGTCTTCAGGTGCCACAATCTTTGCCTCCGTATACTTGCTCTCTCCTTGAACATCGAAGTGCTACTCTTGACTTCATGGCTCAATCACCAACAAGCACAAACTCTCTTCGACAAACGTCTGAGACAGCAGTCTGATTTCCACTCCTAAGCATCGGTAAACGACAGCTAGCAGATGGTTGCTCGATTGCTTACATACTACAGCTATGGTTGTCTAATAATTCGCCACACAGCGCACTGCTTGATTTCGGGAACCAGCACCATGCAGAGTGGGCCCTGCAAAAAACGAATTTTGCAGCTTTGTTTTCCGGGGGTCATTTCCCCCTTGCCCTTGGAAGCCTCCGTATACTTGCCGGAGGCACACTGACTGCACGAACGGTACTGAGCATTGACTTCGCTTACACATAAGAGTGAGCCTCAGGTTGAGGGCACGGAAAGCACAGTCAATGCTTACAACAACTCGTGGGTGAGCCAGCAACAGGTCACGGGTTCAAACTCCAATAGATCACACTCGCATACAACATAGCAGAACAACAACAGTGTCAGGTCCCGGAATCGAATCGTGGCAGGCTTAGGAAAACAACAAGTTAACAACTGCACCGGCAGGGCCAGTAGCAGCGACACCAGCAGCAACTAAGAACAACAACTGCAGCATATAAGAAAGACGTCAAAGCCAAACCATACATTGCATGTACCCAGCCACACACCTTGTCCACCAAGCATGAACAAACTCCAACAAACTATGTTACCGCGCGTTCATTGAACGTGGGTTTCACGTTCAAGGTATGAACGCAGTGCATGCGCATTCACTGAATGCGCGTGAACGCATTTGACGCGT
>BFEA01000832.1:154122-171064 GCA_003427395.1 Chara braunii | reverse complement strand
GTTCGGGCGTTCGGCCCATCCCCAACGCCGACGACCCTGCTACTAATATAAAATTATATATAAATAAATTATTATTTATATATTTATATTGATTCTTTTTTTATTCTATAGGAAAATAATATGAATATTCATATTATTTTCATTTATTTTTTTTCATGCATATTTTTTTTTTTTTTTTTTTTTCTATATTCAATTTATACTTTGTACTATTATTTGAATTATTTTATTACTATTTACTATTTTAGTTTATATCTATTTTAGTATTTCTCTTATTATCTATTTATTATCTATTATATTGATATATTTATATTGATATATATGCGCGGATCTGGGTCCTCGACAGGCCTAAGGGGCTTCTGCTGCAAATGTGCCCGCCCTAAGTGAAGGTGGGCCTAACCAATCCCGAGAGGCCCTAAGCTGTCGAATTTGCATTTGGGGTCCAGGCTGTTTCGTCGCGCCAGTTGGTTGAGGAAAACACAGGCCGAGAAGCAAGGAAATACCACGACCTTCCAGGCTCTTCGAAAGCACAGGCCCTGGACGAGATTCGCAGCCTCATACACAGACAGTTGGGAGGCCCAACCAAATGAGGCCCAGTATCTGCACTAGGGGCGCAGCATCTTGGGGCCTACCGGAAGCTTCTGGGCCCAGGCCCAGACCAGCCAGGTTGCGAAGGCAGGCTAGCTTTTTCCGTATAGGAAAGAGCTCTCTGCCCGGCCAGACATTCGGGCACTCGCATGCTGGCGGCAGCACTGCTGGAGCTGAAGCTCGAGGGCTGCTGCTAGCGCTGAGCGGCGAGGTGCAAGCACGTGTGGTCGTGCAAAGAGCAGGCGTTGCTGAGGGCAGCGCCATAGCCCAGCCTCCATAGATGGCGGGCTTGGATGTACAGTGAGGGGCAAGGGTGGTCTTCGGGTGTACAAAGGGAAGACGTGGGAGAGAGACAAGGGAGAGAGAGAGAGAAGGATGATGATGATGATGATGATGATGTGAGGGCACATACCTGGTATTGGCGATGGTCTGCATGGGCGACATCTTCAAGTACTTCGGAGGTCGGTGACGTCAACAATTGCATTGTCAATTAGTAGTAGGCTAGTAGTAGCTGTGTAGGGAGTAGGCTGGACGTCGAGCGCCAAGTAGGGAGATAGAGACTGGATACATATATTGGTGGTGGCGAGAGCAAGCTCTCATTGACATTGACTTTCAGTGCTACGATTCTCCATTCGTGTTGTATTGGTGCAATGCTGCTTTCTGAACACTGTGATACGATTTGATTTTCAATGTGGTTGTGCAATCTGAATATTGCCATCTCGCTTCTGTTCATTTTCCTTGCAATTTGGTATCAGAGCTGGTTCGAACTGCGCTCATTGGTTCTTCGCAATAGTTATTCGGTGCTTCGCATGAGGTGTGGGGCAATGTTAAGGCTTGGGTGTTGAACGGTAGGCGGCCCAGGATCGTGTGGGCGCGCCAGGAAGCTATGTGGTGGCATTAGGGATGTACGCTGAATGATGAGAGCTCGCTGATGTGGCATTTAAGCCGAGGTGGAACTGCATTCTGCTGTTGGTTGTGCCAAGGCAAAGACCGGTCATCATAAATGCACATCAGGTTGTCGGTTAGAAATCTGTTAATTGCTTCTTACCGTGAGGAAGTGAGTCTTGTCTTGAGAGTCCTCTCAATGTGAGGTGTCGCGAGCGCTCAACCTTGAGAGTCGACATTCTTCTTGGGCAGCAAGCTGGTGGGAGACGGGCGTTGCCTCTGAAGGACCCTGGACGAAGCACTCGGTTCACAGTCACCATGCCAACCCGTTGGGACTAGTACACGCATGCTTTGCCACAAGTCCTTGGTTGTGCTGCTGCGCAATAGAGGTCATGCAGAGCATGCCAACCCTTTGAACAAACGCTTACCAGATTGCCTCTAAATATTTCGGGCGGGGACTCGGTGTTGATTCTGGTTGTGATCGTTGTCCTGTCTGCGACGTTAAATAATTCCTGAGGAGTTACGACGGATCTCCTTAAATGCCTCCTGATCAGCTAGATCAAACCGGGTGTAAGGCTCGTTGCATGCGAGGATAAATAATGTGCAGGGGCTGGCAGGTTCGGCGTTGACTTGGGGCACAGGGGTGGGCTGAATTGCACACCTTTAGACACGTTGCTCAACCAGATGCCTAGAAACGTTGACACAAAGTGACTACTCAAGAAGGATACAGGGAAAGGGTTGGATTTCGGTAAGTATTCGTGGTGGCATTAATTAGATAAACTGCCATCCAGCATACATCTCTGCAGCGAGCACTATTTTTATTTTTGATTATTTAGTTGTTACAGACTTGACTAACAACCAACAAACAGTTGCAGATAGAGTAGTATATTCTTTGCTGCATTGCAATTTGTATTAGAGTAATCTAAAAATAGATTTAATATTCCCTGTAGGATCTGACACAGGGTGACACCTAACCACCTAACTGTTTTTGTCCAGGACGACTGAAGTTAGTTGTGTATTGTAATTGATTGTGTATCATGCTGAGGTAGGATTCAGTGTGGATTCTAGTTTAGATCACACACACCATAACTCATGAGTGATGCAAGCACTACTGAGGAGTTGTTAGTGGACTACCGTAGGACTACTCGTAGAACTGCTCTCTGTCGACCTTTGACTTTCCTAGAGTTAGGTCTAAGAGACGAGAGGAGACTGCGGAGAGAGGCTAGAGAGAGAACAACGACAAGAAAGTGAGGGTGGCTGAGGCTAGTGCCAGTTCTAGGATTACAGCTAGCACCGATACGACCACGGCCACTTCCTCTACCATGTCGCATGCCTCTTTACAGGCCACTTTGTCGGGAGTCAGTCAGAGTGGTTCTCAGGCTTCCATTAGCCAGAGTGCTGGCTCGCAAGTCAGTCAGCAGACTCAACTCACGCCGGAGGATTATGAGATCCTCCAAGCAGAAGAACTTCAGGATGATTTGCAGCGGCGGTTGAATGAAGCAACAGAGAGACGAAGAAGAGCAATTATGAGAAAAACTAGACTAGGTAGTAGATTGCATGAGCTAAGCAGATTAGAAGCATTAGATGAGTCAACACTTGACCCTGTGATGCGAGTGCTGCGTAACTCGCTCCTGTGTGGCAGAGACGCAGGTTGTTCAGCAAGAGGTGTTGGCTAAACTAGTGGCTGGCCAGAAACGAATTGTGACTGCACTACAGGTTCCTCGTCTAGTGATGAGGCAACCTCAGTTTGTTGTAGCTCCCCCTTCGGTTGCGGGTCCATCAATGACGCCGTCGCCGGTAGGGCCTTCATTCTCACCTATGTTTGGCGTGCCTCCTCAAGGTGGCTATGTGGCAACTAGTGGTTTGGTCCTTAGAGTCTCAACTGTACCATCGACGACAGTGGTTACTACAGTCCCACTGTCAAGTCAGACCCACATTAGTGTGCAGCAACCTGTTTCGGTGGCTATGCAGCCACTGCAGCAATTCCCTGGGCCAATGCAGCCTATGCAGTGGATGCCCAAAATACCCTTGCTGAGTCCTAAACCCTTCTCCGGCGACAGGAAGAAGGATGAGGATTTGGAAACCTGGGTAAGCACGGTGCCTACTTATGTGAGGCACAAGCTTACCAGACCGGAGCAAGAAGTTGTAGTGGCTGCCTCCTTTCTAGAGGGGTCATCAGCCCGCTGGTTGAATGGCCTAGTGCAGCAGTAGGGCTAAGGTCAGAACTTCGATGCCTGGGCCCAGGCCCAGGCATTGGAAGAGTTCGTACAGTCCGTGTATAATAGGTGGCATGACCCGCAAGGGGCCAAAAAGGCCACAAATGCGATCAACAGTCTTTGTGTCAGAAGGTACAAGAATGTTAGAGAGCTCACGAATATCGTAGAACGTCTGCTCGTGGTACCTGGTGTGCGCTATGACCATCAAATACTCCTTACGGATTACCTTAGATTTCTACCTTCAGAGGTAAGGACAAAGCTGGTAGATGAGGCCTATGTCGAACAACACAACTTCGCCTCCTTCAACAAGAAGGCCTTAGATATAGAGGCAAAACTGAGGTCCGCGCATCAGAGTCAGAGAGATGGTAGGAAGAAGAGACTACCCAAGACTGGAAGAAGAAAGGTCAACTAATGTTCGTCGACCACGATAGTCAGGCGACAGAAATTGACGACTTCCCAGACTTTGGGGAGGAGACAGAGCACGATGGGGCCAGCGAGACTTCGGATGGGGGAGTTGTGGCACCCATCAAAGAAAAGGTTAGGGGGACCAGGAAGAAGAAGGTAGGCCGGTTTACGGGTCAAGGCGTCCAAGGAACGTCCGCATGGGTGAAACTTGGTTTAGAGTATGAGGTGTGCAGGAACCGTGTTGCTAGGGGTACGTGTATGAACTGTGGCAACTATGATCACATGTCCCGAACGTGTCAAGGCAAGAAAGTCCTAACGAGGGTAGCCTCACCAACATATGAAGTACAAAAAAGAATTAAAGGTAATAAAATAGGCAATGTGGTAAAAAAGAAGAAACTAGTTTTTCGAGAGTCTGTAGATCTCAATCCAAGAGTCAAACAACGGTGGTGGGACTATCATCGGACTCTAGCAGTGCTTCTGCGAGCACTTCGCAGGGAAACACCTCGGGCCAGTAGGAGTTTAAGCCGCTCTTACTCACACTGAAGTGGAAACGTTGCCTTCCCCACTTCAGGCGTTGGCCAGGGCTAGTGACCCACGTATCGCCCCACAGACACATTCAGACCCACCGACGCTCTGATCGAAAGATGTGTCTGAGGCCCTATAAGAGTTGAAGACTGAGTGGTCAGGGAAGGACCCCAGAGACTCTTGGGCGATGATTAGTAGAGGTCCAAAGGGTGAACACTTTGTGGTAGAGGTTGATGTAGATGGGCTCAAGGTAGGCGTTGTCGGGGCGAATACCCTTACAAGGGTATCCGCCCTGGTTTTTGCAAGTGACAGGGAGGCTTGGCTAACTTGGATTTTTGAGTGCCTGCGCGGAAAACACGGTGATCGTCCGCACGCAGGCTAAGGTTTGTCTGAGTAGGAAGGGTGAGTGGGCACGCAACTTAAGGCGCGCGTGTGATTTTCCCGTTTGAAATTAATCGCGATGCCGGTATAATTATCCGGCTTTGTTTATTGGTTAAATTAAGGATTAAGAGATCCGTTTTTTTTTCTTCCTTATCACGTTCGGCTGGCGGTAGGTCCGACACGTGGAAAGATGTGAATGGTGGTCGCGACGTGACATATACAAGACGGCGCAGATACTCGGCGGCCGCGCGCACGGTTGAAGAGGAAGGAGAGACTTGGACTGTTTTCCCAGCCCTTAGCGGTGGGCCGCGCTGCCTATAGTGATTTTTGCGTAAGTTAGTCTCAGGCTTGGGCTTAGCCCTATTGGTTACGGTATTGGGTTCGCGAGACGGAGATTCAAGGATTGAGATCGAGCGGCGGAGCGAAAACTTCAGAGCGGTGCGAAGGGCCCGGTGGGACTATTTTCCTTGGCTTGCCGTAAGTGACGTGGGACGGTACTAGTGGGTCCCTTTTGTTTCGAGTCGTCATATACTGACGGTTCAAAATTTGCTAAAGAATATTTTTGCTGCATTATTATTATTATTAGTCGCCGGCGCGGCACCGGATTTAGAGGCCGTTATGGTGGTCGGGGACCTTGAGCGCGCGCCTCCTTTTTTGTTGACTAACGGGCCCCGCATGTCCGGGATGCTGACGAAATTCCTCTATCCCGTTCGTCTTGAGGGACGGACCGGGGAGTTTAATGTGTATGCGAACCGATGAGTGGTTAGCCCACGGGTTGGGAGAAACTGTCGTGGGGATTGCCGCAGGTGCACCGCTCGCCGGTTAGGATTTGCCTTGAGAGAGTTCGACTTGAATAAGGGCACGCTCGGGGGAGCCGACAGGCGGGGCGGCGCGTGGGCTCACTGGGCCTGAATGTTGTCCTGAGGCTTTCAGCGACACAGGCTGGGGGAGCAGTTTGCGTGAGATCTTTCTGCGCGATAGGCGTGTGGCGTGACCCACCTAAGTCCATATTGTAGGCTTAGGGGTGCGCCCGTGCCTTTCCGCCATTTGAGAAGCCAAGGGGCCATAACAGCAGTACCATCTGTTTTGAGTCGGAGGTACTTGCCTCCGTACGACCCTGCTACCGGCACCAGTCGGCACCCTCTTGTGTGACGTCAGGACAGTCGCCGCAGGCCCGGGCCAGGGGCGCTGAAGCAGATAGCGCGGCTCAGCGGGGCGGCAGATCCTGTTGGGATGCAATAGCAGCTACGGGCGGAGCGCAGAGTCCCAGGGGAGGCCGGTGCAGTGCGACCCGGCGCTAAGTAGGAAAAAGCGACGGGTAGCGGGCGGACCAGATAACGCTGCGTAACAGGGGGCGGAGCGCTGAGGCAGACGGGCGCTGAGACAGAGAGTGGAGGCAAGGGTGACGGGCGCCAGGGATAAGGCGGGGCGGAGCGCTACGAGTATGGCAGAGTAGTGACGGGCGGCTGAAGGACAGCAGATACTGAAGGCGAAGTGGCGGAGCGGATGAACCTGGACGCGGGCGGCTCCAGGTACATTCGAAACTAGAGGAGCGGGGAGTAACCATGGTGGGAGCGGGAAGCACATAGCCCGCCCGTTCCTTGATGGAACCGGGGGGGGGTGCTGATTCGAGTTCATTGGACTGGGCGAACTGAGTGGAAAGGCCAGAATGGAGAGAAGGTTAGTAGGAAGGGGAGAAACGAGGGTAGGAGCTGCGCGGAGATGGTGAAGTGAAGGAGAAGGGGAAATGGGAAAATACACAACTCGCTCGGGTTTTCACGGAATAGAACGCGGGAGGAGTCGAAATCGGGGTTTTAGAGGGCTGCGAGTTGGAATATGAAGTTAGTTTGTACGATGGGTTAGTAGAAATGGAAGTAGAGGAGAAAACAGGTGCGTGAGGCTATGGCGGAGGAAAGGAGTGACGGGGAGTAGGAAACGAAATACAGCTCGATTCTGGACGAAATCGAGCGGGGAAAGGCTCGAGGTAGGGGTTTTGACCCCGGGCGAGTTAGAAGGTAAGGTTAGTTTAAGTAAGAAGTTAGTAAATTTGGAGATAGAGGTGGGACTGAACCTGGCCCGATTTCGGGCCAGGGTGCATTCGAAACCAGATGATGAAGGAAAACAGTCATATTAGGCTCATTTCTGAGCAGTTTGAAGAGGGGGAGTGGTAAGTTGGAGTTTCAGACCCGGGCAAATACGGAATTGTGGTTAGTTTTGAAAGGGAGTTAGTGTAATAGGAGATAGAGTAGAAAAGGTGTACGTGGGAGCTTCGCGAGGAGGGATACGGCCGAGTGAAGGAAACAAGAGTCTCGCTCGAACACGAGCGGGGGGTGGCGACTGAGGAAGTACTGTTAGATGTGGTGTTAGATCGGTAAGACAAAAGGGTTGCAGAGGAGGAGAAATGGAATGAACCTGGACACTAAATCGTGCCAGGTGCATTAGGAATTTAACGCAGGATAAGTTTGAAATGACCGGGAATTGGAAACGAGCGAGGTGCTGCAGGGAGGGACCATCCGGAGTTCAGGCCATTGCGTATTCAACGGCGATGTTGGGTTCCGCAATGGAGCAGCGGAGGTGGAAAAGCGAGATGTGGGGGCTGCACGCGGATACAGGACGACAACTTTGGAAACAATGATGAACATAGCCGCTCTTGGCAGGAGATTCATCCCGGCCTTCGAAGTTGAACCTGCAAGTATAGCGCGCGGGCGAATGCGCGCTAGCGATTGAAGAGAGAGGGAGAAAGGTCACTTACCTGGCAGTTAAGGAAGCGGGATCAGGAGGGTGTCGCCCACCGAGCCAGGCACGTCGGGATGGGGGCTGCTCGGCTCGGAATGCCTGTGTTGCCTGCCGGTGGTGACGATAGTTTGCCGGAGGGACCGCTGGCTCGGTGAGGGGTGGGAGCCAACAGTCTGCGGGGGATAATCGTGATATGAACTGGCCATGAGCTACTTGGCTCATCGGGGGATGTACGGACATCCCCGACTGAGCTCTGACGTTGCCCCGCTGCCTGTATCCCGCTTGTTTCCAATGCGGTTCTCTGTAGGGGGATGCACTCGTGTGCGGTATGACCGTGTTGATGGTACCACGGTGCGCTTCGCTGTTTTGCAGTCGTACTGGTGGCCGTTTGCTGGTCGCGCCCTCCGTGTGCATCCTGTAAGTTAGCTGCCTGGTGGCGGGTGCTTCGCGCTCCGCTCAACAGCCCCCACCCTGCTAGTCCGCTCAGCCCGTAATCTCCTGCAGTCTCCTGCAGTACTGGTGGTGGTTTCTGCGCTGCGTCCCTCGTGTATGGCGGGCATGATCGGAGAGTATTAGGCAGAGCAGCGGCGGACCAGCTATAAGGAGTAGACGCGGCAGTTAGCTGGTGAGGTGTCATTTCTGAAGCATGGGGAGAAGCTCGTTGGCATGTTGAGCTTGCTGCAGCGGCACCCCCCCCCCCCACTACCCTTCTTACTAGCTTCTCCCGCTGCAACTGTCAATGGTGGTTGTGATTGCCGGACGCGGTGGGATAACGCACCAAAAACTGGTACCGTACGCTGCTACAGCACCCTGTGGTTGCGCGCGAAGCGCTATACGTGCGATGTCTGTTGAGGGCTGCGAAGTCATCGGGGCTACAGGGGACAAACGACTGTTAAAGAGGGAGGTGTTGGGACTCAAAGAGGCAAGTAGGCTAGAGGAGGGAGGTATTGTTGTAATTTGGAAGGCTGCCAGAGAGTCAAACAACTGACAGTTTGGCTTTGGTTTGACCAAGCTGTTACTTTTGGCTGCCATTGCGGGGCCTTCAGGCGTGTCAAGGTATCAAGGCCCTCTCCCGCAAGTTTGAGTGCACCTTTCTTGGATCTGAGAGTCTCAGCCTATCTCTATTTGCCCCTCTTACTCAGAGTCTAGTCTATTGGTTCTGAGAGGAAGGCAGCAGGCGGGATTGCAACCCGTAATCCGTGCCAAGGTCTCTGTGGGAGGTTCTCCCCACCGATTGCGGGAGCTCTGCCGGAACTCAGGAGGAGTTCTGGAGGCAAGGAATTGAAAGGTAATTGTTGCTTTCCATCTATAAACCCAGATATTAGCCCCTATTTGTATTGCCTGTTGTGTTTTGACTGAGTATACGACATACATCCCTACTTTGACTTTTTGGTTTGACTTTCATGACATGACTCATATTAAATAAAGGAATGCGTATGTAATGGCAATTTCAGTTTTTGACTTCTTGAGAGCAAATTGTTAACAAAGGGAAATTGCATCTGGGGGAAGGTTGGGACAAAGATGGTTTGCTTGAGATTGGAAGGGTTTTATAGAGTTAGGCATGGTTCCATAAGTTTGGATGGCCTGACTGCTGTGTTTTATTTTTCGAACTGCATTGAGAATCAGACAAGTTTCATAAGATTGGATGGTCTGATTGCTCTGACTTGCAAGGGCTTGACTGTGGTTGACTTTCAGGAGCCAAGCACGTTCCATAAGATTGGATGACTTGGTTGCCTTGTTTAAATTGGGTTTCACTCTGTTTCGTTAGTTTCTGAGCGAGGAGGGCTGAGCAAGTTCCATAAGATTGGATGACTCAGCCTCTTCCTGCTTTTGTTCTGAGGGAGTGACTTTGGCTGGGGGCGAGGGCATGTTCCATAAGATTGGATGACCCTGGATTCATGCCACGAACAACTGGATCAGAGAGAAACGAACCTGGCAGAGGACCAGACATGTTCCATAAGATTGGATGGTCTGGCCCAATGCCTGAAGAGAGTATAATTAAGAGTAAAACTAAAGGTAACTTGGGCCGACTGAGCATTGTTTCTAAGATGAATGACTCAGTCCTACGCCCTCTTGAAGACTAAGTTCAGAGATATATATATAACTTGGATATTAAACAGGTCAGGGCGACTAAGCATTGTTTCTAAGATGAATGACTTAGTCATATGCCCAGAGGAAGAAAAAAGTAGTTGTGCAACCTATTCGTGTATATTTGATGGCTGAGTCAGACATGTTCTATAAGATTGGATGACCTGACTTTACGCCTCATGTAAGCTGGGTATAAGGGGCTAAATCATTGAAAGGTTATGAACTATTATCTATTAAATTGACTGGGATGACGATAATACTTACCTTTGTGGTTTGGCCTGCATGTGACTGAGTGAGGCTACTACTTGGTCTGAGTTTCAGTTTGACAGGTAGTTGTTTTAGAGGCTCGCCACGTGCCAGAGCGATAAGAGTTAGCTTCAGTTTCTGCATTTTTTTAGCTAAGGTTTTTTTACTTAGATCAATTCTCGCATTTTCTGGGATCTTTTGTTATACTTGGTCTTGTATAAATTTTGGTAAGCTACTTTCTCTACGAGAAGCGCTGTCGAAATTTCTACAAATCCAAGGAGTTAGTCAAACTTTGACTTGTCAAAGTTCAACTTGTCTAAAGTTTATATATGACTTAGTAAAAATCTGGAAAGTCTCTGTTTCTAAAGGGGGTGCTGCCCAAATTTTTGTTATTTCAGGGAGTTAGACAAAATTGTACTTTGGAAAGTCAAAAATTATTTTTGGTTTCATATTTGGGCTGATATAAATTCTGAAAATGCACTTTTCCTACGGGATGCGCTGCCGAAATTTTCTTAGTTTAAAGGAGATAGATTATATTTTGACAGGTGACGATTCTGGCGATCCACTCTTTATAGAGGAGATTATGCCAGGGTCTACCTTTGCTTTGGGCACTGCTTAAAGACAGATTCAGGCTTAGTCAATTAGAAGGATCTTGAATGAAAATGTGTTATGGAGTTGTATTCTCCATACACTTATGATTTTAGCTTGGGGATTGGCCTGTCATGTGTTACAGGTTCTCTTGACCGTTTAATTCAGGATTTGAGCTAGCTTCAGCTTGATCCTACGAGGATCATCTTCTGTTATCATTGATAACAGGTCGGTTGCCGATTCGTCGGTTTGCGATTCAACTCCAATCCACTCCTGCCACTCAACCTAAAGGCTTTAGCCCTGTGGTTTGAATTGTTTCATTGTGTTTTTACCCGGACCTTATTGAATGGTCATTTAACTAAAGTACTGGGTATTTGTTTTGGGGAGTTGCACAAGAGTGAGGCTTGTATGGCTAAAGCAAGGGGTATGAGCATAGAGAATGGTTGGAGTTGACCCCGTGTAACGCGTGAACTTTTGTTGAATCTTTGATGTGATTGCAGGTATGTTTGTGGTTCGGACTTTGGATGTGACTGCCTGCGATTAAATACATATATGGCTGAGAGGAGTCTTACTGTGACCGTGAGAAGCGATCATCCTATATAACTAAACCTTTGTATATATCTATATGTGCCCGGGGTATGCGCGCGACTTACTCTGATCGGGCGTAAGGGTTAGCCAGATTATGCCTTGAGAGAAAAGGGGGACCCTCTTTTATCATTTGCTTCTTAGAGATTTTTATAGTCAGACGTTGGTCCTGGGCCAGGATTCAAGGTCCTTGTCCAGGACATCCCAAGCCCTAGACTCTGCAGGGAAGGAATATGCCCCCGTGCAGAGCCTATTTGCCTTGCCTACCGAGACGCTCAGACTAAAGGTCGGAGGTTTCGCGACGGCTGCACGACTATTCCTTTAGCCGTGCAATGTCATGAGGGATTAAACCCTCACGACACCTCGAGTCTGACACTTGAGTGTCATAAGCGGTACTGATCCACGAGGGACTGTCCGATTATGGGCACTACATAGTACGTCATCCTTGCGACTTCTTGTGGACGCTTGCATTGCGAGTCGATATGAGTTAGCCCTACGTCCGCGTGGTTTTACATCAAGTCTCGCGCGCGACGCCTATCCAATTTTCGCATCGGAGAGTTATGGGATGGTTACCGAGGGGCTAGGAGCGTTGTCGCATTGTTTGTGTTGTGTCGTTTCGTGTGTGTGTGTGTGTGTTTGTGTGTGTGTGTGTGTTTGTGTTCGTAAAGTGGTGCGCGCGTGGCGTGTGGGATGCGTCCTAGTCGACCGACGTCGAGCCACGCTCAGCCCCCCAAGATGTCGGTTCGCGTGCGGGTCCGATAGGCGTATTACCGCGCGTACCCCCCTATGCTACAACGAACGAGAAACGCCCTCGGCTGGTCCACCTCTGCGATTGCAATTGATTAGTTTTCGTATTGTGGACAGGTAACTCGGCGGGGATACGCCCACCGAAGGGAGGTGACAACTCCCGTAAGGTGGAGGTAAGTTGTGCCTTGCGTAGGCCTTATCCTGTCGTAGGGGCTCGCGAGAGGTATGGCTGGCGCACTCGGCCAGAGCGGCCTAAGAAAGCTCCATTTGTGTGTCCGTGACGAAGTTGGTCCAACTCCTGCGTGACGCGGCCGAGAGGGTCCTGTGCTGCCCTGTGCGGTGCCGGACCGATGCGCCTGACAGCGCCTTCGCAGACATAGGCTCTACACAAAAATTCATCAGTCGTGCTTGTGTGGATAGACTGCGCTTAGGGAACCAAGTGCAACGACTTATCATAACTGTAGCTTCTACGCTAGCCAACAAGCACCAAATGGTAGTAAAGGACTATGTCAAAGACGTAGTCTGTTCCTTCTCTTATGGAGGAGGGGAAGTGAGACATAAAATCTCATTCCTCGTCAGCGACGAACTACCCTCCGATATTCTACTAGGCATGTACTACCTCGAGGTCACACAACCTCACTTTGATTGGGATAGGAAGGTGTTCGTATACAAGTTGCCAAATGGTAGAACCGTTAGACTGCATAAGTATAAAGCTAGCAATCTAGTTGAGAACTACGGCTGCATGTGTGCTTCCTCTTTCTATAACTACTACAAGCAAAATCTTGAGGAGGGCATGTATCTAGTTTTTGTCTCTGAAAAAGGGGAGACCGTTAAAAAAAACGCAGAGATAGAATCAGTCGTCGCTCAATATTCTGACCTTTTTTAGGAGCCCACACGCGTGGTAGAAAGGGAGGTGGTCCATGCGATAGAGGTTGTCCCAGGTAGCAAGGTGCCTAGAGGACGAATCTATAGGATATCTCCTGCGAAGTTGGATGAGCGCCGCCGCCAGCTTAAGGAGCTCATAGAAAAGGGATGGATTCGGCCTAGTACCTCCCCTTTACGATGCGCGAGTCTTATTTGTCCCAAAGAAGGGAGGTACCTTAAGGATGTGTATTGACTATAGGGGCCTCCATGCCATCACCGTTAAGAACACGGAGCCCCTACCCCGCATCGACGACCTCTTGGATAGAGTGCAGGGATGCCGGTACTTCACCAAGATAGATATGAAGTCTGGATACCATCAAATTGCCATTAGACCTGAGGACCAACACAAATGCTGCAACAGGCCATCGAACATATCAAAAGGTCTCAGGATGTTATGATAGTATCTGAGAATAAACATAGACGACCCTCTAACTTTCAGGTAGGTGATAAAGTCTGGGTAAAGTCATATGAATTAGGTCAGGAGTTTGGGATTTCACGTAAACTGATGCCACAATACTTTGGGCCCTCGGAGATCTTAGACATTGTAGGGGATCAACCGGATGGGCCTTCATACGTGATTCGCATTCCTGCATACTTGCGTACTTAGCCGGTTTTCCATGCATCCAAGTTGGCACCTTTCCCTGCCACAAATCAATCTCCCCCCAGAAGATCAATGCTGCCCCCAACCATGGATGGAGACGTGGACATTGACGATATCATCGAACACAAGCTCAGCCTGATGCCTGTGCCAAACCTCCAGGAAGGGGACGACCGCCAAAGCCACAGATGCAATACCGAGTACGGTTCAGACATCACATTGATCCTTAAGAAGACTGGTGGTTCACAAGAGAGGAATTAATGAAGACTGCTCCCCAAATTATCTCAAGTTATGAGAGAAAGCTAAAAGGGAAGCAACCTGTTACATAAGGACTTCTCAAAGGAATATCGACGAAAGGAGGAGGGAATGCGAGGATCTGGGTCCTCGACAGGCCTAAGGGGCCCTTGCTGCAAATGTGCCCGCCCGAAGTGAAGGCGGGCCTAACAAATCTCAAGAGGCCCTAAGCTGTGGAATTCGCATTTTGGGTCCAGGCAGTTTCGTCGCGCCAGTTGGTTGAGGAAAACACAGGCCGATAAGCAAGGAAATACCACGACCTTCCAGCCTCTTCCGAAAGCACAGGCCCTGGACGAGATTCACAGCCTCATACACAGACAGTTGGGAGACCCAACCAAATGAGGCCCAGTAACTGCACCAGGGGCGCAACATCCTGGGGCGTACCGGAAGCTTCTGGACCCAGGCCCAGGCCAGCCAGGCTGCGAAGGCAGGCCAGCTCTTTCCATATAGGAAAGAGCTCGCTGCCTGGCCAGACATTCAGACACTCGCATGCTGGCGGCAGCGCTGCTGGAGCTGAAGCTCGAGGGCTGCTGATAGCGCTGAGCGGCGAGGTGCAAGCACGTGCGGTCATGCAGAGAGCAGGGCGCTGCTGAGGGCAGCGCCATAGCCCAGCCTCCATAGCTATCGGGCTTGGATGTACAGTGAGGCACAGGGGTAGTCTTCGGGTGTACAAAGGGAAAGCGTGAGAGAGAGAGAGAGAGAGAGAGAGAGAGAGAGAGAGAGAGAGAGAGAGAGAGAGAGAGAGAGAGAGAGAGAAGGATGATGATGATGATGATGATGATGATGATGATGATGATGATGTGAGGGCACATACCTGGTATTGGCGATGGTCTGCATGGGCAACATCTTCAAGTACTTCGGAGGCTGCTGACGTCAACAATTACATTGTCAATTAGGAGGTTAGTAGTAGTTGTTTAGGGAGTAGGATGGACGCCGAGCGCAAAGTAGGGAGATAGAGATTGGATACATATGTTGGTGGTGGCGAGAGCAAACTCTCATTGACATCGACTTTCAGTGCTACGATTCTTCATTGGTGTTATGTTGGTGCAATGCTTCTTTTTGAACACTGTGATACGATTTGGCTTTCAATGTGATTGTGCAATTTGAATATTGTCATCTCGCTTCTGTTCATTTTCCTTGCATATATGGTCTTTGTTATATATATACATGTATTATGATACTATTATCTTATATATATGTATTATCACATAATTATATATTATTCATAGAGAATTCATTCTTATACTATCCTGTTTTGATTAATATGTAATAAGCATAATGTGTGTGTGTGTGTGTGTGTGTGTGTGTGTGTATTTAATATATCTCATGGTGTACTCACCATGTACCCAATGGAAACCATAGTACACCCCGCCCAGCCGGAACCAAATGAACACTGTATGTTGCCACTCTACTAACTCCATGGAGCTACCTCGTACATGCGTGGTTATCCATTATCAGTTGTCCAAAGTGCCAAACAGAGGGCAGACAACGTGCAAGCACACCAACAGGCAAACCAAAGAAAACAAGAAAAACAAACAAGTCCCAAAAAGATGCCAAGACCAGGCGGACAAGAAAAGCATCAGAGCAAAGCAAGCAAAAAGACATCAAGGCATAGGTTGGAGGGCACGGGGGAGGCGAGAGGGCTGACAACATGCAAGAACATGAAACAGGCACACAAGCAAACCAAGGGAGGCAAACCAGAAAAGAATACAAGTCCCAAGCAAATCGAAAGACCGAAAAAAATAAAAATTGATGATGACAAGATTGTTTCGTCGGAATTGCACCGACTCATCAGGAGGCTGAACCCTCGATAATCTACGGAATCCCCGTATTTGATGGTTTGGGTCATGAACCCTTTGACCCATGTTGAAGGCAGACTGTCCCCAAGCAGGACATAGCAGCGGGCAGCAACCATGTGGAGCACCAGGCAACACAGTAGAGGCAGCTCGACTGCTTATCACCAAAGACGACTGTAAGGAACGACAGGGCAAGCGGACAGGCAGTTGGCCAACCGTGCGGTGAAGCGCAAGGCAACATCAGCAAGGCGACCAGACTACAAAGCATGCAAGCAAGTAAGGGACGCGGAAGGCGAACAGGGCAAGCAGACGAGCAGCTCGGCAACCGTGCAGTGAAGCACAAGGCACCACCAACAAGGCAACCAAACTACAAGGCATGCATGCAAAGGACACTGAAGGCCGACAAGGCACACAGATAAGCAGCTCAGCAACCGTGCAGCGAAGCACGAGGCACCTCCACAAGGCTACCAAACCACAAGGCACGCGAGCAAAAGACACGCGAGGCACAACCCGCGTGTAGGCGGCAAGGCAGCAGAGCAGCGAGGACGACCTGCAAAGCAAGCGGCACGGGCAGCAAGACCTCGGCAGAGCGCAGACAAGACAGTCAACACATCCAACACGGAGCAAAGCAGCACATGACCTACTCACATAACGATAGAACCCCGCAGACTGTTGGTTCCCACCACCCGCTGAGCCAGGGGGACACTCCGACAACCAGCCGTCATCACCAACAGACAACATAGACATCCCGAACCGAGCGGCCCCCCTAAGAGTGCAGTTGGCACTCCAAACGAGGAACCACCGACTGTTTGGCACTGCTAGAGGGTGCTCGACTAGACACACAAAAAGCACTTAGAAAAAATAGGAGAAAGAGGAAAAGCAAGCATAGCTAAAACTGATTGTGTCTGTGTGTGTGTGTGTGTGAGAGATAGATAGATAGATAGATAGATAGATAGATAGATAGATAGATAGATAGAGAGAGAAAGAGAGAGAGAGAGAGAGAGAGAGAGAGAGAGAGAGAGAGAGAGAGAGAGTACTTCCATCAATAGGATGAGCAAAATCGAATGAATTTTTTCTTTGGTGTGTGTGTGCGAAAACTTACCAACTACCGGGGCATTTTGCAAAGTTGGGCAGTGTCTGATTGGCCAGTGTCTGGTAGGGATGCATTGCAAAGTTGGGATCCAACTCATGGCTGGGGTGTTTTGCGAAATGTTTTCTCATCGTCCCTCGCTGCAGCTCTCTCTCTCTCTCTCTCTCTCTCTCTCTCTCTCTCTCTCTCTCTCTCTCTCACACACACACACACACACACACACACACACACACAGAGAATGAGAGAGAGAGAG
>BFEA01000832.1:112295-131083 GCA_003427395.1 Chara braunii | reverse complement strand
CGGTACACCGTAGGCAGAGAGGGAGAAGAGGACAACAAACGAAGGGCTGTGACAAACTGTGTAGTTGCAGTTTCACCAACTCATCAGGAGGCTGAACCCTCGCAATATATATTTCCTTGCCCGTCTAGCACAACAGCCTGCCGCTGTCGTTATGACACCCGTGCCTCTGTCACAGCCACAGTGCTTTCATCACCCTCTCCAACTCGGTAGCCGTTTGTTTTGCCGGAGCGCACTTTTTTTTTTGCCTAGTATTCAAAACCCCTTTGAGCGGCTTTTGAGCCTTAGTGCCGCAGCCGCCATTGCTCCCCTCCCCCCCACCTTCCCCCCCCCCCCCCCCCCCCCAAAAAAAAAAAAAAAGAAGAAAAGAAAAAAAGAAAAAAGAAGAACATGAAAACAGGCCTCAGCTCTGTTTATATAGATAAAAAGGACCTGGCATGTAAGCCAGCAAAGAAGCCAGACAAATGGACAGAGTAGGCTATAGAGATATCAGAGGAGAAGGGTGCAATTTTACTGGAGCAGGGTTTCAGCTCCCCTATCTCTCCACTTGAGTCAATCAATCTATGCACCCGTCGTAATATGGCAATGGAGCTACAGCACCCATGGTACGTACTTAGTAGTTATATTAGCGATCTTAAAAGAGCTACATCACCCATGGCACGTACAAAGAGTACACTCACACTAGGCTCTCAAAATCACAGAATAGCAAAATGAACGGCCAGATCTCGTTCTTCTATTAGGGGGACAGGATGTGGCCGCTGATTTTGCGATTCTGCGATTTTGAGTGCCTAGTGTGAGTCTGCCCTCTAAGTAAGGTAGGTTATAGGGAGCTCCTCACCGCACATGTTTTTCTCGCACCGGGTTGAAGCATCACCTTTTCCTTGGGAGTGGTGGTGGGTCGTGTTGATGCATCGGCGTCGAGTCCGTTTGTACGGTCCAAACCAAAACAAGCAATACACTTCATAAGGTAATTTGCTGCAGATGAGCGGCGGCCACGAGTAAGGCCACGGTGACCCACGTGGCGATTGTCGGCAGCCTTTTCTGGTTGACGACACCGTTTTTCAGAGCTTCTCCTGCCGGTGGTGCTCCCGCAGTGTGCCCAGCATGACTACTATCGCCACCAGCAGCATTTCTGTCGTAGTGTCCATTAGCAGGCATTTCTCCGGGTCCATCATACATCTGGCCCTTGAAACCCCCAGTGGTGTTCTTGGTTGTGGAGACGACAAGAAGGTAGTTCTCCACCTCATCGTGCACGGACTTGTAGGTGTCCCAGCTGATGTTGAAGGCACAGCCAACGAACACAGGGGTGTGCATTTGCAGAGTTACACCGCCGTTCGCCGTCGGCAGCGCTATCACAGAGCCAGTCGTCGGCACTCCGGTTTCGTTAGCCGACGCTTTGTAGATGTTGATTTGCGTCACGTCATCAATCAGATGGGAGGTAACATTGCAGCAGAACTGTTTGCGCATGGCGGTAGCAGGCAGAGTGGAGTCGTTGGTGAAGCGACAGAAAGACTGACCGGCATTAGCAGCAGGCGTATTTGCAGCCAATCCCCACTCTGCCGGGACAAGATCAGACGCCAAAATGTGGGCAGACACACTACAGGTCCCCCATGAAGTAGTAGCAGTCAAGAAGAAGCACAAGGACAAAATAACAGTCCTCCTGTTCAGACACCATAGCCACTTTCTCGCTGTGCCATCGTTACACATCGCACGTCGAGCTGAAGACATCATCATGATGGTGATCAGCGCACAACCTTCGATGCAACTCACGATGGAAGACAGCGAAGAACGTGAGAGGGAGGGAGGGAGGGAAGGAGGGAGGGAGGGAGGGAGGGAGAGAGAGAGGAAGCTTGTCCCTTCGTAAAGAAAACAAAAGGAGGGAAGAAAAGAGAAAAATCTATAAGAACGAAATGAACTTGCGACTTGACTGGGGCCACTGGAATGGGCAGTCTCACAGCCTACTACCAAGTACTATATCTTCTAATATCTTCTAATATCTTCTAGTATTTACCTCGGTAAGTTCGTACTAGAAGTTAAGAAGATTCAGGTAACGAGGAATCATCATGGGGTTTCTAGTACTTTCTACCACTGGGCGTAGTAGCTCAGTAGAACCGTTAAAAAAATTACAGTACAGAGTCTACAGACCTCAATTTGAATCCGAATCAACTCCTATGAAAGAGATCATTTAACGGATCCGAATGCCATTGGGGGGTTTCAAGATCACGGTGATGTATAATTTACAAAGACGTCAACTGTTATACTACAGCCCCGCTCTTTCTATTTTTACCTGCATGCCAACGGACTCATCTCGGTCACCCACAGTTAGTTTTTCCCCAGGCTAGCGACTGACTGAAAGCATGCAAGGCCGTCTCATACAACAGGGATATTAAAAATAAAATAAAAGTGAAGGGGATAATATGTTTCTGTGTGTCCGTCTGTCGATCTGTATGTGTGTGCCTCGGTGTGTGCAGCTGTGTACAGGTCCAGACACTCCGCGACGGGTAAAAGAGAAGAAAGCTGCGGCTTCCGGCGACAACCACGGATCACTGTAACAGTACTTCATAAGCTTCCACGAGAAGAGAGAACTCAAGGCAACCGCAGCCTGGTCGCAAATCTGCATTAAGTAGCAAACACAGAAGAGGCAGACATAAGACAAGTTGTTTTCAGAAGCCAAATAAATCAAATGGGTGTTCAATCTTTCACACAGCAGGGGCTAGGTCCCACTTGCACGAATTAAGAGATATTGACCGTAGATAGCAAAGATCAACGGCCGAAATCTCCTAATTTGCGCAAGTGGTACCTTGCCCCAGGGGCAAGCAGGACCCATTAGCCAAGAAGTATTCTACCACTCCGTTCAGGATTTCGATCACGTGTGGCCTCAAGTGACGCAGTACGACCATCCAATACATCGGATCTCGACGGCCTGGTAGTTTCGGAGCGGGGACTGTAAAGATGCCCACCTCCGTCCAATGAGATGCGTCGAAAAACAAAAAAAAAAGAAAACAAATTTGGACATGATAGCTAGTGGCTTTTTTTGCATGGGCGGGAAGTCTGGATTTTATGGACTCCAGAGGGGGGCAAGGGGGGGGGGGGGGGGGTGCGTTTCCAGCTTCCTTTTTTTTTTTTTTTTTTGACTCTGAGAAATAGAACTTGAAATGGGGAATTCAAATATTGTGGTGGATCTGACAGGAATGCCTCCACGTCTGTAGGATGGCCTGTTAGAGGCATCATGAGATACATGGGGATGAATGTATCCCCATACCTGTCACTTGTTCATCCTGGTGGCTGTGGTGTTCGTGGACACATTTTATTGCCATGGTACATCACTGTGAAGACTTAAACGTGAAGGAGACCGTGCCCACCCATGAATTCGGGTGCACAGCTGTTCTTCATAGTTTTATGTGCTATTTGAATTCATTTTAAATCAGAAAACGATCCATTCATGCAAATAAAAAATCAATAAGAAAATCACTTTGTATTTTCCAAAAAACCATAAAACTGTGTCACACGTCGTAGAATACTTCGCGAGTGGGTCCAGGCCCCAGGCACTGCCAAGCAGACTCCAAAAAACCATAAAATTGCTTTTTTTTTTCTTTTCTTTTCTTTTCTTTTTTTTGTGGGTTGTGGGTTGTGGGTTGTGAGTTGTGAGGGGAGAGGGCGACAGCCGTGGGATATCATCGTTGTCAAACTGCACAGACCGTTTTTTAGGGACCCGTAGTCGTAAGAGGCGGTTGTACAACAACAACTTTTTTTTTTTTTTTTAATACAACAATTTTTTAGTCAGTGTGTGCCGGCAGGAAGTGTGGCATCAGAGTTTCCATAGTACATGAAAAGAAAAAAGAAAAAAAATCAAACAAAAAGAAACGGAGGGAAACAATCAGTAGTCTTGCCAAACTGATACTGTCTTTCCCCGAACATGACGCCTCTGCGTTGCATTCGACTTTAAAATTTCAAAAAAAAATCCCCTGTGTAGACGAAAACGAGGGCTGTTCGAATAGAACGCATGTGCGTTGTATTTGAATAACAAGCAACCTATGCGTTTGTATATTTTACGACCCATATGCGTTATGCTAGAGGGAAGACGGTCGTAGGTAGATCACATAGTAGGGTAGTATGTAGGTAAACCAACTTATTTAGTTTGCAGCTAGGCTACCAGAGTGGCCCGGGACCACTTGCCCGGCCGGGCAAAAAACGAATTAAGAAAAAATAATAATAAGGATTATTTGTGACCCTGAGTTAAAAGTTGTTCAGTTTACTTTTCTGCATGACACAGTTTTTTTCTGTTTTTTTTTTTTGCTGGGACCGTCTTCTCCCGAACATGACTCCTATGCGTTGCATTCGACTTAAAATTAAAAATTAAAAAAAAAAAATCCGTAATTTTGAATAGAACGCATACGTAGTACTTGCCAATGCCCGACGCACACAGGCCGACCCCTGTAGTTATGACACCCGGCCTGACACCACGGCCGCGGTACTTTCATTGCCTTTCTGAACCTGGGCAGCTTGGCGGCAGCCGTTTTCTTTGCCAAGGCAAAGAAAACAGTGCTGTCGCATAATATTAATGCTGTCGCTCCGTACTTTGCCCATTTGAAACTCTGTTCTGACATAAACGTTCTTCAAGTTGCCCCAATGGATTAACACGATCATAAGCATGGTCTCAGAGCGCTGTCACACAGCATAGAAGCTGCCATGACCAATCTTCTTCGAGCCGCATGTGTAACCATAAGCATGGTCTCTGACCGTTATTGCACAGACATGGGTTCTTGGGCCGGACGACAGCAAACGAACAGAAATTGGGAAGGGAAAAACTATGCGGAAGTCACAAAAATGAGTTTTAATCACAGTACGGGTCAAGATACAGTTTGCAATTGCAGTTGGGCAATGTTTACAACCCAGCTTTACTCGTTTTTGTGACTCTACTGAAGTTACCCCATAAAAGTACTGAGTTCTTTCGACACCCGGACAAAGAAAAGAAAAACAACCACCACTACAACAGGGGCACGCACTCTCTCTCTCTCTCTCTCTCTCTCTCTCTCTCTCTCTCTCTCTCTCTCTCTCTCTCTCTCTCCCGCGGTGTGTGTGTGTGTGTGTGTGTGTGTGTGTGTGTGTGTGTGTGTGTGTGTGTGTGTGACTAGTCGGTGAAAGGCCGAGGAAACAGTCGGACACAGTTATGCCTTTTATGTGGAGTTGTGGATAGCGAACATGACAACAGACACATACACACACATACCAAGAGGTTAGGAAGGGAGGACGCGAATGAAAAAATTGCGTAGAGAAGAAGGCAGAAGTCTTAGATTGAAAATGATGACGAGAAGCAGGACAGTTCGGTCTGTCCTTACGGCACAACTCCTGCCCTGAGGTCAAAGGAGCGTCGCACAGGAACACGGCGAGAAACTAGGAGGAACGGGATAATTAGTGGAAAGCGCCCATGCGGAAACCTTTTTGGTTTGGCACGCCCAAACTTTTCCCATTTGGCTAGAACAGTCTACTGGAAAATGAATCTGGTGCAGATGCAGCACCCCACGTTAACAAGCGAAGACCTTTTTTTTTCCCTGCTCTCCCTTATCACAGGAAAGATATTGGAAAAGAGTAAGGAGATACGAAAAAAAAAAGAAGAAAAAAAGTAAGGAGAAAACAAAAAGCGACAATAAACCAAAAAAAAAAAAGGCCGAAAGCAGCAAGAAGCGAACAAAGGGTTTGTAAATGAGCCCCTTTTGTTGCTCTGAAATGCAGGCCATGGGCATGGCTACACTATTCACCAGGTGCAGAAAAGACAAAAAAAAATGGGTGTGTATCTTCCCATGATCTAGCGGGAGATTCATTCTCTAGTTGCCCATTTGGTGAGTACTGGAGCAAGGAGGCCCTGTCTCGCTGGCCTCCTCCCAACAGACAAAGGGCCTCGCTCCACTACTCTCCACGTTTACAAAAGACAAAAGTCATGGCCGTGTATCTTTCCATGTTCTAGCCTAAGAGTCAGGGCCTAGTGCAGTACTCTCCATCTGCCACAATTTGTGGCGGATGGGTGGAGAGTGCGAAAAATGAGAATCGTGTCGAACTAAAGGCCTGGTTGCACTTACTTGCCACAATATTTCTTTTTCTACAGAGAAGTTAAGAGTACAGAAAAGTAAAAAGAAATTGTCTACCTTACCTCGACTCGTGAAGCCGTGCACTTTCCAGAAAGTTGTTTTGTGGAGAGGTCGGACGACCACCCAAACCGCAGTGCACAGGCGGGGAAACCCAAAACACTCTCCACAACTTGCGTAGATGCCAGATGGTGTGGCGAGCAGTCTGACTTGGCGTATGGAGCCTAGTGCAGCCAGGCCCTAACATATGGGCTTGCTCCACTACTCTCCAAGTGTGCAAAATCTCCTGCTACAACATGGAAAGAAACACCTCCATGATTTTTGTCTTTTGTGCATGTCCAGAGCTATGAATACCCCCCGGAGGCGGCCAGTCGCAGCCGAGGCCGGCTGCGGCCTAGGCCACAGCCCCACGGCCATGAAAAAAAAAAAAAATCAAACAATTCTGGAAAACAAATATGTTATGTAGAAAAATAAACTGAACAACCTTTGCCTTATGGTCATATCCAAAAACTTTACTGAATTCGAAATAAAAAAACACATTAGTTTCTTAGTTTTTCTTAACAAAAAAATAACAAACAGCTTGTGCCTCAGGAAAATTAGTTTTTGAATTTTTCAAATTCAAAGACGGAGTCAAAAAAGAAAACAAAAAAATTGTGCAATGTAGATCTCGAAAACCCCTGGAAGATGGCAACGCGATGGAGGTAGGGGAGGTAGAGAAGGTCTCTCGTTTTCCGACACCCGACATTTCCCTGATCCAAAAGGCAGAGGGCGTGAACGACAATGCATAAATTTAAAATTGGTTCATGGGACGTCCGGGGGTTGGGGGATGGCAATGATCAACAGAAGTGGTCCAGGATGAAATCCTGGATCCACCAGAAAAGAATCGATATAATGCTAATTCAGGAAACGAAATTCAATGATGAGAAAATCGAGGAGAATAGATGGAGATGGCAGGGTCCTCAGTTTTGGGCACCTGCAGATGGTACGAAAGGGGGCACATCAATCCTGTTCGGTAGGAACATGCAGTTCACACACATTGATGACTACGCAGATTCACTGGGGCGTTGGGTTTGGGTTACCATTTCGATAGAGGGTACACATTTGACTATTGTATCGCTGTACGCGCCAGTAAACCAAAGAGAAAAATTGCAGTTTATTGAGACACTCCCTCATGTTATACCCAACACAGACAGCTTAGTGATAGGTGGGGATTGGAACGCCATTCTAGACCCCATTCTTGATTCCACTTCCGGGGATCCGTTGAGAAAGGACACTAGGGAGATCAACCTTTTTAGGGAAAGCCAATGCCTTGAAGACCCTTTCAGATTGTTATACCCAGACTCGAAACAATTCACATGGGTATCTCCTAGAGCCAGGGCAAACAATCTGCATTTCTATTTTTTAATAATAATAATAATAAAAATATATATAAAAAAAAGATCTACAACATCATTTTTTTTCTTTTTTTTCTGAGAACTTTTTTAAGTCTCAAAAAATTCCTGAAAGCCGCAGCCGGAGCTGCAGCCACGGGTGGTACATAGGTCCAGAGTAGTGGACCGAGGCCCATAGTGCATGTTATCCATAGATAGACAGATATGGCGGTAATAACATTGTGAAGGTCTTCAACCTCTACGACAACCTGGACTTTGTGAGAGGGAAAAAAAAAAAAAAAAAAAAAAAAAAAACATTGTGAACGTTAAAACTCAACATGCCAGATGTTCCAAAATTCGGTGCTACCTGGCCCTGAGTACACCCACTCCATCAACGGGTCTGACTTCTTCCCCCGAATACAACGTAAGGTCATTATAGCTGTATCTAGACTGAAAGATGCCTCAAATACAGCGTTGTATTCGGGGGAAGAAGGTAGCACAGTTGGTACACCCATGAGCTGTTGAAATACAGCGCCGAGTTTGAATCCATATACAGTGAGATGAGCAACAAAAGCACAGCCACGTCAAATGACCCTATGCTGGTCAGTTTCATACCTCAAAGTCGCCCTCTACTTAACAGAAAAAGAAAAAATAATAAAAGGTAATCATGCTTTTTTTTTTTTTTTTTTAAGTTAATAGTGGTGGTAGCTCCCACTTATTATACGTGTTCCACATGTTCTGGCAAACATATTTCCTTTTTCCTTTTTTTTATTTTTAACTCATGATTGGCTATGAATTTGAACATGACTCCAAGGCAAAAGTTGCTTGTATTATTATTTCACATAACATATATTTGTTCCAGATGTTTCTGAGAACTTGTAAAACAAAATAATATTTTTTATGTTCGCGTTCGGGAGAACATGTTCGTGTTCGCCTCCGAACGCAAACACAATGCTACGTAGTTCTACACCTCTTCAAATCATTTCACAGAGTCCAACTAGAGTCAAGCTCAACAGGGTCTTCTTTCCCTGCCGATTCTTCCAAGCTCCTTCTTAAAACACACGTTTTGTGAGAACTGTATGACAGGTAACCCACATGAAGCATTTACGAAAACAAAGCTCGCATTGTGCCCAAAGTCCTTCAGTTTGGGCCTTGTTCTCCCATCGAAACATGATCCAAATTTCCAAAATGATCAAAAAATTAAACACACCTTCAACCTCAAACGATAACGCTATTGCACACATGTATACCGAACACCCACAAAGAGGAACACACAGACAAAGAGGGAGAGAAAGAAAGAGAAAAGATATAATATATATATACAGGGTAACTGGCGTTCGGCCCATCCCGCCCGAACGAACAAGAGCCCTTGGGGATGCCTTCTGCGGTTAGGGCCGAAAGAGGACCAAAGTAAAATACAGAAAATGAAACTAATAATAAAAAAAAAARAAAAAAAAAAGAGAATTAAAATTAGTGAGTGCGCGAGCACTTTTTCCAGACTGCAATCTTCAGCGATTTTTCATTTTTTTTGCGAACTGCCGTGAAAATTTACAGATGTGTACTTCACATTAAAAAAAAAAAAAACTCGTTAAAAATTTTCCAAAAAATAATGAAGTTTTTTTTTCCCGCAATGAAGTGAAAAAAAAAGTAAAATGTGAAAAAAAACAAAATAATGATTGGGCCAGCACGTTTTGATGCCTCCATCTTTGGCAATTTTTAGTTTTTGTTTGGCTTAGCAAAATGACTTCAAAATAAGAGGCATGTACCTCACATCATAGAGAAGCCACAAAAGAAAATTCAGGAAAAAAAAACTTATTTTAAGGCCCCGAAATCATTTTTGGCGGGGTCCAAACGCCGTCGGGTTCGGACCCCGAATGTTCATACGTACAAAGGTCGGCCCGGGGACCTCCATACATACGGTCTAGTCACCCTATATATATATATATAATATTACATGTATTATGTATATATAATATAATATTATAGATATAATTGCAAAAGTAGCACGTTTTCCAAACTTTCCTAGCGGAAACGTTGTCGAGGTCCCAACGATGTGTTTTTGCAACGAAAATGGGACCTCTGCACGCAAAGACGTATTTTTACAACGAAATTTGGACCCCACCACTATTTTTGCTGTGAAACTACCCCCAACGTGCTATATATATATATATATTGTGACGAAGTCATTGATGCTTAACCATAACCAGGGTTAAGGTGGATTATAGTGTAATCAGTTAGGGGATTCTGCAGACTGTTGAGGGGTCCTTGTGGGTCCTTGTGACACATGGGGATCGGGGCGCAGCCAGCAGCCAGCCCTCAACCTGTCATCCACGTGGCTGGCCTTGTACGTAAGAGGTGATGAACAGCGGGGCCTTCCTTCCTTACTTCTTTCCTTTTTTTTTGTTTTGTCTTTTTCCTCCTTTGAGCTCGGATTCAAAGTGTGACAATATATATATATATATAGCCTCCTGATGAGTCGGTGAAACTCCGACGAAACAGTTTGTCACCGCCCCTCGTTTCTTGTCCTCTTCTCCCTCTCTGCCTACGGTTCACCTGGCAGCTCAGAGCTGCCCGGTAAACAGCAGGCAGAGAGGGAGAAAACGACAACAAGGGGCTGTGACAAACTGTTTCGTCCAGAGAGAGAAAAAGAGAAAGAGATAGAGTGAATGGGCGTAAACCTGTGTGTGCTGGCGTTGGCCTCTACGCGCAGATCCCGGGGAAAAAGGACCGCTGGGGATGGCCGAAGAATGCTCTGGTCCCAAAAAAAAAAAAAAAAAAAAAAAAAAGAAGAATGCTCTGGTATGTGTAATGCGAAGGGAGCGAGGCACATAGAGAGGGGGCCACGGAGAAAGAGAGGAGTGTAGCGAGCGAGAGAGAGACAGAGAGGTGAGTGTAGAGCGAGAGAGAGAGAGAGAGGAGAGAGAGAGAGACACTCGTGCGTTTCTTGACTTAAGTGAATGAAGAACAGAAGAACATCAAAAGAACAGCATAAGGGCCTCGCCACACCACTCTTGAAACCCGGTTTTCAAGAGTTGGAGCCGTCGCCACACAGCCACTTGAGAGTTGTGGCCCGAAAACTCTTTCGAGAGTTGTCAGAACCTCATTTCGAGAGTAGCTCTCGAAACTCCTAAACGCCCAGCCTGCAGCACCGCTCTTTTCAAGCGTCCTCCCAAGGGCACTCGAAGGACTCTCGATTTAAATAAAAAAAAACAAGGACTCTCGATTTTCGAGACTTGTCAGGCCGTTATCCTGAGACCATTCGGAAAAAACAAAGCTGTAAGACTGTCGTTTTGCATTCTTTGTCCAACACCATCGCCCTTTCGAGAGTGCTGTGTGGCGAAGGCGCCTCAACTCTCCAAAACCCGGCTCTCGAAAAAGTCTGACAGCTCTTGAAAAATTTCCCTGTTTCGAGAGCGGTGTGGCGAGGCCCTAACACGGTAACAGACGTGCTGAGATGCAAGTGAGCGGAGTCACACACACACACACACACACACACACACACAGAGAGAGAGAGAGAGAGAGAGAGAGAGAGAGAGAGAGAGAGAGAGATAGAGAGAGAGAGACCTTAATGTGTTTCCCGGCGTAAGTGAAATAAGAACAACAGAAGAGCATAACACGGCAACAGATCTGCCTAGATGCAGACGAATATGTTCGGCTACGTATTTTCTTACCTCTTGAACGAATGTCGACGTAAAAGCAGTTAATACAGGATGTACTCAGACGTACCGAGCTCCAGCCGCCGTAACTTGACGTGGCAATCACCGCGCTCCTTCAAAGAGAAAGTCAAACCGCCGGACGGCTGTGGCAACTCACAGCCGTCGGCTCTGCTGTCTTCTACTCTCCGACGAGGCAACCGCTGGACCCTCTCCACTACCCCACCTCCTCCTTAATTCACGTACACGCTCGCCGATGAAGGCACAGCCGGTGAAGGCATAGCCGATAACCTTCGTGCGGCTTGCCGTCGACAACGTCACTTCGGATGCGGCCGACGCCTTCCAGCCGAGATTGATCAATTAGTTAGCGGCAAGCGGTTAGCAAGAAAAAGAGAGAAAGGGCGAGTCCAGCGGCGAGTTAATTAACCAAATTTCCGCGCTACCAGGCAATCCTTACATTCCGTAGAGTGTTTTACACCCTAAACACCAACCACACGGGTACGCGAAGACGGACCAGGTCTGAGATACATGCGTTGCTGCCCCGCTCACCGGTCTAATATAACGTCTGAGTGCGACGGGCAAGGAACATGTGGAGGTCTTGTCAGATACGGCGCTAACCGGCTGGCCGGCGGTGGACCTTCTCCGTCCACATTAGGTGAATCAATCAGAATCGTAACTGTACTCTCTCTCTCTCTCTCTCTCTCGCTCGCTCGCTCGCTCGCTCTCTCCACACGTGCAGAGGAAGCTGATAAGGAAATCGTGTTTGCGACGGAGGAGCGAGTTTGGAGAAGAGAGCGAGCGGCAATGTTAGCTTAGCCGTTCGTGGGCGTAAGGAGAGATTGGAAGGAAAGATTTTGTTGATGGGGCAGAATCACAAGGGCGCGAACAATAATTGACCCTCCAGGCCGTCGTGTGGTGATGAGCAGTCGTCGGCAGTTCCAGATTACCTGGCGTCGTTCGGTCCCTCTCTCCTCCTCTCCTCTTCGCCTCCTCTCCTCCTCTCTCCTCCTCTCCTCCCTCCTCCCTCCCACGACCCGACCTCGTGCTGTCGCCGTGGCTCTTCTTCGACCATGATACCGCCCCCTTGAGGAATGCCGCACCTTTGTCGCATTCGCATGAGGAGGAAACATCGGTGACTCACTGGCCGCACAAACCTTTTTCGATGATCAGGCCGCCGCCTCCGCCGCCTCTGCCGCCAGCGTCCGGAGCACGCCGGCGTTTGGAATTGAAAGGCAGCCACCATAGTCAGCTTTTCAGTTTTCGTCTCGCGCCGCCTTGTCAAGGCGGGGGSGGGGGSGGGGGGGRGGCGGGGAGAGCGGGGTGATTAGAAACGCAACGGCAGGGAGAATTTTCCGTCCGCCACACCCTCCCCCCCGCCGCCSCCCCTCCCCTTCCCCCCAGCACCCTGCACGTCCATGCTTTTCCAGCCCTCTCATGGATGAAAGACTTCCTTTGAAGATTTCGCTCTGTCAATGCCCTTCTGTTGTACATTTTGCAGACTTAGCCCAAATCCAATCACGCCTAGATCGCCGATAGGGTAGGAGGGGGAGGGATTCAGTGCTCAAACCAAAAAATGTCCCCCGCCCATGGTGGTCGCTGTCTCGTGACTCAGCATTTACGAGATTAGAACGTGGCCGCAGCAGCGCAGCCGCCTTTCTCGCCTCGCTCCCCCTTACAGCAGCAAACACACACACCTCTTCCCCCTTTACAGGTCCAACCGAGTCCAGCCTCTGCCTCCTACACTGTACACACTGTGCATACGGACCCCCCCGGTCCAACCGACTGCCGCCTCTGCCTCCTACTACCTAGTACACTCTGGATTCACCTCCCAAGCTTCGCCATTGTGTCTTAGACTACAAGATATTACAGGAGATTAAAAAAAAATGTGGAAAAGATGCGCTCGCTTTTGTGTGCCGCGGCTGCCGCCTGCCCGCTTGCTCGGGAGTCGGGTCTCCACCTACACTCCAAACTCTTCACAAACTCAGCACCCTTCACCCACTTCGCAGACCGACATCACCGCTGATCCTCACAATTGCCAGCTGAATCAGATGATTAATTTACGAGATTAGAAAAACTTGCAAGTGATGTGCTGCGGCCTGACTGCCTGCTCGCTCCCATTTACATCCCCCCCCCCCCCCCCTCCTTCTCTCTCGCAGATCGAACCCAGTTCAACCCACTAAAAGCCCTTTCTCCTATCGGGCCTGCCTGCCCGCTCGCCCGCGTGCTCGACTCTCCGGACTACAACGTGAGCACTTTCTCCCCCCGTCAGCAGCGTCATTTACGAGATTAGAAACGTGGCAACCTGCGCGCGCTCACCCTATTCCAGTCTCTCTGCCAACTCACCACCGACCCGCTGAAGGAAGGTGAGACCATTGATGCCGCCAATCGCGCCAAATGTGAAAAAAAAATCATGTGACTGTGAGGGTGACATGCGCGCCTTTATTCCTCTTTAGGAGGTTAGAAAAAAGAAGGACATCGCTATCCCGGAGAGACGACGGCGCGAGCGATGTGTTCCAAGCCCGCCCCCGCCTTCCTCTTTAGGTAGGAAGATAGGATATCAGACATAACCGCGATCGCGTACCCTGCTGCACGAGCTCCTGCGAATGTGAAGTCCTTGTACTTGTAGCCGGGGTTGGCGGCAGTGCTCATGCTCGGCGTCGACAACGCCGGTTGTTACTTGTAGTTGTATAAACGACTGCGCGCTCATTTTTCCGTTCAAAAAACAAAGGCAGTAGCTTTATTACTCAAGGCGCGCTCATTTTCATGGTGGTCAAACTTTGAATCGAGGGCAAAGGCGGTGTGGCGAGCCCCATGGGATCAAAAATTCTGATTCTCATATCTTTCTAAACTGCGCGCTCATTTTTTCGTTCAAAAAAAGAGGCAGTAGCTTTATTACTCAAGGCGCGCTCATTTTCATGGTGAACGAAAATTAAATCGAGGGCATCTTTCGAAACTGCACGACTGGCTAGAGGGACTGTTGGAACGAAACTGCACGACTGGCGAGCGGGGTCAAAAAATGAAAAAAAATTGAGAGAAGAACATAGCTTTTGAAAAATAAAAAAATGAAAAAAAATGAAAAAAAACTTGAAAACAAAATTGGAAAAAAAATGCGGCCTCGAATGTTTATGAATATATGAGACCTGTTTTGTGAAAAAAATAATAATAATAAAAAAATAAAAAAATAAAAAATGAAAATTGAATGGAGGGCAACGGCCGGATAAGGGCCTAGTTGCACAACTCGCCATCCGCCAACATTTTGAGCGCCTCTGGACAGGCTCGCTGTCCAGATGCATTCGGATTGTTGCCGGATGGCGAGTGGTGCAACTAGGCCCTAAGGTGGCGAAAGCAGGGAAGGCGACGGTCGGCCCTGGCAGGAGGTCTTTTTTCTTCCCAGGCCCCTAGCCGGAGCTTTACTGTATGGGCCTCGCTGCACTACTCTAGACTCTCGAAATATTTCGAGAGGCCTGGAAGAGCTTCGTTTCGTGCTGAAAACAGCCATGCTCGTGGTGGTCGAAGTTGGATTGAATAGGTTTCGCCTATAGCGTTCATGGTTGGGAGGCTTGCTGACACACATCTTCTGAATGTTTCTGAGTTTTCCTTTTTCTTCAATTGTTCTTAGCCGAAGCCGGGTAATGGCCCCAGTAGCTCCTTTTTGTATTCTGATAAGGGACGCTGGGCCCTGTTCCCAGCCTTGTCGGAGAGGCGAAACTCTCGAAATGCACGCCTTCGCTGCACTTACTCTAGAACCTGTGACACTAGATGAATTCTTGAAACCCTGGGCGTCGTCCTACTCGACTGAAGAGCTGCACCACTGCGCTACGGGACAAAGTCTGGCCGCCGGGACAGGAGGTCCCGATTTGCAAGTGTCCTCGGGAGTCCCCCGCCTGCAAAAACGGAATTTGCAAGTGTCCTCGGGAGTTGCCCGCCGACAGGCTCGTTTTTCGACAGTGGACCTCCTGTCCTGGCGGCCAGACTTCGTCCCGTAGCGCAGTGGTGCAGCTCTTCTGTCGAGTAGGACGATGCCCAGGGTTTCGAGAGTTCACCTAGTGTAATAGGTTATAGAGTAAGTGCAGCGAAGGCGGGTATTTCGAGAGTCTCGCCTCTCTGACAACGCTAGTAGAACTCTCAAAATATTTCGAGAGTCTAGAGTAGTGCAGAGAGACCCTAAGTGCAGTGAAAACCCACTCCCAAAACTTCGAGAGTTTAGAGTAGTGCAGCGAGGCCCTATTACTGTATTCACGATATGGGATTCGAGCGCATGATGGGTTTTGTCCAAGTCGGGGAACCTTTTTTTTTTTTTTTTTTTAAAGCTATGTTCTTCTCTCAATTTCACCTCACGCTACCTACCTACCACTACTCCTAACTGTAGGCATTAGGGGAGCCCCGTAGCAGCCAGAACCATGTTCACGAGAGAACATGCGGGGGCTGCTCCCCACCTGCAGGTGGGCGATACCGGCTAGGGGAGCTTTTCAATTATTGTCGGGAAATTATAATTATTTTATTATTCAATTCCATTATAAAACGTGAGAAGAGGCCTGGGACCTCACAATTCAACCCGGGTTTATCCCCGCAGCATCAGCCGGTTTAGCTTATGGGGTTCACTTTTCGTTCCAACATTGTCAAACAAGTTCCAAAGGATCTAATTGCTACAATTCATAAGTCGGTGTCCAGCCCCCATCCCATATGCTCTAATGTTTAGAACTACTCCTATGTTATCCTACCTTCTACTTCACAGGGCTACTGGCGGTCTGAAACCCGGCCCAATGCGGCGAAGAGGAAATCTTGTTCCATTTAACGAACTTGACACTCTCCTACCCTCCCCATCTCATGCGGTCTACAGTGACCGTCAACTGGAACCAAGTGCACCTGGTTCTTCAAACACGTGTGCCACAGGCCTACAAAGCCACACAATCCCAAAGCTAACTCAGCTACCCTACTCTGCTGTCAACTACCTAACCAGATATATCCCTACTTTAACCCATGAGGACCTTAGTGCCAGCCTACAATCAGTCTTCCCTCCCTTCTCTCTGGTTCTCCTTTGGTTCCCTATTCAATCCACCCACCCAGAACCAGTTTTCCTTCTGGAGAGATGTGGGCAACCGCAGGCACCAAGTGTTATGGAACCAGCGGAGTCCCAGAATGCGGTCCCCTTGGGACCCTGCGCAACCAGTCCGCTCTGATGGCTGCAGCCAGCAGTGATTTGAATACCGCTTCAGCCTGTTTCTCCGGTATGTCTTCTCCCTGGAATCTTGTACTGTTACGGTCTAGCCAGATTATCCATAGCATAATTGCCCTGCCGACCTGGGGGATGTAGCCCCAACCCTCATCACATTTGTAACTCTGTGGGAGAGCTCCAAGTAGGGCCCATCTCTGCCCTGTCAGATCTGGTTTCCCAGCAAACCTCTTCCAATGACATTCCCACCACCTCCACCACTTCCTTGATTTGGGACAATCCCACCAGTGGCACCGGAGGTGGCTCATTGTTTCGCGTTCTTCCTGGCACCTATCACAGGTGGCGTTTACCTCCATGCCCCTGTCTATCAGCCACTGCGCGGTGGGGACCGCGAGATGGGATTGAAGCCACAGAAGTGATGCCAACTTCTGCGACGGGATGGTCTGCAGTTGTGACCAGAGCTTTGATAGCTGTAACCTCGAAGGGGGGGGGTAGATTCGGTGCTGCTCTTGACCAGCGATTGGCAATTTTCCCGCATGTTGGCTCCGTCTGAGTTCTCCGCTTCAGAACAAGATTGGCATTCGACTTTTCCAGTCCCATAGTCACCTCGCTGCCTATCTGCCATCCCCAGGGCCCAGGCGGCTGAGTCAATTTTAAGGTACTTGAGTGGTATCCTATTCCCCACCAAGCATGGGATCATCGGTAGATCCGTGGTCTCTGGGACCTTCAGTCTCACCAGGATTTCCTTCAAGTTTGCAAGCCGGTGCTGCAAGTGTATTCCATATCTTTCGAGCGCCAGGCTGTTAGGCTGTACTCGTTTGTAAGTTTTGAGCCAACATTTGTCCGTTTGGTCGGCTGTCCAACTCTCCAACCTGTAGTACCAACCTGGCTCGCCAATGTCCCATTTGTACCAAGTACCTGGCGGATCAACGCCTTCCGGTCCTAACAGCAGCTTCCACGCATCTGGGATCCCATCAATAAGCAGAGCCAATCTCTCCTCCTGCAGGGGGAGTTGGCCCAGGCCGCCCAGCCATTTTTTTTTTTTTTTTTTTTTTTTTTTTTTGGTAAAGCTCCATCTATTGGTGGGGAGCAACACCTGCTGGAAACCGGGTCCAGCGTCCCATAGATACAAGCATTACTTCACAAATTGGCACGAACTGGTAACCGGGCCCAGCGTCCCATAACGAATACATTCAGAAGATTCGTCACTAAAATCCTACTAGAAAAATCCAATTGGCCTAAGAATAGTATTTGAAATTAAGATGCCAGGGCCATTACCCGGCTTCGACTCAGAGATATTGGAGCAACTTCAGACATGTCTACAACAATCTTCATGATTTAGAACAAATTTCAGGAACGACACAGGAGAACCCCTCGTCACTCCACTTTACCTCACTCCAGTTGAGGTGTTTTCCATTGGTTGGTGGTGTCATCCCACAGATCTCCAATCAGTGAGATACCCTTTCAGAGCCATCTCAGACCAAAGTTACCACAACTTACCGGGTTTCTTCTCCAGAGAAAACCATTCACCTTGGGATCTCCTGACCTGAGAATTCTCAAACAGGTGTTGACCCCTTACATCTTCCTTGGACCTCGGGGGAGCAGAGCTTTGATGGCCTGCACTTCCTCCAGGCTTGTAACACTTCTCGCCAGAATAGCGAGTTGGGTCGTTTCCGAGAGGTCTCACAGACATCAGAGTCTGACATGCGTGTCAGGCCCCAGTCCTTGGACAGGAGTGCCTCCGCCATTAAAATCCAATCCGCCTTAAAGTTTCCCTCTGCTTCCGCCACTCAAGCCAACCACTTGGCTAGCAACGCCGTGTTACCTCCCTCACTCCTAGGACTGCATAAGGTCTCCCAAGCAACCTTCGAAATGAACCCTCTCTCAGGATCTCCGTCCGGTTTCCAAATAAGCCTTTTGGCAGTGCTTTTTACGGATTTCAGCGTTGGAGCTCGAGAATTTGCAAAATGCTGCTACGTACTGAGCAGTGCGAAGGCTGATACTGTAACTGCGAACACCCGTCCGATTAGGGACAGATGTTGGCCCTTGGCCCAGCTTCGGACTCTGTTACTGACTTTCTCCTGCAGGATCAGCTCTTGTGAAGAGGTGCAGTCTCCCAAGGCCACCTGAACTCCCAGGACGAGCTCGGCTGCATCTGTCGGCACTTGTTCCATTCCCCACTGCATTCTCAGAGAGTAGGACTCCGGAAGAAAAAAGGTGGATTTGTTCCAGTTGACTGCCGCTTCAGATAGTCGGGAAAGTTTTGGGCCTAGCTCAGGGCACGCTCACACTGGACGCAAATATCACAAAAAAGTGTGGCATTTGCTATGGCTTTTGTGATATTTGCTTTTTTTTGTAAAAGGGAGGAGTCTGAGGCCTTTATTAGATATCATCATTGAACTGACCGGCCTGAGGCAAAAAGGGCCTTTACCCGATATAGGCCTCAGGCCTTGTAAAAATAAAGCAGCACGGGCCTTGAAAAAGTAAAGCATTGTGAAAAGGTATCTCGCCA
>BFEA01000832.1:44312-58968 GCA_003427395.1 Chara braunii | reverse complement strand
GTGTGTGTGTGTGTGTGTGTGTGTGTGTGTGTGTGTGAGAGAGAGAGAGAGAGAACTTGAACAGGATTACCATTTTTGTCAATCTGCTGTAGATATACAGGTTCGCATCAGGCAGCCCTGGATGGTTGAGAGGAGCAAATGAGCATTGTTTTAAGGCTGTTTTTTGGGAGGGATTGGCTTATAGGAAGTAAGACTGTACTCTGTGTGGGATTGCCTGGCAGCTAATCCTCCTCCACAGGTGCAATCAATGCTGTCGGGGGTTCCTCTGGCTGTAACGGGGGGATGCATGGAGTGTTTTTCTCTGTGTACTTATGCCGACTGCTGTTGGGAAATGAACCAAACTCCTGGTCCCCAGCACAGAAAGGAGTCAGACTATAAGCCCCTGTTTAATCAAAAAAAAAAAAAAAAAAAAAAAAAAGTAACACCTGGAGCAGACATCAGTGGATCAGTCTCTGCAAAGGAGCTTGCTTAAACGCCAGTATGTTTCCCAACTTTTTTTTTTCAAGAGTCCCAGCGCGTATACATCCGTGACTCTTGGGAAATGCTGGGGCACTGTTTCGCTGGGATATCCATCCAGGCAAAATGGGTCCCATGCGAGGCCCATTTTGCCTCAATGGATATCTAGTGAAGCGCCGCCCCTGTACTTCCCGAAAGTTGCGGCTGTGTACACACCGCATAATTGATTTGCAGGCGGGGAAACGTACTGGTGGTTTAAGTCCCAGAGACGCTACAGTCATCCCCTGATTGAAGAGAAACAGGGAGCGCAGACTTCAACAGGAGGTGGGCAGCAGGGCAGTCTCATCAAAGGAGCACGTGTCCGACAGTTATTGCCTTAAAGTTTTAAAGTCATGGAAGGAACTTCCAGGAAGCCACTTAGAATGCCTAAAATCACTTCAAAGTTCAAACTTTAAAGATTTCTAAATGGCTTCCTGGGCAAGATGGACTGCCAATCCTCCTTGTTGAACAAATTGATCCTGTCTCGGTACTAAGGGGCACCGTTGAGAAAGCAGGAATTTTGAAGCGTGTTTTTTCATCCGAGGGATGCAGGGGTATTGATTTAAAAGGCCTGGGCAAGATGGACTGCCAATCTTCATTTTTGAATAAATCAATGCTGTCTGGGGTTCCCCTGGCCGTTACGAGGGGGGGGAGCTTGTTCTGTGTGTTATAACTTTCCTTACTTGCTCGTGGAAAAGGAACCGGACTCACACTCCCCAGAATAGAGCTGAGCCTCATCCGTAGTGTTGTAGCGCTACTAAAAACGAAGTACTCACGCCGTGTTACAAGATGACAAAGGAGGGCGAGAGGAGAGAGAAGACAGCCTTGGGGCTGACACATCCTCTCCCCCGCCCACCTAAGCAAATGAGCCACAAGCCTAGACAGACAACAGACTCAGCCCGGTGGTTTCGATGGAGGGGTTTAGGAATAAAGCGAATGAGGTAGGGAAACAGGTGGATTGGAGGAGTCAAGGTCTGGTTCTTAGGAGCTGGAATGTCAATGGACTCGGAAATATAATGGAAAAGGAAGAGAAATGGAATGATATATGGGCCGGACTGTCACAAGGCAGCAAAAGGACTGCTGACGTAGTGATGTTCCAAGAAACCCATCTCTCCCTGTCAATTGACCACAACAGAATACGTAGGTTCATTGCAAAAAAATTAGGCAGCCTGGGAGACGAAGTTTGGGTGGCGGATCCAGATTCCAGCACAAAGGGAACGGCCATCCTGATCCCCAAGGCCTCCCGCTTCTACCAAGCAGGCACGGTGATTGAGAAGAGGGCAGACCAAAGGGAAGGGAGATGGTGCTTATTTCACATGAAGTGGAAAGAGGAAGAATTCGTACTCCTCAACATCTATGCCCCAAACTCCCCTACGGAGCGCGCAACGTTTATAAGACAATTAAGTCAACTGTTCCCCCCACTGACCCCCTGCATTATAGCGGGAGACTGGAACGCCACAATTGAGCCGGCAATAGACCGTATATCCCGATCTGCCAGTCTATCCAGCTCAATGGAAGTTGTTCCAATCCAGGAACTGATGCTGGACCACGACTTGGTAGACCCCCTCAGGACGATGCACCCCGACTTAAGAGCCTTCACCTTGATCAAGAAAAATAACGCCAATCATACCGCCTTCTCCCGGATAGATTTCTTTCTAGTGTCAAAAGTCTTGATGGGAGTCACCAAGGAGGCAKAGATCCTTCCTCTAGCACCATACCCRGGGCTAGATCACAAGCCRATCGAACTAGTATTGGGCTTCAACCAAATGGTCACGAGAGGGGCCAACTTCCATAAGCTGAATAATTCCCTCCTATTAAGTCAGACCTTTCAAAGTGAAGTATGCAACTGTTGGGAGGGTCARAGACTCTCACGCCTAARCAATKAACCACGATGGGAATGGTTCCAGAAGAGCTACGCAAATCTCTCAGAAGCGGTGGCCAAGGTCTCAAGGAGACTGGCCTCAATAAGGAAGCAAAGGAAACAAGCACTAGAGTTCGCATTRAAAGTGGCTGAGATTAATCTGACCAACAACCCTGCCTCCCCACTGWACAACGAGGTTTTCGAGAAAACCCGTGAAGAATTAGCCATGTGGAGGTGGTGGGAATTGAAGGGACTACAAGTAAGAGCAAGAATGTGTGAATTTGAGCTCAGCGATTCGATGACGAAATACTTCTTTGCGCGGATAAAAGCCAACTCGAGAGTCAACGCAATAGAGGGGCTGAAATCCCCCGCTGAGCCAGAAGTAGTAAGATCAGACAGTGAAGGAATACTAGAAATAGCCAACAGCTTTTACAAGGAACTCTATCAATGTAAGACACCGGGACTACCGACGGTCCAGGTGAGAGAAGCGAGGCGAAAAATGCTGCACTATCTCGAGCCAACGATTTCAACGGAACAAGCTGAGGAATTAGACAAGCCTCTCTCGACGGAGGAGCTACACCAGGCGCTCCTGACAATGAACAATAATAAAAACCCCGGAATCGATGGACTAACTAAGGAATTCTGGGAAAACTTCTGGCCTCTCATGGGGACTGACTTGCAGAACTTCTACATTGACAGCTGGTCTAGAGGAGGGCTGGGCAACTTTCTCAGCAGCAACATAGTCACGCTGCTCTACAAAAAAGGGGAGAAAGAAGACATAAGGAACTATAGACCTATCTCACTACTGACACTCCCGTACAAGATCTTGGCCAAGGCCTTGTCCAATCGGATCACTAAAATCACAAGCAAATGCTTCCAAATTGACCAAACAGGTTTCATCCCTGGACGCTACATCCTTGACAACGTAATGACACTTAATGAATCGGTAAGGAAAATCAGGGAAAGGAAAATCAACGCAGCCATCTTGTTTTTCGACTTTGAGAAAGCGTATGACCAAGTCAACTGGGATTTTATGGAGGAAAACATGGAAAGAATGGGCGTGGGACCAAACTTCAGAAAGTGGGTCAGGATACTGTACCGGGACACGGTAGGTTGCGTGCAGGTAAACAGGTTTTTATCCGAATCCTACCCGATCTCCCGATCAGTCCGCCAAGGGGACCCATTGACTCCATCAATTTTTCTCTTCGTAATGGAAGCAATCGCTTCCTTCCTACACAAAGACCCCTCTATACAAAGACTGGCCAGCACAGAAGTGGGTACAACCCACCGGGTGGACTTTCCCACAGCCATCATGTTTGCCGATGACCTGACGGTTCTGTTCAGGGCTTCGGACTCCTCCTTCAGAACTCTAGCCAGAGCAATGAAGGCGTTCAGACTAGCTTCAGAAATGAGGATTAATTGGGGGAAAACGATAGGATGGTGGCTCTTCGACGACGAACCCCTCTCTCTTCAGGGAGAAGAGGCGGCCATGACATGGCAAACGCCTGCCACGCCTTCCCGTTATTTAGGCATCTTGATGACAAAAGACGGGTTGGCAGCTCAAATGGGACTCTCAATGTTGACCAAACAGATCAACAAGACAAGGAGATGGGGCAACACGTTTACGTCCCTCTTTGGTCGAGCGCTGGTCCTTAACACGTCTGTTTTCTCAATGATGTGGTACATAGCTTCTATCTGGACAGTTCCCGACAGCTCGGTGAAGGAGTTGAACCGTAGAGCCAGGCTTTATCTGTGGACAGGCGACCCCCACAAAGAAAAATGCATCCCTAAGATAGCCTGGCACTATGTCACAAGGAGTCCTAGGAATGGAGGCCTGGGCGTCATTGACCCGGGCACAGAGACCAAAGCCTTGCAAATAAAATGGATCATTAAACTGCTGACAAATCCAGACACCGCTTGGAACAAGTTGGCATTAGACAGCATCAGGGCGGTGGCCCCTACCCGCTCCCCACCCGATATGTCAGGACTGTTCTGGGTCATGAATAAGGAAYGGAGGATAACAACGGGACGMAGGAATCGGACTASGAATAACAGACCAGAAGATGTCCGACCTCACTCCCCGTACTGGCCGGTGCTGCTTCGACTCTGGAGGAGAATTTGTCCCACCAGGATCAACAGACCAAAGTCGAAAGACGAAATTCTCAGACAACCGCTTTTTGGTAATGAATGGATAACGAAAGAGGCCAACAATCCGATATATATGGAACAAAAATGGCTGTCATGGGTCAAGAATGGGATCTGGAAGATAGACCACTTGTGGGAAGAGGATAGAAAAGACTGGGCTACGGAGCAAGAGGTTAATGCACAACTGAAAGGATGCCACAGGAGAGAAACCAACTTGCAGTACCTAATTAGCCGCATCCCGCAAGAATGGAGGGACATCCTTGCCAAGGACGAGCCGTGGAGAGCCGGGGACTGGGGCCTCTTGATCCAAGACACCCCTCCTACTAGAGCCTACCAATTTTCCCACATGCAGCGTGATTCACCTACCAATGCCGTCTTCCATTCCTTCCCGATATCCACCACGGGCTCAGATATGCCAGCCATCCATAATCGGGAAGTCGAATGCTCCACACTAGATTTTTTTCKCCTCAGGAAGGTCAGGGTCATAGGCACATGGCCRAAGTCCATTTTTAGACCAGATACGGCTATCCGAGCCTTAGAATTTGACCCGGAAGAGTGGGCATGGACCTCAGGCAGCAAWCGGAGTGTCAAGACGAAAACTCCGGTTCAAGACTATACCGTTAAATTTGGGTACGGACTACTACTGAAGACCAAAGACCCAGATCCCATTATCTTAAACAGATGGCGAAAGCTGGTGGGACAGGAAGCCGACAAAATCCAACAGATCCCATGGAAAAAATATGCACAGATCAGACCAGTTAAGATCAGAAGTCTGCAGTGGTTGATAGCGTACGCTGCCTTACCAGTGAACCAATGGCTGCACACTAGGCGTAAAGCTACTAATCCGGATAGCTCGGAGATATATACAGTCTGCTCGGCAAGAGCGGTAGAAGACATAGTTCACTACCTGGTGCACTGTGTGGAAGCGACAGACTACTGGGCGAGAGCCTCTTCCCTGCGGGACTCCCTCTTCTCTTCCCCTTTCCCTGAACAACCCATCCAATTACTCCTCCTCACAAACATCCCCACGATGACTCGGAGGGCGGAATCGAACTGGGTTGAACTCATCAGGAAGGTGACCCTATGGGTGATCTGGAAGGAGAGATGCAGCAGATCAATTGAAGGACTATCAAATCCAAGGGACAAGGTATGGAAAGAGTCCAAGTCGATTATCCAAGCAGAGATATTGTGCAGATGGAGGAAAATCAAACTGAAATGGCCCGAAGATGAAGAGCAGCGAAAGAAAGTGAGAGCGAAATTCAGCAGGAACTGGCTGATTAGCGGTAAGGTGGCCGAGATCCGGGAAGACCGGGTGAGCTGGAAGGACTGGCACAACTCAATTCCGGATAGGATTGTACGGCAACAGTCACAAACGGAGGAGGCAACTATGACTTGAAGGGTTGGGGTCGAAGGGGTTTCACTGGAGCAGATTGCAGGAGGCCGCGTCCACAGGGTCTACCTGCCTTGTCACCTCAGCCATTCGCCACAATCCAACACGGGCCGCTTGTGGAAAGGAAACTGCGTTCGTCAGTAAGAACCGTCCGATCCAACGGGAGGTGCCGCTGATTGAAGATCGAAAAAGAAAAAAGGGGAAGGAGGGCCGGGATCAAAGAAGGTGCAGAGTGGGGAGGGTCTCATAGAGAACTGACGGCAGTATCAGGTCGACACATCACTGGAAGGCGGAAGCAAGGGGGAAAAGTTATTATTTAAAGCATCCAAACAAGGGTAGGGTTTAGGGTTTAGGGCTTAGGGTTCAACAGAACTCAGAGGATGGGGGAGTAGCTGGATCTAAGGAAATCACAGCAAGTAAGGGCGGGGTGGGGATGAGGGACAACATGAGTGGGCAACAGCACGGGAGGAGCTCTTTCTAGGTATAACAGATAAATCTGACAGAACTGCAACAGTAGATCTGAGAAGGATGAGCGTCTCTGGGCAAGCTGACAGTCAATCCTCCACCCAACGTGGAGCAATCAATGCTGTTCAGGGGTCCTCCGGCCAGACGGGAGGAAGCGTGAGTTGGTTGCTGTGATGTATCATGCCTTGACTTGCCGGTGGAATAGGAACCGGACTGTCGCTCCCCAGAATGGAAGGAGTCGGGACCATAAGGCCCAGTTTCTTGGTAAAAAAATAAAAATAAAAAATAAAAAATAAAAAGAAACCTGTCAACTCACTCAGTTCTTCAGATTCATCATAGGTAGCATATGTCATATTTGATGTAGAAAAAAGATTGCACATCATATGAGGCTTTCCTCTTGTGGAGGGCATCATGCGCATACACAAGAACCAGAGCGAAGAAAACACTCCATCTTCAGCAGCCGCTTGGCAGAAGAATAGAAGTGTATCCCAAGGCTTACACTGCACCAACAAAAGAGGCTCCTGGAGGAGATGATGATACAGAGCTCCTGAGGAAGCTGCTACAGTAACACATCCGCGATTCAGCGACAGCTAACTCTGCTAAGTTGCTGGAGATGTAGGTGCAAGAGTGGGCTGCAGCAGTCCTGCATCTGCAGAGATCAAAGCAGCCCAGCAGCAACCAAGTTCAGGATTCAGCAGAAGCAAGGACTGTAACTTCCGTAGCTTCTCTTACCTTTCTTGCTCTTTATTATTTATCTGACGGGTCCGTGCAGTGGATCTTAGAGGAAAGGTGGAAGTAAGGCAAGCTGACAGTCAATCCTCCACGATGCGGGAGTAATCAATGCTGGTCAGGGTTCCTTCTGCCGGACGGAAGGGAGCGTGAGTGTGTTTCATGATGTAATATTTTATTCTGACTTGCCGGTGGAATAGGAACCAGACTGACGCTCCCCAGAATGGAAATGGAGCCAGGGCCATAAGGATCTGTGTGAGGCACAAGGCCTCGATAAGCCCCGCTGGGCCCTATTTGCAACAGCGTCGGCCGCCCTAAGTGAAGGCAGGCTCGACAGACCCTCAGAGGCCTATTTTGGACTACTTCGCAACTGGGGAAATTCAGGCAGTTGCGCTGCGCCAGTTGGTTGGAAGCGCCCAGGCCCTGGCTTCCTTTATCAAATGCATCTGAGTCAGGCCCTGGGCGAGATTCGTAACATAGGCCCAACTCAGGTTGCGGGCAGTTGGGCACAGATAACTGTCGGCAGCCCTGGGCCAATTCGTTTGGACTGGGCCTCAGCCTACCGGGCCTACCGGAAGCTTCTTGGGAAAGGCCCAGCGCAGCCTGGGACAGAAGGCAGGCAGGCCACTTCCATATAGCAAAGGGCCTGCCTCCGCATTGGACATTCGGGTGCTGGCTGCATGCTGCGGAAGCGCTGCTGCGCTGAATTTGGCTAGCGCTCGCGCGCTCACGGGCGAGCTGGAAGGAGCAGGCAGCCATAGCCGCGTTGCGCTTCTGGGAGCTGGGTGTGGCGCAGGGTGGTCCTTGGGTGCAAGTGGCATCTGTGAGTTGGGGAACGGGGTTGTGAGTGATACGAGAGACATACCTGGTGCTAGAAGCGACGGCATTATCAGAGATCTGCTCGTACTTCGGTGAAGCTGTTGACGTCATCCGGCGGCATTGTAGAGTAGGCTAGATAGGATCTGCCATCTGTAGTCTGGGCGCCGAGCGCCAGATAGGATATCAACATTGGTTCTTCATTGATGATGATGATGAGACTATACCAGCATTGTCAATTATGAGCTCTTGGTGTGTTCTTATTTGGTGAAACTCATTAATGCAATTCTGCTGTTGGTTCGAGGTCACGACTATCTGGTCTTGTATGTATGATGCTGTTTGATTTCTGAAGTTCACTATCGCTCATCTTCCTTGCACCTGTTAAAAAAAAANAAAAAAAAAAAAAAAAAAAAAAAAAACTCCAGAGACTCGGCAGCAACCGAGTTCGGAGACTCTGCAGCAGCTACATTCCGACAGACACAAGCAGCAGCTAATTCCAGAGAAGAGACAGGATCAACGAAGTACGGAGGGTCAGCATCAAACTGCTAGTACACGGCCCCAGCCTTGCAGAAAGTTTTTGTCGCCACAAGCACAACTCGGAGGGGCTGCGCGGCGCGAAGCGCCGTTGAAAAAAAAAAATTGGCGGCTTCCGAAGTGGTGCGGGTTTCGTGCTGACACCCACGGGCTGATGTGTGGTGTACTGGTGCATTAACCACACTAGAGGTGCAGGAGCAACTCAGTCCACGACTCAGCAGCAGCTAAGTCCAGACACTCAGCAACAGCTAATTCGAGGTACTAATCAACAGCGGAGTCCAAAAACTCAGCAACCGCTGAGTCCAGAGACGCAGCAACAACTATGTTCAGATGCTCAGCAGTGATGTAGTGACATAAGTTCGGAAGGCAAGTGAGTGGTCCCAAGACTCGGCAACAGCTAAGTCCATAGTCTCTGCAGCAACTAAGTCCGGACGGTCGTCAACAACTCAGTTGAGATGCTCAGCAGTTAAGTACAGAGGCTTGACGATGACCAAGTCCAGAACATTCTGCAGCAACGAAATCCACAGCTTAACAATAGCCATGTCCAGAGACTCAACGATAGCTAAGTCCAGAGACTCAACAATAGCTAAGTCCAGAGAATGAGCAGCAGCTAAGTCCATAGAATGAGCAGCTGCAAAGTCCAGCAGAGAATGAGCAGCCACTAAGTCCAGAGAATGAGCAGCCGCTAAGTCCAAGGAACTGATCAGTGATGTGGTGGGTAAGTTCTGAGGCCAAGTGAGTCATCGCAGGACTGACACACAAGTCGTCGCAGGACTGACACACAAGAAGAAGCTGCTGCCGAAGGAGAAGAAGACACAACAGCCCAGCAGCAACTAAGTGAAGGTACTTACCTGCATTCTGTCTAGAGATGCAGCAGACATGAAATCGACTTGGGAAGCCGCAACTACGGTAGAGCTTGAGATTGTTCTGGCTGTGCCTTAGTGACTGTTTCAATGTGGCTGCAGGAAGGACGGGAGTTGCACAAGGAGAAACCCAGCTGTGGGATCGAGGCGGAGAAGGAGAAACCCAGCAGCAAGAGACTAAGTTCAGAGATTCAATGTCAATTGTGTTTCTGAGTTTCAGCAACAACTAAACTTACTAAAGCTCTCTTTCTGCTACCACATCACTGATCAGTCCTTGGACGTTGCGGCTTCTCATTCTCTGGACTTAGCAGCTGCTCATTCTCTGGACTTAGCTGCTGCTCATTCTCTGGACTTAGCTAGTGTTGAGTCTCTGGACATGGCTATTGTTAAGCTGTGGATTTAGTTGCTGCAGCATGTCTGGACTTGGTCATCGTCGCTTATCTACTATCAGGCCTTGCCGGTCAACACATGGCTCAGCAAGAGAAGGTCGGAAATGGCCAGAGGGGACTTCGACGATAGTTGTGCAGTCTGGGATGCGGAACCCTCGAGGATATGCCGCGCTGTCTGATACACTGCCCAAACGCACAAAGGCTTTGGAGCTGGTCTGCGATTGTCGACACACCACCGCCAGATAACCTGCTAATACTTCTAACGGGCCTGGCACAGCCACGTTTTTGAGAAGCCTGGCATTTAACCCTCTTCCGAAGACTTTGCCCCTTTCCGTTGTGGATCATATGGAACACACGATGCAAATAAACGATAGCCGGCCAAAACACACCAAGCCAGGAGGCCTGGGAGCACTTACTACAACTCCTATGGACGGAGTACCAGGCGGACTGGCACCAGGCAACCAAGAGTATCAAAGAAGACTCCACAAAAAAAGCAAATAATCATAGACAAATTCATCAAAGACCGTCTCAGAACTGGTAAACTCGGCACCCTAGATGGCGCTCCTCCGAGTCTGGTATGGAAGCTGCAGGAAGAACAACAAGGGAGAGACCGTACAACGAACCTCCCCTTGTTAGAAACAGCGCGATCACAGAACAGTGTGGCGGATATAAACTCAGTATAGAGAGGGCACAGAAGAGCCAGCGTTCAAACCACCACTACCTCCGATCCTGTTTTTGCCGAGCCTGATTTTCACTGCGCACCGAGTTTCGCCGAGCCGGGGCACTTTGATCAAAGAAGGAACAAGGGAAAAAAAAAAAAAAAGAAGAAAAAGGGAAAAAAGAAACTTCCCGAAAGCCTCGATAACCACCAGATGCATTCCATGAGGTGCCCGTGTGACTGTGCCCTTAGTGAGGGCGAGAAGTGGACAAACAACAGACAGAAAAATGAAACACAGAAAGCTCCCTTGTGCTGTGATCGAAGGCGGATACAGGACGCTACAGCTCTGAGACTGTTTCATGCCACCCCGTGAAATTCGCCCTGCCTGGCTGGCAGGGCACTAAAACATCAAGAAAACAAAAACAAAACAAAAAAAACAAAAGCAAACACTTCACCACATAGTGGCCAGATACATTCCTCAACGCACTGGTGTTATGTGCCACCCTCGTGAGGGCCTTCCCCAACGTCATTGCTCTTTGTTTCTTTTCTTTTTTTTCTTCGTTTTTTCATTTTTATTTCGTTGGCCTCCAACCCTGCCCCGAGCCCCGTGTTTTCAGGAGAAGGCTACTAGATGGACTTTGCGTTTGCCTGTGAAAGGTAGTGGTGGTTTAAGAAAAGAGGGAGTCAGTTTACAAGTAGTCGCCTCTTGACCTGGTTGTGGGTACATAGTCCAGTTCCGCCGGCACGTTGACCTGGTTGTGGGTACATAGTCCAGTTCCGCCGGCACGTTCCACCCCTGGGGAGTGCCTGTTTTTCCGGTATTGTAGGCTGTTCCACCTTGCTCCAGAACCTTTGAGTGTAAGGAGGTGTAGTGTCCAGGTGGGCAGGGTTTAGGGTTTAAGGGGGAACTGCGGAAGTAAGGGATAGTTTGTTAACCAGCAGTTCACTCTAGACTGCTCATTTTGTTCAACCCGCTCAGGCTGTCCCTTTTTTTTCTAGGTAAAAATTGATTCCTTCTTAGTCCAGTTTTTGTTTTTTAGAATTATGCTAAAGGGGACACTGGACCTGGTTTCCAGCCAAGCCAAAGCTGGGTAATGGCCCCAGTACAACGGGTTGAGATGTGCAGGGATTCCCGGCCTCCTTTTGCAATCGATACTATATAAACTATAATAAACAGTAAAAACAGAAAAAAAGGAAAAAAAAAGAGCTCTCTTTCTGCCACAGAAGATTGAACTAGTGCCAAATTGCCAATGCATTGTTCTGAGTAGTTCCTGGGAAGATAACGTGCTTGATTAGGGGGGGGGGAATGGCAGTTTGGGGGGGGGCATGGCAGATGGCAACATCCATGTTGTCAATAGGAATCTGAAGCTCAAAGCTTCATGGAAGGCACATGGCACAGTTGTTCGGAGTTTGAGCCAGCTTAAGGTATGCTGGTATTAGTAGATGTGTCACCAGAACAACCCCTTTTCCACCCAGATGTGTAGATCCAAAATTGAAAACAAGCTTCCTTCATAACCTTATATGAGATTCTGTTAAAAAAATGTTCTTTTATATTGCGTTGATGATGGTACTGTGTTGTTGAAACAGCTGATTCGTAGTCGAATTCTGAATGGTGCAAGGCCCACAACGTCTGCGTACTTAAGTGTGGGATCTGTACACACACATTTGCCTTTCAGCATACCTGCATCATATATTTTGTCTGTTTTCTTAGTAATGCTCATTTGTATGCATTTATTACTTCTGTGTGAAGGGAGGGCAAGGAGGGGGAGGGAGAAAGAGAGTTGAGGAAGGAGAAGAACAGGGCAAAGAGTAATGGAGGAGCTTTGTGTTACATGCTGCGCCTGCAACAGGCTGCACGGGCCATTTTCAGGCCCGTGTCGTTTTCAGCCCGAAAGCCTGAAAACAAGGGCCTACAGGCACTGTGTCGTATCAGCCTGAAAGCCTGAAAACAAGGGCCCACAGGCCCTGTGTCGTTTCAGCCTAAAACAGGGCCTTTCCGGCCCTGAGTCTTTTCAGCCTGAAACGGAGGGTCATTTTCAGGCCCTCATGAGATCGACCTGCCCTGAAACTCGGGCACCAGACCAGGGTTTTAGCACAGGCCATTTTGTGCCTGTTTTCAAGACAACCCTTGGTTGAGCTTCAACGCCAGGGTCTGGCACGTTTTGGCATTGGCAAGAGCAGCCTCCTGGACGGGCCAGCACTATATAGGACTGGCCCGCCCTGCAGGCTGTGGGTAGTTCCTAGGTACTTCCCAGGCACTTCACGTGCAGTTCAGGAGTCAGAAGGTAGTCTTCAGGATTCGGCAGCAGCACTCTGGAGGAGCGCTGCCGGAGTAGTAGTAGCGCTAGCAGTAATCTTCAGCGCTGGGCGCTAGTAGCGTTATCAGTAGTCTTCAGCGCTGGGCGCTAGTAGGAGCTAGAGTAGTACTGGAGCGAGAGAGAGATTGGGTGGAGGCTAGGGAGACTTACCTGCAGCGCCATAGCTCCAGCTTCGCCTTCGAGGTACCTGCAGCACAGCGCCATCTTCGCAGGTTAGTACCTGGCACATGAGAGAGAGAGAGTTCTTCTTCTTCCTCTTCTCAGTCCACCATCTCCCTCTCACCCTCTCGCTACCTGACTTCACTACATCAGCAGACTATGAGAGCTCGGGCTTGGTGACATTTGGATCCAGACTCGACATTGGGCTTCAGGCATTTGACGAGGTTTTATCTGGGACTTGTAACGAAGACTTGGTGTTGACGACCTTCCCATCTTCCCCCTTCTTCTTCGTCTGTTCCCCTCCTCTTCGTCTGTGTATGGACTGGACCTGGCGCATTCTTCCTGTGTGTAGCCCCAGGCCCCTTCACACCTTGTGATGAAGATGATGTATGTTTGGTCTGTACTTCGACATTGATTGGACTAGTGATTGGTATTCTAGCATTCTGCGGCACTGTCTTGCACTACTTGAGAGAGGTCAGTCCCGGTCAGGTCAGGACTTGTATCTAAGTCTTCCACTGCGCTATGTATCAGGATGTACACTGCTTGTTGAGATTTCACTTGCACTGTGTTGTCCATTCAGTCCTTTTCATCACATTGCGGATCCTCGGTTATTTATGTACATCACCAAACTGGGCATGTAACATTTGCCTATGGTAAGCGGCCATCCCTGCAGAGCCGACATGGCAGGTTCGGGGGCGGCGCAAGCGGATATCACGGGCAACATGGCTCTCACATACTAGGAACACAGAGGCATGCCGACCGCAATTGTATGTTAACTGTGGTTGCAGCCCCTGTCTACAAACAGGACATGGAATGTGCGGGTGTCGTACATGAGTGCAATGTTGACTGTCATCATAGGTATGAAAACAAAACTTGCATGGGCTATATACCCTGATAACCCTCCCAAATCAAAACAATGTCGATCACATGCTAGCCGAATATCAGGTACCCATCACAGTGCGGCATTCAGCAAGTTTCTTGGCATTCTGCAGCTGATATTCCCTGTCTATGAAAGGCAATGGTGGGACCTGATCCAAAAGTAAGGGCGTTTGGCTGTTGCAGAATCTGGTCTACAACTGCTCCCCCTGGCGCTGATAACCTTTCAGGACGGCGCACTGCAAGGGAAGGTTCATTCCAATGGCACAGTGTGCACTGTTCCATGACAAGGCCATTGGGCTCCGCAGATTGCATGGCAGGGAAGGGTTCATTCCAGTCTCCACAGTCCCTATCAGGCATTTGCGGCATTGATAATTCCATTGGCTCTCGCAGGGTTTCTGGAGACGGTGTGAGGAAACCGGGGGAGGAAGACCCCTGTTGCACAGTCGAAGCCCGGGGTGACAGCATCTATCACCCACTGCGCCCACTTCAGGGGTCCTCAACAGTTCAATGGGGAGTGTGGAGCGAGATCCCTGTCAGAACCCCGCATAAGCTTGAGGCTGGTTGTCCTTGGTGTGGGTAGATTTGGGAAGAAAATGCAAGTGAAATAAAGATAATGCTTTTTGCCCAAAGATCTGAGATCGATGTGAAACCCTTGGCAGGGCATGCCGTCCAGCTTCTCAGATTAGCGGGGGTACTTTTGTAATTTTCCTGCAGTATTCTCCCGAACAAAACGCATGTGCGTTATTTACGAATAGAACGCATGGGGTGCGGTGTATTCGTATACAATGCGCGTGCCTTATGCTACGAATATAGGGTATCAACTTCCAAAAATCCCCAACCTTCCCCCCCCCAAAAAAAAAACTTAAAGAAGTATGTGCCTGGTACATGTACCTCCACTCTTCCTGCCAATAGGCCCTTCCGGTAAGACACACACACACACACACACACACACACA
>BFEA01000832.1:20281-34870 GCA_003427395.1 Chara braunii | reverse complement strand
ATGCTCTGGCTGTAGGTCGGGGGGATCAGCGAGATTAGCGAGATCAACATCAAGCTGCARGGCAATTGCAAGGAAATCTGATGGTGTATACAACGGCCGATTGAGAACGTGAAGGCAGCTATTAGTTGCAGTCAGACCACAGAGATTGGCGGGAATCTCAGGCTGGTTTTGTTGGTCAGTCATTTGTAGATCACCCGTGGGGTCTGCGCAGGGTGGTGCACAAGTATGCGGTTCATCCATATGATCCTGGTCAGTCACTTGCAAATCCCTCGTGGCGTCTACGCCATGCGGGATTAAATGCAGTCCAAGCAGATCATGTTCCAGTCCCTCAGCGTTCGGGGCCACACAGGGAGGGGCACAAGTACGCGGTTCATCCATATGATCCTGGTCAGCCATTTGCAAATCTCCCRTGTGGTYTATGCCTTGCGGGGTTAAATGCAGTCCGAGCTGATCATGTCCCAGGCCCTCAGCGTTAGGGGCCACATCGTGAGTTGGGACTGTCGTTGGGAGTGTACTCTGGGCAGGGACCATATCCTGTTGCACAGCTGGGGGACAAACGAACATGGAAGGGCATAAGACATGGTGCTGTGGCTGTGTGCAAGCAGCTGGACTGTCTGCAGGAGGCGTAGGAGCGGATGTATATATATATATATGTGTGTGTGTGGTCTGAATATGTGTTCCTTCATGCCGTAGCATATCATGCTAAGTTTGCACCACATAGTTTGTGGTACACCAGTTCGGGGCATCACAAGTGACCCCCTATGGACTCTCTGTCCCATTGACCATACAAGGAATATTTGCTATTGGACATAGGCTGACCAGACTTTAGCCAAGGCTCACACTCACATGCAGATACAGTAGAAAGAGGCAGACGACACACAAGGATGTGCACACGGAGAACACAGGACTAATGACAGACTTTCATTGGACTGTCAGTTCATTGGACTGTCAGTGACTCATCAGGAGGTTGAACCATCAACAGTCTGCAAAATCCCCCGGCAATGCTTTGAGTCATAACCTGCTTCAAACCCTGTTCCTATTGGCCAAACACAGCAAAGCATGGAGCGCGACGTGAAGAACGAACTTATAGCACGACATACCAGGTGGGTGTGCACACAGTAACACAGCAAGGCATGCAGAGCGGCAGGCAGCAACAGGGTGAAGCAAGCAGGAAGGCAAGCAGGAGGGCAAGCAGGATATCAACAACAACACAGAAACCCATGGATGTAGCAAGGATCAAAGCAGACTATTACCTACCAACATCATACAGAAACTCCCCAGACTGTTCGCTCACACAAGGGCGAGGAAGCCACAAGCCGAATGTCTGTCACCATCAGGAAACACAGAAACACAAGCATCCCCAGCACAGCAGCCCCCTAATAGCATTGCTGGAACTTCCAACAAACGGGCACTGACTATATAGCACATCTTTCAGGTGCTTCACTTAGACACTGAAGAGAGCATGGGGAAAACAGAGAGAGCAAACAACCAAATGGAGACACACACACACAATCACACACACACGCACACACACACACACACACACACACACACACACACACACACACACACACACACACATACACACACACACACACACACACACATACACACACACACTCACACACACACACAGGTGTGAGCGTGTGTCTGCCTATGTGTCCGTGTGTGTTGTCAATTGAGATCACAATAACGCCTTTTTCCAAACAGATGAGTAGACGTAAAATTCAAACAGATTTACCCTTATAGCAGACAACATGAAGCACACCAAGATTGCTATATAAGTTAATATAACTTCTTTTCTTTTTTTTTCTTTTTTTGTTACCCACCGACCAAGCCATCGTCCTTTTTTTTTTTTTTTTTTTTAATCAGGTCCTTATGGCCCTGACTCCGTTCCATTCTTGGGGAGCAGCAGTCCGGTTCCTATTCCACCGGCAAGTCAGGACAAAGTATTACATCATTAAACACACTCAACGCTTCCTTCCGTCTGGCCGAAGGAACCCTCATCAGCATTGATTGCTCCAGCAACCTGGAGGATTGACTGTCACCTTGCCTTACTTCCGCCTTCCCTCTCAGCTCCACTGTACGGACCTGCCAGATAAGTGATAAGGACAAGAATAGCGGAAGAACTGCAGGAGGTGAAAGGAAGCCTACTCTTCAGAGTTTTTCAACTCCTCTCCTTTCCTCACCCCTCTCTCTTGTACCCCTACTGTTTTCCTGATTTATCTCTTTCCTTAACCCCTAAACCCTAATGCGTCTTTATCTTTAACCGCCTGACTATTGGCACAAGCTATGATTCCTCTCTGGGGCCACTACGCCTCGTGTATGTCTACCCTACTACTCTGTGATCTTGCTGATTTCAGCGAAGCGAGATCTGATGCCGTGTCTCTCTGTGGACAATCTTCTCTTCTCTTCCAAACCAGTCTTGGAGGGTCTCCTTCCACAGTGCCGAGTTTACCCGTTCCAAGCCTGTTTTTGATAAATTTTGTAATGATTGCGTGGTTTCTTGGTGGATCTTCTTTGATAGTCTTGACTGCCCGGTTCCACTCCGCTTGATATTCCTGCTGTAAAAGTTGTAAAACATGCTCCCTGGCCTCCTGGGTCGATGTTTTTTGGCCATCTATCGTCTGTTTGCATCGTGTCTTCCATATGATCCACAGAGTAAGAGGGCGAAGTTTACGGAAGAGGGTCTGCTGCCAGGGCTCATTGTGACTTCGTTGTTCCATGCCCGTTAAGAGTGTGAGCCGGTTGTCTGGTAATAGAGCTCCAACCGCTGCCATCCAGAACTCCCGTATTTTGTTCCAGATCCGTTGTGCATTTGGACAGTTTCGCAGGCAGTGCTGCATATCTTCTAGTGCTCCTTCCTCGCAGACCGCGCAACTGTCGTCAAAGTCCCTTCTAGCGATTTCTGCCCTTCTCCTGCTGAGCCATGTATTAACTGGCAGAGCATAATAGTAGATGAGTCATTGCATACTTCTTATGCGGGTATTTCTAATGGCGAGAGGTATCTGCCAATTGAATTTTTCGATATTGCCCAGGCAGCCCGAGGTGTGCTTCTCCCAGCGTTGGACTAGGACGATATCCGTGTTCACCGATCTGCGTCTGAGATTGTATCCAAAGCTGGTAAAATAGTCCAGGATGTTGGTGCTTCTGTGTCCCCAACGGTGTGGATCTTGTCTTCCAAGCCCATTCCACTAAGTCAAACTCCAGATCCTGCAAGGGTATTCCGGGTTGATAAGCTTTGTAATCATCATCCTCGATCACTCTGATTTTCATGAGGAGGCCAGTTCTAGCTGTGACTTGGGCCCGGAATGATTTCGAGACCCTGCTGAGGTTGGACCCCGGCTGTTCGATGTCGTGTATGGACCATAATCCCCAGTCTCCCTCTGGTCCTGTCGACTTGACATAGACCAATGCCTCCGAGGGGGTGTGTTCTGATTCCCACGTGGCCCACTCTCCTGCTACCCAGGCTGGGGGGGCTTGTAGGAACGTCTTCCAGTCCTGCGGTATGGATTGTACCATCGCCTGCAGGTTAGTTTCTAGGTTATGACATCCCTTGAGGGAATCTCTGAGCTCTGCGGCTGTCTTCCATCGATTGCTTTGGTGGTTCCAGATGTGTTTGAGTTGCCAAACACCTCGTTCTAGCCACGATACCCAGTGAGCAAGCCATCGTCCTATAAAAGTATGAAGTCCAAGTCAAGACCGGGGACAAAACTAGCCATCGATGTGAAGAGCAGAGGGTATAATATCCGCATGGGAGACCGAAGTCCAATGTCTGGCTCCAGAACCTCTACTAATGTAACTGTATTGGGTCCAAAGCAAGGTGGTACTCGTTCGGCAATTCCTGCAATCAGCTGAACAGAAACTTCTACAAGGGTGACCTCAAGGGAATCTTCCCCTGCAAAAGGGTTTGCTTCCTCTATGAAAGGAAAATCAGACAGGTCGACGCCTCGCTCCAACTCCAAGTCGCCCCTTCGGCCGACTACTTCTCTTATCCCAAAGGCAGTCTCCAAGACAGGATCTCGTAAAACATCTGGGTCACGGTCAAATACACCTCAACGTTCGAGGTTTACGTCACCAGCAGATCGGAAGGCAGAGAGTGACGGTACAGCATGGCTAAGTAAGGGGCAATCATGACAAGGCAGGCTACAGAAAGGCAGAAACGTGCCCAACTATAATGAACACCCCTCGTTCAAGTTGTGTTGCTTTCAGAGCTTGTGCTTGTACCAGGGCTTGGACAGAAAGGACAGAAAATAAATCACCAAAGCCAGAGTCGCGGACGTTGGCTACAGAGAGAGAGTCTTCACCAATGGTTGGAGAGAGGGAGGAGGGGCACAGAGGCGGGTTGGTGGGAACACTGGGAAGGCTGGGGGGAGTTTGGGAGGTCTACTGAGATCAAAACAGTGAGGTGCACGGTATATCCAAGCAGCAGTGCAGTCTTCTGAGGGCGGAAAAACCGCAATGGCACGACCTGAATGCCACAGTTTTGATGGGTGATGCTGGCGAGATCCTAACTGGTCGAAGTGCATCCATTGTAACAACACACTAAGTCTTGCTGCCTTCTGGATGACCCTGCAGCAGGTGTGTGTTCTGAGTTCACTCCCCTAGTAACTGAGTCTTAATGGCTTCTTTGCCTGTTGTCATAGTACCCATAGCCTTCGCTCCCTGTTTTCCGCACCCACGCTAAGTCAGGTTGCAAGGACGAAGAGACACGCAGGGTCAAGCTCCACCAAGTGATGATCGTGCTGGTCTGCATGTAGGCCTCAGCACGATTACAGCCTTGCTAGAGGAGCCTCTCCTTCAGTACCTTGATAATGATTCTATGTGCGACCTATCATATCATGACCCACTAGCATTTGTCTCCCACAATGGCAGTTTGAATCAGATCGACTCTTATCCCGAATCCCATTCCCCATTCCACTTCCAGTCGTTGAAGTTTTCCTTTGGCAAATTTGCGAAACAGATTTTGTACATCGATGAGCAACCATGTTTCATCATTTGCACTGGCAAATCACTGAGAACTAAAGCACTCTTCCCCTTGCTTCCAGAAGCGAGATGATAACAGTGCTTTGATCTTCTCCAGTCGTCGTCGTAGCTTTGCAATCAGACTCGTTCTCATTCACACTTTACATGCATGTAAACAGCAGCGCAGCAAACTGGCGACATGCGCCCACTCAAAACTCAGAGATATGGCTTCCAGATACAGAGTTCACTTTCAACTGCTATGGCGACTCAGCGCCCAAACAACTCACTGTTCACACACACCGGATCACCCTGGATATCCCACACGCGTCACTCTGAACACTCACACATACACACACACACTTCACACTAACTACAGCTATGGCAGCTATGGCTGCCTCTACCCTATCGCTATACTAAGCTCCTTCTCTCTCGCCCACTGCGTCCTCCGGGCTCACTGCAGACCTCCTTGCACAAGTCGCTGTGACAGCGCTTCCGCATGGCTCACGCAGGAATGAATGAAAGGCTGGGCTCTGCCTCTTGATTTATACTTCAGAAACTCGTTGGTCTTCCCTTTGCCATCGGCCCATGGTGCTCACAGTCCCCTGTGGTACTTGCTGGACCGGACTGGGACTGACTGGACCTTACCGCTGACTGACTGTGGACTCACTGCCATCCTACCGTAGTCGTACTGCGATTGCACTGCAGTTTAGTCCACCACTTGCCTCGCCACTTGACCACTTGCCCACTTGCCTACCTTCTAGAAGGACTACAGCTAGACTTCTGGAACTCGCTACGACTTCTATCCTATAGATCTACAGATCGAACCCTTGCTACCTATGGACCTATGACAGACCTACCAATTGTCTACGAATACACAGGTCACAGGTTCAACTCTCGGGTCTACACAGATACTGTACATGGGTAGGATGAGGTCTAGGGATCGAACCCTGGGTATTGCATCTGCTACTGCTAAAAGGTGAAAACCGTTTCAGCTTAATGCAGACCTTTCGTCACCTCAGGTACAAACCTCAGGTATGAGCCATTAGCAGATTCGATAGGCCAGTACCTAGTCAGACGTTGTTGACTGCCGTTAACCAGTGGTCAGCATTGTATTAAGCGGATCCCGTTGCACGCCTACTGTCAGGATGGAAATGACACTGCCGAACCTGGTTTAAGCACATGCTGTAGCACTGCTTCAGTCCAGTATTGACTCTAGCATGTTGGTAGTTTGACCTGCTACCTAGTGTGATGCGATGCCCTTAAACCGGTTTTGGTTTAACCAAGCCTTGGTAAGTTTAAACCACGCTTGATTTAAGCTCGGCTCTTGTCTCATCCAGATTCTAAATCATAATCCCAGTTACTTCCGCTGCCCGCATGCCGACCTGAAACAGGATTGCTGAAGAAGTTCTTCCCAAAACTTCAGTGCTTATGCACATCTGATAGCGCCCATGATGCCAATGAGCTAGTGCAAGCTCAGCCACACTGTGGCTGGCCAAGGCTGTCGTTCCACTGCAGCAAAAACAAAGCAATACCAGCCGATCCCTCAACAATAGATTTGGTACATCCACAGACGAAAAGATGTAGCATGATGTGATTCCAGTGTAATCTAACAAGCCCTAACCTTGAAGTCAGAGAACGAGGAGAGCTGGTCTCTGTATTGCAGATTGGCAGCATGGCAAATATATACAGTTATATTCAATATATTGTCTTTTCTTTTTTTTTCTTTTTCTTTTTTTTTAACAGAACACAGAAGGCCTCATCTATTCAGGGGGGCAGCAGTCCGGTTGCTTATCACCAGCTACAATCAAGCAAAGTTCAAGATTGAGGAGGGAAAAAGGCCAGCCTGCCCCTGCTGCACAAGGTGTTTTTTTTCTCCTTGTGCAGTTCTTTCTTCATTTAATATGGCCTTTTTTGGGTTTTCTCCTTTAGTTCTTGCAGCTCTCCCTTTACTGTGCCTCTCACGTACAAGGCTGTCCACATTTGTTGTGGTTGAGACTCTTGAGAGCAAGCCGCCCACATTCCTGTGTGCCATAACGGCCCACTTGCACGCTATCAAAAGGAGAGTAAAGGGGGAGGGGTACAATTTATCTGTTCTCTCTATGATGGTCAGCTGTATGCCTTTAGTAGCTCTGCACGGGGGAGGGAGGAGGGAGAATGAGAAAAGGATGGGGAGGGAGATAGGGGGAAGATGAAACCGAACAGGGGGCAAAAAACGAACTTTGCAGGGTTCTCGGGATTCACAGGTAGAGGAGACTAGAATGGTACAAGAGGCCAGTTAGTATTTGGGTTGTGTTATGATCCTTGCCAATTTCGGAGTACACATTCATCAGATAGTACAATGTCGTCCAATTGCAAAAAGAAATGAATGAACTTGAGAGGAGAGAGGGTAAGAAGAAGAAGAAGAAAGAAAGAAAGAAAGAAGAAGAAGATGTACACCAGCATAGACAAATGATAATGCTCTTCTTCTTCGCCAAACACTCTCCTCCTCCTTATCTCCTCCTCTCATATTCAAACAAGAATAATAATAACAATGCTGAATGGCTGATCCATAATCAATGTCCAAGTCCCTCTTCTACTGCAGGTATAACTTGAGGTCCACCATAGCCATGGCCACCTCTCTCTCTCTTCACTCTCATAGGCCGAGGCTATGGCGGACTACCAAGGCCTGGCCCTGCTTTCCAAAGGACAACGCACATCAGCTATGACTGCTCCAGCTCAGGCCGCCATGCCTGACTCTGCCTCGAAGCTTCTTGGTGTAGCTCTACCCCTACTGAGGCCTTCCTGCTGCAGCGCCCACCAAAGTGATGAAGATGCCTGCCACCATAGCCAGTTAAGTACCTCCGGCGCTCCTCCCTCCTAGTCCAGGTCTTCTTCCTCCTCCGTGTCCTTGCTCCTTCACCAGCAGCGCTGCTCCTTGCTAGCGCTGCTCCAGCCAGCGCTCCAACCAGTGTGTCGCCAAACTTGGACACCGACGATGAGGCCGGGCTCTTTGCTCGGCCTGGAGATATAGCGGCCTACTTGCCTCTTGGGCGGTGACTTCCAGGCCGCTCGGCCTTCCAGGCAACCGGTACCTCCTCCCTTTTGGAGGGAAACATCATTGCAGATTCTGATATTGCCCGTACAGGCCCTAGACTCAGACTGGTTGGACTGGTGTCCGCCTAGACCTAGCCTACAGCTTCTGGGCCTCTAAAAATGTCACCTTTTGTCTTCTTCTGCTCGGCCTCGAGTACCCAGCACATCCATCTCTACAGGGTGTGGTACCAGCCTACCTGCTACTTGAGTGTTTCACCACTGCTTCAGGTGTTGCGGGCCTCTTTCCCCGCCACATGAGTGTTTTCCCCACTGCAATCCTCAATGTCATGGCCACAGGTAAGTACCGGCCCTGCGGGCCCAATGAACGAACAAGTGCCCTTGTGGGTCACACACACACTCAAGCCAACAAGCACTCAGACAGACATGCAGACCAGCAAGCGTGCACGCACACAGACTTAGAGAACTCAATAGCAAGCGGGAAACTCAGCAAGGCATTCGGTCCATGAGCAAAACTCAGAAATCATCTGTGTGTCTCAGTCCGTGTTTGGTCAGGTCATCACAGTTGCCGAGCGGGCGTTGCCTATGATAAATGGCCACCTCTGCAGATCGGACAGGGCTAGTTTGGGTGTGGACTGTGGAAACACCACATCCAGTTCTCACAGTTGCATTTGCTGCAGGAAATGGTGCGGAGTAGACAGATCTCACAGGCAACATGGCTACTGCCTGCTAGGAACACAAGGCATGCCGACTGCAATGGTACAAGTGTTGCCTTTGCAGGCACTGTCTGCAAATAGCACATACCATGCCAGGGTGTGGTACATGAATACAATGTTGACTGTCATCATGCGTATGCAAACCAAGACCTGGATGGGGTATATCACCATAATCCTCCCGACAATCGCATGCTAGCTGAATTTCAGGTGGGCCAGCACACTGCAGCATTGAGCAAGTTTCTTGGGGTTCCACAACAGATATTCCCTCTCTATGGGCAGGTGATAAGGGGGCCTGATCCATGGTAAGGGTATTGAACTGTTGCAAGATCTGGTCTGCAACTGCTTGCACTGGTGGCAATAACCTTTCAGCATGGTGCATTGTAGGCGGTTCCTGTGAGAGTGTACTCTCCATCTCAGGCTGCTGTCTGTGTGTGTGCTCACTGTGCTGTGAATTGTCCCTCTAACTTCTCTAAGTTTATAACAACCCCTTTTCCACCCAGATGAGTATATCCAAATTTTGATGCTGACTGCTTGAACTTAATTTTCTTCTGCATGCCAACTGTCACCATAAAACCTCCTTGTCCACCCAGATGATTAGATCCAGAATTGGAACAAACAGTTTTTGACCTTAAAATCTTCTACAGCAAACATTGTCAAGCACATAAAAACTCTGATATTGCTGTGTCGTCATGCAGTTCTGACTGTGCCTTATGCTTATGCAGCTCTTTCTTTGTTGTCCTTGCTTTTTTTGAATGTACGCTCTTGTCTTACTGTGCGGCTCACGTACAAGGCTGGTCATGTTGATTGTGGTTGAATGCCAGATGCCCACATCCCCATGTGCCTTAAGGGCCCACTTCCACACGATGAAAGGGATGCCGAGTACCCACTTCCACACGATGAAAGGGAGGCCGAGTAAAGGGTGAGGGATAGTCCTGTTCAGTATTCAGCACACTTACATGTTGTTTGTTCTCTCAATGATCGCGCTTTACTTATATGTTGGCAGCTCTCTTAATGATGCTCATTCGTAGTGCATCGAACCTGGGATCCTGCGGGAAAACAGAGGGTCAGTCACAGTGGGAGGGACAAGGACTGCATGAGAAGAGGGAGGGAAGAGGGAGAAGAGGGAGAAGAGGGAGAAGAGGGAGAAGAGGGAGAAGAGGGAGGTGTGGGGAGACAAACTTCATGGGGTTCTCAGTATTCACCGCCATAGCAGACTACTGTGGAGCAACAGTTGGGGGTTCCATCAAGGATCAGAGGGTGGGTCATTATCATATGGTGGGGGGGAACAGTGGTAGTGAAGTGAATTAGGTGTGGGGGGTTCAGTATCTGTTGCACGAAGCGGAGGTTGATCAGTCGTTTGCACGCATAGGGGCTGCTAGTCATGCGAATGCTGCACAGGTGGCTGCACCTCTTGTCTGGTGTGCACACACAATCCTGCAGCACTGTAAAAATCATCGCCCCATTGTCGATAACGGACTGAATATGGGCTATTCCTGGCCTGTGTGTATTGGGTGTGTCGATGCCGTTCCATAAGGTTGGCGTCGGTTGCGAGCATGGCAGCAGAGCAGCTGTTCAGTGACAGACGATACCTCCGTCTGGGAGGTGGCGGTGAAAATGCGGTATGTCTGCATGAATGAAGCATCTGTAACGACTGATCTGACCATGAATGTGAGGATGATGATTGTGATAAGGATGATGAAGTCAATAATGAAGGGGGAAGAGGAAAGGAGGAGGAGGAAGATGACGAGGAAGATGACGAGGAAGAAGAGGAGGACGACCAAGGAGGGGAGTAGGAGACGGAGAGGATGACGTGGTGGAAGATGCTGCTGAAGGGGATATAGCTAGAGCATAGCAATCAGTGTTGCAAGCTCAAGATGAGAAAGGGAAGGGGAAGAGGAGCAGGGACATAGAGTAATGTTTCAGCAAGGGGGATAGCGTCTGGGCTGCCTGGTACGCCTATTCTCATCCTCATGTTTAGACTTAGCAATCGCATACCGTAATGTTCCATACGACACTTCAGCAAAAATTCTCAGAATACCAAGCCAAAAAATTCTACCATCCAGCAACCGGAGGATGAGATTAACCCATACCATTTTCACGACAGTCGGTACAACCAACAAAACTTGACTGAAAGGACTCAATACAGACAGGGAAGCAGGGCACAGATTGGCAAGCACTCACAGTAGATATGGGAATAAGTAAGAGTGAGAGGGGAGTTCAGAACCAAAGGAGAGGCAGACAGACGAGATGAAGAGAAAGGGGTATATAGACAAGGAACTAAAGGGAGCGAAGATGAAGTGCAACGAGTAATCTTGGAGCCCGAGCAGTGGGAAACTTAAAATAATAACAATGAAGCGCAACATAACACTCTCATGAAGCGGAACAGACGTTGTGGACGCAGAACGCATCCAGAGACAACTGGACAGCCCTATGAGAAGCGAGTATTGACGATGCCCGACATGTTTCGACCGGCGCCGATGAAACCAATCATCCTCAGGGGCTATGCACGGACCAAGGGGATTGTGATGATGATGGTGGGGACTGGGAATTGGTAGGGGGTGCAACAGTGGGGATAGTGAGCGGTAAACAATTGATGCTGCGCTCAGCTTGACTATTTAGAGTCCTTTTTTTTTTTGGTGTGTGTGTGTGTGTGTGTGTGTGTGTGTGTGTGTGTGTGTGTGTGTGTGTGTGTGTGTGTGTGTGTGTGTGTGTGTGTGTGTGTGTGGGCGTGTTAGCTATACACTAAAAAAAAGCATGACTGTGCCAGACTGTTTCGTCGGACTTTCATCGACTCATCATGTGTGTGTGTGTGTGTGTGTGTGCACGCGTGCTCAGCTTGACTATTTACTATTTAGAGTCCTTTCTTGTGTGTGTAAGAGTGTGTGCAAAAGCACAGCGAATGACGCTCTAGTACACATGATGCCCACTCCATGCCATTGACTCATCAGGGACGCAGACCAAGGACACAACAACCATACACAATTCTGTCTTATCGGTTCCCTTGTAAATGTTTTCTGTAAGCCATAGACTCGATGAAAAGACTTAGGCTAGAAACAACAAGGCATTGGATGACACACAACAGCAAGACACAGAGGCCGGAGGGGATGGGGGAGGCGGGTGGGCAGACAAACAACATCAAGCAGTGAACCAAAAAGAACACAGCACAAGACAACCAACAAGGCATAGGACAACAGATCACATCAAAGGACACAGGCTGGAGGGCACGGAGGAGGTGGGAGAGCAGACGACACACAAGCACACCAAACAGCCAAACCAAAGTCCTGAAAAAAAGCAAGAGCGAAAAAGCTGATGATGATGATGATGAACCTCTCGTGGGTATCGCAGATTTGGAAGTTGACCCAGCGGAATGGGCTTGGAAAAGGAAGTCAGGCAGACTAAGAATAGAGAAACGTAACAACATTCTAGAATACTCTACTAAGCTGGGATATGCTCTGAGAATGAGATCGGTCTCAATAGCCCAAATCATCAACCAAAGATGGGAAACCCAACTCAATCTGCCACCGAACCAAAACCTCATCACCTCGTGGAGTAGACTGCTTGTCATCACCTCTGGCAGAATAAGAAGCTTCCAATGACTACTCGCCCATCGGTCTCTCCCAATTAACAAATGGCTGAACAAGAGAAGGAATGCTCAGTTGAGATCCCCTATGCAGGAACTATGTGCTATTTGCCCGGAGGGATTGCCAAAAGATATAGAACATTGTCTGCTAGGCTGCAAGAAAGCCAAACAGCTCTGGACATCAGCTTCCCTACTTTGGCACTCAATCACTGACAAATAATGCCATCGGACCAGGTCGCTCTCTTACTTGGCTTACACATTCACAACTCATGACAGGGATTCAAAGTTGTCTTCTTCCACATTTTAAGGCTTGCGACCTTATGGATGATTTGGAAGCGCAGGTGCCAAGAAATGATTGATCACTCAACCATGTCACCCCTAGAAGCTTGGGAAGGAGTTTTGCAGCTAATAGAGGTTGAGTATAGAGGACGGTGGAAGAGAACCTGCAGGAAAATGGAAGAGAATATCACAAACAAGGATAAAATAATAGAAACTTTCGTAAAACATCAGTTAGGAGAAGGTAGGATAGCTAGAATAGACCAGGACAAACTGCGCTTCCCACAATGGCGACCTACCCAATTAAGGACACAAGGGATAGAAGCCCCTAGAAGTAGGACGCACCTTACATATATTTCAATAGGTGTGAGTTAAAGAGCAAAGTGCCAGCATAGACTCCCTCAAAAGACGCAGATTGACAACACGATCTCMAAAATAAGCCCMCCYCCCCGCCAATCCATAGGAAAAAGCAAGGGAGCAGTCCTAATCTGAACAGGTATCCCAAAGCTAGAGGAGAGGAATAGCCGAGGGGTTTAGGGTTTAGGGTTTAGGATCGATGCACAAAAGACCCCCAAAATCCTTATCGAAAATTGGATGGGAAAGTCAGGATTAACTAGGAAAGTTGGGGCATTAGACCGGGAACCCTTAGGACCTTTTGTTAAGGCCGGGAGACATACTGGACTGTACAAAGGAACAGGTCAAGAACAGCCGCCCGCAGGGAATAGCTCCCGACAGGATTAAGCCTCGACACAGCCCGTAGAGGCTAACTCCTCACACTCGCTCTCGTTTACCACATCAATAAGACAGATACTCAGCTGAGAGGAGCCAAGAGTGAGGAGTGGCCGTAGTCCACGCGATTATCGAAATAGGCTAACTTAGGCAGGGGTGAGGGGTGGTAGATCCTTCCCAGGGAAGTAATCAATGCCGGCCACTCGGTCCTCTCAACCATAATGGAGAGGAGTGTGCGTGCGTCCCTAATGTATTCATTATTGACTTGCCGGGGGAATAGGAACCGGACTGTTGCTCCCCAGAATGGTAGGAGCCAGAACCGTGAGGTTCTGTACTTTTTCCAAAAAAAAAAAACAAAAAAAAAAATGATGATGAAAGATTGTTTTGTCGGAGTTGCACAGACTCATCAGGAGGCTGAACCCTCGACAATCTGCGGAATCTCCATATTTGATGGTTTGGGTCATGAACCCTTTGACCCATGTTGACGGCAAACTGTTCCCAAGCAGAACATAGCAGCAGGCAACAACTCTGCGGAGCACCGGGCACCGCAGTAGAGGCAACATGGCTGCACAACGCCAAAAACGACTGCAAGGAATGACAGGGCATGCAAGAAACCTTGTGTGGCAACCATACAGTGAAGCACAAGGCAACACCACCAAGGTCACTACACTGCAAGGGACGGCAGGGCAAGTGGACCAGCAGCACAACAACCATGCCATGAAGCACAAGGCAACACCAACTAGGCAACCGAACTACAAGGTCTGCACGCAAAGGACACGGCAGGCACGACCAGCGGAAGGGTGGCAAGGCAGCAGAGCAGCGAAGCGCAAGGCAACCCTGACAACACGGCCACACCACACAGCCAAGACAGCAGCTTGCCAAGAACTTCCTGCGAAGCAAGTGGAATGGGAAGCAACACAGTGGCGGAGCGCAGACGAGGCCGTCCACACATCCAACACGGAGCAAAGCGGCACATCACCTACTCACATAACGGGTGAACCCCGCAAACTGTTGGTTCCCACCACCCACTGAGCCGGGGAGTCACTCCGACGAGCATCCGTCATCACCCGCAGGCACATCCTGAAGAGTGCCATAGGCACTCCACACGAGGAATGACCGGCTGTTTGACACTACTTAAACCACCAGTACCTGGCCCAGCTATCGAGTCCGAGCCTCGGCCGACCGGTACGCCGATCCGTGCTGAGGCTCGGACTACCGGGCGCAGGCAGCCCGAACGTCGGAGTGAAAGAACGAAAAAAACGGAAAAAAAAAAAAGAAGAAAAAAAAAAGAAA
>BFEA01000832.1:6519-17676 GCA_003427395.1 Chara braunii | reverse complement strand
AGAGAGAGAGAGAGAGAGAGAGAGAGAGAGAGAGAGAGAGAGAGAGAGAGTTCTTCTTCCTCTTCTAAGTCCACCATCTCTTCTTCACCCTCTCAACACCTGACTTCTCAGTATCAGCAGACTACGACAGAGAGAGAGAGATTTGTGACTTGAGACTTGACGACATTGGATCCAGACTCGACATTGGGATTCAGAAATTTTGACGAGGAACTATTTGGGCCTGTGCCGAAGACTTGGTGTTGACAACATTCCCATATTCCCCTCTTCTTCGTCTAACCCCCCCCTCTTCTTCGTTTGTGTATGGTTGGGGCTGGCGCATTCTTCCTGTGTGAGCGCCAGACCCCTTCACACCATGGAGTGATGATGATGATGTGTGTTCGGGGCTGCATTGCAATATTGATTGTTCGGATCATTGGTATCTAAGTCTTCCGCTACGCTATCTTGTACTTTGTGAGAGAGGTCGGTTCTTGTTCTGGTCTGCACCGTTACAGTATGCAACAGTTTGGTATCGGAGCGGACCTCTCAATCAGAGGACCCGCTCAATCAAGTAGCCAGCTTGCTTGATCTATTGATTACTCATTAGTAAATAAAGTAGGACTTCGTCAAATCTCTGAATTTTTTTTCGCAACAAATATCTGAAAAATTCTGATAATCGCATTTCGTTTTACCTGAAATTTCTGATATTAGTATTTCGTTTTCATGCAACAAATATCTGAAAATTTCTGATAATCGCATTTCGTGTTATCTGAAAATTCCTGATAGTAGCATTTCGTTTCTCTGATATTTGCATACATAGCTGAAAATTTCTTATGTTAACATTTCATTTTCTAGGCATATTAGGATAACGATAGAAGTGGTCATATTCTCGGAAACCGGATTTATTCTTTTCTGAAAATCGAATCTCCATTCTATCTCGCAATTTTTTTATTTTTTTTTTTGAAAACCGAAATCTTGCGAAGCCTATCATCAGTTTGTTTTAGGCATATTAAGAGGTTATCATATTCTCAGAAACTGGATTTAGTTCTTTTCTGAACATTGCATCTCTACTCTATTTCGCAAAAAAAAATCAAGATTGCATTTTTGTGAAAGCCGAAACTTTGCGGAACCTAGCCTAGATCTCGCTCATAGTACTCTTCTGACATGCCTCACCCATAACAGATCGACAGATATATATAAAAAAAAAAAAAAGGAAGTAGTCCTCCTTTTTTATTTTTTTATTTATTTATCTGTTGATTAGGGCCGGGAGGAAAGTATTGCTTGGTTGGTTACCTACCTTCGTTTTCCCTCCCACCCACCTCTTTGCTTGCATTCCCGACTGGGTACAGTGCCACGTCAGCAGTGCCACGTCAGCAGTACCACATCAGCAACAGTGCCACATCAGCAACAGTGCCACGTCAACAATGCAACGTCAACAGTGCCACGTCAGCAACAGTGCCACGTAAGCAGTGCCCCGCCACCATGATGGGCTCAGCTCTGGGCATGCCAGGCCAACTGGCCAACGAGTCCATTGCCGAGAACCGACAGCGGTTCCAGGCTCAGCTCGCACTGATTGAGGCTGAGGAACAGCGAGCAGCGGCTTCAGGCTGAGGCAGACGCAGATACCCAGGCACGCCGAAAGGAAGCCCAAGATCTGCTGCAGTGGCACGAAGCCGCCAGCATCGAAAAGCTCAAGTTCTGGCACTTCGAACCATCCGAAGAGCACGACGACGCGACACCGGAGGAGCAGCACAAGGAATTCATGGCCAAGCTCATGACCAGGTTGGTTTACACTTGTAACCACCTGCAGTTCGAGCTGGCGAACCTCCAGCGGGCCGTGCGGAACCACAAGGCTCAGCACGAGGATGCAGCACGGGCACTTGATTACCGTGTACAGGACTTGGAGCAAACTGCACCAAGACCGGAGGCTGGCGAGTCCAGCAGTGCACCCTCTGCCCGCCAATTGGAGGAACGCGTCGACCACGTAGTAGCAATGCTAGGTGACATCAGCACCTTTGCGGCACCAGTCACCATCAGCCAGCAGCTGGACACACTGAAGACCGAGATCAGGCAGCGACATCAGCCGCCCGACAATGATCGCAGCACCAACACCAGCACGGCGAAGCACTACAAGATGCCGACGTTCCGGATCGAGAAGTTCGATGATTACACACATCAAGACCCGGTCGTCTGGTGGCAAAGATTCACAATGGAGTTGGGGATTCATGAGGTCCCCGAACATTTGTTCATCGGCGCGTTGTTCCTTAACGCCAAGGGAGGATGCCAGATCTGGCTCAGCCATATGGCAACCATCCACGGCGTCCAGGTCTTCGACCTACACAAGAAGGTCTCCTGGGAGGAGCTGACAAAAGAATGGAAGAAGCGGTTTATCGTTGACGACGCCCCGGCGCTCGCCATCAACCGCATCTTCACGATGGCTCAAGGAAACACAGTGACACGTGATTGGCTCACGGATTGGCAGAAGATCGTGGCGACGCCCGATCTGGACTTGCCATTCCCGCATCTACGCCGGGAGTTCTACAACCGGTCATGCGCCGCTTTGAGCCTCGCGCTTGGTGATCGTGAGCAGTACAACACCTTCGCCGAAATCATCAACAAGGCGAGGGAGATCATCAAGACAAACAAGGAAGTTGCACACGATAAGTCAACGTGGCAGCCAACCTATGTGGAGAAGGTGAAAACTGGTCCGTGGCCGCAGCATGTTCATAATCCTTGAAGGTAGAGGCTCAGGCCCCAGAGCCGGCGTTCCAATGGCTGAAATCAGGCAGGTGCTTCCGATATCATGGCTTACTTTGTTTGTCTGCCTGTCAGCGCAGGATGAGCGACAATGAGATGATGTCATGTAAGACGCAATTTATAAGCCAGCATCCTGACAAAAGTCCAGCGTGTGTGGAAGTTGTATAACAGAGACGACTGGGGACATGCAGATCAGGGTCTGGTAATGCCTACTCCGGCTTTAGGAAGATTATCCAGTATCGAATGCAACTGTTCCGCCAGTGGGGCTCTCATCACGTCATGGGCCGAATGCAATTGTCCGCTGTTGTAGCCTAGCAGTCCAAGCGATCCCCATTTCTCGCCATCGCTACCTGGTTCAGCTGTATGTATTTTATGGTAAGTTGCCGCCGCTGCAATGCGCAGGCCTACACCCGCACTCTTTCTCCCCCAGACCGTGACCCGGGTCGGTGTGCCTCCTTTCCCCTTTCCTCTTGTCCCCTCTTTTCTCCCCGCCCCTGGTCATCCATAGGTGTCGCTGTGGTCCTCGTCTCTTTTGTTGTCGCCCCACTTTCAATCCTTTAAACTCTTTAAACCCTAGACCCCCATTCCCCCCCCAGGCAAACTTTGAGGCAATCATCAACAGAAAAAAGCACCCCCAGAAAATTAAGATGTACAGCCATAGATCTTTCCATCAAAAATCAGGAACAAGATTAAGAATCTATCTGGAACGTGTTTCGAGATTTGAAATTTGAAGATGAGATCACAAAGTAATCAAGGAAATTTAGGTCATGAATTTTGCTATCCAATTCAGAAGGTCAATCGCAAACACAATTTGATAGATTTCGAAACTTCAAAAGGAGAAACAAAAATAGGAAGTTGATTCCGATGTCCTCACGGACTTCCAACTCTGATTTCCAGAACCCTAGTTCAAGAAATCGCTCAGAGTGTAAATCAGGAATTACCAAACATAAAAGGGAAAATCACTAAGACAGTAATCAGGAGATTCTAAACTGAAAAAGAATCGGCAATGAAGACAGTACATGAGAAAGTTAAAAAAACAACAACTATCGATCAAGGTCTACTAAAAAATCTGAATCAAGAATACGACATGTAAACCCAGAGATTGAAATTTTCGGAGATCAAAACTGGAAACTTACAACGCGAATCAAGGTAATCCAGTTTGGTGACTACAACAGAAACCATTATACCTCATATGATCAGCGAGAGGGTCTATCCAAAGAAAAGCAAGCTCGACCTGAAGATACAATCAACAAAGTGAACAAAATCGAAAATCGACCACAGCGCTCTCGCACTCCGGATGCCCTTGTGACGAAAACGCAGCTGCCGCCGATACCGCTTTGCCCTTCTTCAAAAAATGCGGACTCGATGTCGCCTCCAATCCTCCTCCCACTCCACGTGAGGGCGCGCTCCTCCCTTTCAACCTGCATCAACCAACCATCCTCCCCGAAACTACGCAGGCAGCGAAGCAAAGGTAACCCATATGCCAAGAATCTCATGAAGACCCGCCCCCTTTCAAAGACAGTCTTCCCTTCAACCAGCGTGCTGGCCTGCAGCATCACTAGATGAAGCGTGAAGCCGGAGATGGCACCCCTGTGCTTTCAAAAGGAAGGCCACACCAAGTCACGCCATGCCATCTCTACCCTCCCACTGTCAAGTCCCACGCACCACCACCCCCACCCGCCCACCGCGTCGCATGACTCTCCGTTGACTCCCGCGTCGCGCCGCGTCCGCTCCGATGGTGCTCGAGCGGGGGCACAGCGCTCCCGGTCCGTAACTTCCACAGGTGAAGTGAGAAAGGTTGGACTAAATCTGGCCGGAAGGGGTTAATTTTCTTTGGGGTTTTCCCCTTTTTTCCGGGATGAATAATGTGAGGACCCGGCCTCATAACTATTTTTCATGAGCAATCCAGTTTCCTTTTCTCCAAAAAATAAATAAATAAACAATTGCAGCCAAACATTGAGCAGTCTCAGCATCACCGAGCCTTCAAGAAACCACACAGAAGAGGCATCCAACTCCTCAGGGGCGAGGTCACACTAGCAAAGAGGATTGGATTGAACCCCTTAATTTGGCCGCTTTTGTGGACAAGTGCAGAAAATCGAGATTGAACTCCATTTCTGCATCTCTGCCTAAAACACGTCCAGATTCAGGATATTTATCCAATCCTCTTTGCTAGTGGGACCTCGCCCCCGAAGCGAAGAAGGAAGAACAACAAAAACATCCTTTTTTTTTCTTTTTTTTTTCTTGAACTGATCAGAACAGATACTACACTTGATCTTAGCCAAAAGCCCGAGAATGTAGGCCATTATGGAAATGAATAGTCGTTCCCTTGGAAAACCCACCTCTGTCATCCCTGTTCTGTTCAGTTGTTTTCCTCCAGAGTCCAAACCCTTTCCTTTCAATAGTTCCGACCCATGAATACTCTTCCGCACCCTGTTATATATGACAAACTGACAATCCATCCATTGCTCCTGCTAGGAAAGGAAATATACAACAGTTCGCCCGTTGGTGGTACGGCGAGGGGACCTGCGTTGCGGCGGCGCAATAGCGCATTAGGCACGTGGCGTCGAGCTTCACGTTTAGGGTTAGACAGACGATGTCCAGCCGCCATAGCCCGGCGCGCTCAGCACGGGCCAAACCGTAGTTCCACGTAGCAACTGCAACGCCAAAGGAGCAGAGCAGTTAGCATGCGCTGGGTTGGACTGTCCTTTTTGCGTCGTACTGGGAAGAAGGGGAGAACGGGATGAGGGGGGAGGGAGGAGGAGGGAAGGGGTGAAGACCTTGAAGAATACACCGAACATACTGAACCGAAAAACGCGGTGGAGTACGCTTCCTTCTTATGGAACGGGGATAGTAACTGCACTATCTTGGGACTGTCCATGCATCGAGACTCTCTTTCGGTATAAGGGACGATCAGAATCTCGGGTATCACAAACGACGACAGTGGAGGCAGCGGCCAAGGATGTAAGATATCTTCCTATCCCAACCACACCTATTGTCTCTGTGTGTGTGCCCAGAGCCTCAGCCAATAACAACTAATCTCCTGCTGCTTTCCAAAACTAACGTCTTTCCGGCCAAACACTGTGCTTTTTGTTTACAGATAAGGCAGTTTTGAGCCTTGTTTTCTCGCCCTCCGGTCGGATGTGGAATTGCTTCCTGTCTTAGCCACCAGGTGTCCAGCTCTGAGCATACCGAATCCGAGGGCTTTTATCTTTTTGTCACACATTGAGATTATAGCGGCCTATCCTTTTTTCGGTTTCTTGTCCCGCCTGGGGACATACCTGGTGGGATTGGCTCGGGGCGACATTCGTTGAGCCCTCAATCTTCGTCTGCATTGTCGCCTGTCTCCGGGACAGGTGAACCAACCCTCCTAGATCCGATGTTTGTGTAAAAGGGGGCCTGGATGACTAGGTCGCTGTCGGGTGGAGATCTTTCGTGATATAGCGAATCAGGGGTACTTATAATATATTCGGTGGGATTGCAAAACAGCCCGAGCAACGTGGGGAAAATGACCTTTTCTCCCCTTTCACGATTTTCAGCGAGATTCATTGGTTTCACATTTGCTTGAAGTCCTCCTTTTCGCCTCTCCTTAGGACAGGGGGTCCAATCCACCAAGGACCGTATTTTGAGTGAAAGGGGGGCCCGTCCGACTTGGTATGTGTCCTTGCGGAGTCTGCCAAGAAGCAGTGAATCAACCTTAACTTTATAGCGGCCTAACCATTTTTTCGGCTTCTCTTCCCGCCTGGGGGAGATACCTGGTGGGATTCGTTTTGTGTGGCATTCATTGCGCTCTCAGCCTTGGCCTGTATTATCGCTTGTCTCCGGGACAGGGGAACCAACTCTCCTTATCCCGACGCTTGCGTGAAAGGGGGCCCGACTGTCTAGGTCGCTGTCGGGTGTGGATCTTTCGTGAGAGAGCGAATCTGCGGCACGAATACTATATTCAGAGGAGTGGCAAAACTGCCTGAACAACGTGTGGAAAAGGACCTTTTCTCCCTCTTCACGATTTTGGCGGGATTCATTGGTCTCACAGCTGTTTAGATTCCTCCTCTTTGGCTTTCCTTGGGTTAGGGGGTCCAGTCCACCAAGGACCGCTTTTTGCGTGAAAGGGGGGGGGCGACCGACTAGGTCTCTGTCGTTGCGGAGACTGCTGAGAAGCAGCGAATCAACTATGTTTTACTGCAGTGGAAAAGAAGCCAAGCAACCAGGGCAAAGAAGAGTAAGTGGCCTTGGCGGCCTCGTGGTCCTGTTCCAAGGTCTTTTGGCGAGATTCACCGTTCTCATATCCGTGACCTTTTCGCTTTTTTCGAGACAGGGGGTCCAGTCCACCAAGGCCGCATTTTACGCGAAAGGAGGGACCGAGTGACATGGAACCTGTTTTTTGTGGAAATCACAAGAAAGGTAGCGAACATACGGTCTTTAGGGCAGCAGGCGAAAGGGGCCAATCTGCCAGCAGCAGAGAAGAGTAGAAGTGGCCTATAGCCCTACGTGTTAAACAGGTGTGACTCGTGCTTACACTAAGTAGGAAAGAGTACCAAGAAACCTATCCCAGTACGAGAGGTAAACAGAGTACTTCATGAAGGTCAAACCCATACAGTGTGTTGTTGTGTACTCTTGCGTTAGCAAGCAGTGAGCTCCCCAGCTATGCATAGAAAATAATTGAATAATAATTAACTCGTAGGGTTTTTATTAACCCAATCTCTTCGAAGCATAGTACCTGGGGGATAAGAGGTACCATACTGACAGATCGACAAATCGAGACGACGCGCTTCCAAATAGACCTCCTTTTGAGTGTCTGTACAGGTGGCGGCTAGTGGGACAGAATGCATCCAGAAGGTGCAACTGGAAGTTTTCAATGGGGCCTGTACACTCCATTCTGGAAAAGGCCACAGGGATCAGGAAGCGGGGAAAAGGGGGGGAGTGGCGGAGACACCACTCAGGGAAACAGGGAGGTGGGAGAGGAGAGTATTCAGGGACAACAACCGTATGGTAAGGGGGGAAACGAGGCTTTCGAGTTCACGTCGGAAGAAGAGAGGGGGGAGGGAAACAAGATCAAAGCCGGAAATGGGAGAAGCAGGAAAAGCAGGGTGACAAGAGCAGGTAGTAAAAAGCTATCCAGAGACAAGGAAGACGAACTAGGACCGAAGGAACTGCTTCGGTCAATAAGGAAGGAGAGGGGGAAAGAGGGGGAGGAGAGACAAGATGGGGGTCGTGGAGGACAACGACTCAGACTCGGAGGAAGAAGGCATGGAAGTGGAGAAGAAGGTGGGACAGGATGAGGAGATCGAGGTGAATGTAGAAAGAGTGAGACAGATGTTTGAGAAGTGCTATGACAGATTAGTGATTCTTGACATGTCCAAAATAGCAAAATTCGAAATGGAGGGTAAATCAGTGAAGATCTCCCTCCCACCCGATTTTGAGAAAGCTCAGGAGGAATGGCTGAAAGAACATGTAGTAGTCATTTTTTTTCAGGGTTCCTTTTAAGTCACTCACAGCGGAGAAAAAAGAGAATTGCATCAGATCTCTCGAGGGCACATTTCTTCCCCCCAACCTGCACCACAAAGAAAGGGGAAGGGTTCACCAGGAGGGCCGTAATTTGATGTCATACTACCCTAGAGACAAAAAAATTGTGGACTTTCTCATTAACATGGGAACTCACAAGCTGAAAATTGACGGCAGTTTGTACAAGCTTGCGTTTAAAAGTTGGATGTCTCAAACGAGATTGAGAAAAGCAGGGAAGAGGAAGAAATCAGCAAAAATATGGGTCATGGCTTTTAAAGTCCCCTTCAAAGGAATCCCTGTTGTCAGATTTGGACTCGATTTTGCGGTGGGCCGGGTATTGAAACAATACCCGCCTGAGAGGTATGATGATATGCCCAAACTTAACAATGTCAAGTTTGATATTCCGGGAGATAGGAGAAACAGGGTGCCAAATGATCTGAAGTGACCACAACCGGACGGTTCCAACATGTTGATTAGGATAGTAACTCAGTACACAGACTATTGTCAGAACTGTCGTGACTACGCAGGTCACCCCACGGATGCCCGCAGGCGGAACCGGAGGAGTTGGAATACCAGCAGGACCCGAACCTCTAGCAAGACCCAACGTCCCAGCAGGTCCCGCAAATGTTTGGGATCAATACGCTGGAGCAAAGGCAGATTACAAACCCTAGACAAAACAAAGGAAGAGGAAACAGGAAAGATTGGGGCTCCTCCCTGACAACGATATCCAGTAGAGATGGACTGAAAGCAGGTGCCCTCAAGTGGGGTCCAACCAAACAATGGGACAACGATCAAGGTCTTCAGGGCTCCCAGGGGATCTAGTTGGGCTCACAACCGCTTGGGGGGAGTCTAATGGGTACAGTCCCAGGTCTGGGTCAGCCCAACACCCACGCTCAGAAACCAGTTATGAGAGCTTCGGGATGGAGGAAAATAGTCAAAGAAAATTATGTTACTAAAGGAATGGAGAAAACACAGAAGACAGAGGGATCGAAAGGTACGGATCAGGATGGGACGATTCCGGGTACGTCATTCGGGGGAGGGGCCGGTTTGGAAGAGGTTGGGGAAAAATGGCGTCACCTCAAACAACCCGTCAAACCAACTCATCCAGATCATCCGACTCAACCTGCGTAACCTGTTTCACCCACTCAGCCCAGTTTGCCCATTCAGCCTGCCACATATCTGCAAGGGCAGCAAGCGCGGGAAGGGGTGCAGTCCAGCGGGACAAAGACAGCGTTGTCGGTGCGAATACCCTTACAAGGGTATCCGCCCTGGTTTTCGCAAGTGACGGAAGATAGTTTTTGTCTAGAGTTTAAGTATACCGCGCTAAGCGCGGTTGAGTCAGTAATTGCGTTTTGACTAGGTGGTTGACCACAATGGCGAGTGTGTGGGCKCGCAGGTTTAAGGCGCACGTGATTCTTTTCTGTTGTTGATCGCAAAGCCGGCCCGGACCTCAGTCGCGTGGCTTGGTGATATTATCATTATTTATTTATTTATTTTTTTGATTAAGCAGGAAATAAGGATATTTTCTTTTGGTACAGTTGACCAAGCCAACGACCCCGACAACGGCATCGAAAATGATGCCGCGATTTCGTACGGGGAGCCGGATGTCGTAGATTGGCTTGCGGGGTAATTATGGCATAATATAAGCTAGCCGGCACGGACACTGGGAGCCGCGCAAAAGCGTCGCGCAGCACCATCTTGTATGGTATTTTGCGGACGTAGGTCTCAGACTTGGGCTTAGCCATTGGACTGACACTACGAAGGCTCGGGGGTTGAGGTCGGTAGGGCGTCGGCGCAGCAACTACAGCGAAGCATCGCGGAAGGAACCGGTGGGGTGGAGGGCCGCCAGGGCTATCCCCTTCGGTTTTGTTTACAGGGGCGGCGGCAGGCCTGATTCGCGGGACTGGCGTGGCGCCAGCAGCCCGCTGTCCCCAGGCTCTATGTTTTTATTTTTTTTACTCTAATTCTCTTTTCTTGTTTTATTTATCAAGCCCCGTTTAAGGACGCGAGACCGCGTTGGAATCATGTGGGGGTGTGTTWTATTCGCAGATTGCCCGAAGTGCAATTACAAGCTGTTTTGGCGACCACGCCTGAGCTGGMCATGTTTTTATATAATTTTTGTTTACYCGTTTTTCCTAAAACCGCGCCTCGTTTTAYCGTGGGACGKGGTGTAGTAGCGGGTGACAGGCCCTAAGGGCCTAGCTCAGTGGGTACACCCGCGGACTGTCGAAATACAGGTCCGTGTTCGAAYCCAGATGATAGAACTTGMTGAGTAAACACAAATGTTCTGAATTGCCTAGGCCGRGGCTGATTGACCCCGTGACCCAGGCTGTGTCCTTCGGGACATCCGCTAAAATTGGAACGATACARAGAGGATTAGCACGGCCCCGGTGCACCGGTAATCCGCATAAAACGAGAGCGGGCCGACAGCCAGGGCTTTTTYTRTTGAGAGTYGGAGGTTGTCGGACCACGCTGTGAAGGACCGAGCAGTGGGTGCTGGCACAGCAGAGCAATGGGCAGCGGCTAKCGGGAAGTGGGAAGGCAGGAGGAGATAGCGCAGGGTACAGCAGCGGATGAACCCGGACGACGGTGGGCACCGGGTACATGCGGGAAGAAGAGAYCGTGAGGGGAGGGATGACGGGTGCAGCGAAGGGCTAGCCAAGTTGTGCAGCGCAGGCGGCAGTGAGGCGGTCGGTGAGGTAACGGGTAGCGGGCGTGACCAGCAACGAGAGAGGAGGGACGAAGGTTCGGAGGAGGGAATGGACCTGGCCGCGGGTCCGCGCCTGGTTCATTCGGAAGGAACGACTATGAAGGAGGGGTATAACTCGTCCATTGCAGGACGGATTTGGGCAGAAGAAAAGGTGTCCCGGGCGTTTTAACCCCGGGCGATTCCGATGGTGAACGCGGATGGGCAAAAGGTGGAGT
>BFEA01000831.1:491429-501778 GCA_003427395.1 Chara braunii | reverse complement strand
TGTGTGTGTGTGTGTGTGTGTGTGTGTGTGTGTGTGTGTGTGTGAGAGAGAGAGAGAGAGAGAGAGAGAGAGAGAGAGAGAGAGAGAGAGAGACGTGGAACAAGGCGAGGAACACTGACCTTCGACAACGTAATCCGCGGACGTCCAAGGTGGCGGTGGGTCGCAGTAGCTGAAGAATTCATCACATGGTGGATTGCAGCAGCAGACACGACATGGAGTGCAGCCCTTTTTTTGCGCGGCGGCCTGGAAAAGTATGGGGTTTGAATTCAAATTCTTAGCGCCTCCCTGCTGGAGGGCATCTCAGGAAGATGCATCCCCCACAGAAGGGCAAATCGGACAGGCAGCAGGGGAAGTAGGACCGCCAGTCCGGTAGGGGCCTTCCAAAAAGTTGTGCCCCTCTCTGACAGGGGCCTGCCCAAAAGTTCAGAGGCCCAGGGGCATATCAGGGTCAGTTGGACGTCGGAGGGGCAAAGTGCAAATAAACACAAACGTCAGGGGCATTTAAAAAATTGTCCCCAAAAAAAAAACAAAAAAAAGGGGATGCTGAGCCCGGTTCTCAGCAGGTGTCGTTCCCCACGGATAGATTGGAGTAGTTTTCAAAAAAAGAGGCGCTAAGGGATGCTGTGCCCGGGACCCAGCACAAGCTATTTCACATGAGTGGATGGATCATAGCACAAAGATAGGAGAGTCTTGGGGGTGGGCAAGGAGACGGAAGGAGGTCCCACTGGTGCCCCCCAGTGGCTCCAGGCCGTTTCCGACCCGCACCATGGAGTATACCGGCTGCTAGCTTTCTGAGTAGGATCTGGCTTCGGGCAAGATGGATGAAGCCTGGTTTTGATTTCGCTAGACAAAGGCATGGGACACTGGACCCGGTTTCCAGCACGGATGGTTTTCTCTCCTTTCTTTTTTTTTTTTTGTTTTTTTTTTCTCATGTGTTTTCTCAATACTTTGACCTATGCATTTTTGTAACATATTCTGACCCCAGTTCAAATGAGGAAACTACGCGAGAGTCACAAAAACGAGTTATAATTGCAGTATGGGCCAAGATACAGTTTGCAATTGCAGTTCGGGCAATGTATACAACCCAGTTTTCTGGCCAGGTAGGGTGCCCGAAGTGCAATTGCAAACTGTATCTTGGCCCGGAGTGCAATTATAAGTTAAACTTTTTTTTGTGCCTCCTGCTTAGGTACCCCTCAAACAAAATATTGGGCCATGATTGGACTGAGTTAGGGTGATGAACCACTCGCTGGCAGGGGGAGGTCCTCATAACTTTTCTCAAAAAAAGAACCTTGTTAATGCGTAAATGTCCTTACGGGACGCTGGACCAGGTTTCCAGCACGTGCTGCTCCCCACAAATAGATTGGAGCATTTGTCGCAAAAAAAAAAAAAAAAAAAAAAAAAAAAAGAGTTAGGGTGACCAACCACTCGTGCCTCGGGCATGATTGAGCTGAGTTACTAGGGTGATGAACCACTTGTGCCTCTTCACCCTATTCAGCGCGCCAGAACATCATAACAACCCAAGAGCCTAGCTCAGTGGGTACACCCGTGAACTGTTGAAATACAGACCTGTGTTCGAATCCAGATGATGGAAGTCAACTACTAATGAATTGCCTGGGGCCGGTCAGCTCAATGATAATATCGGAAGGCCGTCGCCCTTTTATATATATATATATAAAAAAGAACATCATAACATCCTAGCACTGGTCCATCCACACGTAGCCTTAAAAAAACTGGACTACAACATGCAATACCAAGCAAAACCATTCAAACCATTCAAATACCAATTATACCCATTGCGCCAACTTGGCCACGGATACGGATGAACGACTGTTGGAAGTCCTGTATACGGGCTACGATAGGATCTGGAGGCACGGCCCATGATGGGGAAGCCTTAGGGTGTTACTTGTTCAGGGATGCAAGCTCGAGTGCGGGCTGTTAGCCTGCTACATCTATTTTTGCAGAAGTCTTGGGGAACATGCTTTTGGATAAGAATACGAGAAGGGCAGTCATCTAGAATAAAATACGGATGGAGCAGCCACTTGGGAGATAGTACGAAAGAGCCGGTGTTCGCGAAGCAGCAAAGACAGTTCTCGGCAGAATGGAATAGAAGGAAGGAGACGAACAGACAAGGTGCGACTATTACTCTTCCTGTCTACCCACAATTCTCGTCCTTCTTATCTGATTGAGTACCCCGGGAAAGCCAGCGCCAAAAATTAACACATATATAAGAGACATAGATGGATATAGACCAGCCTAAGCAGCAAGGAAAATAAAATAAGTAATCAGGCAAAGAATGTTCTAAAAGAAGTGGACGTGTATCATAAGTGGAAGGTGGTACGCAGGCCGACATAAGTGGGATCCCAGACCCTCTCATCTCTGACCTAACCCCCCATCTCGACTCACCTCCACTTATAAAAAAAAAAAAAAAAAAAAAAAAAAAAAAAAAAAAGAAAGAAAGAAAGAAGGGGGCTACTCCCCTCTTTCTCCTATTTAACACGATTGAGAAGAAGTCGAAGTTAATTTATTAATCAGCTCTCGCCCTTTTAGTTTCTTCACTCAAATGAGGTGTGTCTGTCAGTAGCCTTTCCCTAATCTGGCAATAACCAACTAATCCCAACTATCCCAGCCTTCCTCATCCCCAAACGATTTTCCCTACTTCGATAACTGTTTTCCGATCACCGCAATTTCAGACTCACCCGCATACCACCACACATTCCCCAACTCCACTACGTGTACTCTCTCCCCCAAACCCCCACCCAAAGGACCTGCAGATTCCACATCGCCTCCCCCCAGTCACTTTGTTTCACTCCGCTTATCTCACAACCACAAAAGAGAGAGGAATCTCGGGAGAGAAACAGCCAAAATGATGAAGGTGGGGTATGCAAGGGGCAAAGGGGCCGGGTCCCTATTATTTTATCAGGGAGCAATGCGTCACAATATGCTCAGACAATTAGGACCCAGCCCGTATGCGCGTCCGGTCAGCAACTCTATCATCAAACAGACAAGGAACGATGTTTCACAAGGAAAGAACACAACAACAGCAATGCAGATTGACTCAGTACAGAATGGAAGGAATGAATAGCATGTAAGGATTCAGGATATGGATAAGTCTGAGTCTCTTACATCACAGCAGGGACTAACCACATTGTCGGACAGCTCTCTCACAACAGAGAGTCAATCTACATTGAGTCAGCAAGGGGATATCTCTCCAGCTCTCGATCTGATAATGGGAGAGGGAGATGAGGGTGTGCTCACAGAGGAAGAAAGAACAATGGAGGAGGCCAGATTGTCAAAACAAACAACATCTCAAGCCTCCCAATCATCCCAAACCCTCTCGACAACGCAGGAAGCAAGGAAACCATCGTGGGCACAGAAAGTAAGAGAAACTCTGGAGAGCAAGTCATTGAGGATCACGAGACCCTCAATCACTAACGCTGGCCTTCCTGCAGAGGAACTCAAAGTGCCATTGAGAAATCTCTCCTCTGCACGAGCGTATTTTCTCATGCTCTTTCTGCTGCCTTCAGAACAGAAGGTAGTAGACCAAGGGGGAAGAAAAGTATTGATGAAATCCTACCCTACAGAAAAATTGGCACAGAGAGATGCAATCTACACGAAACACAACAGTAATTGGATCTTTTATGATGATTTGGTATACAGATCGGTGAATGACAAAATCAAATGGATTTGCAAAAAATTGGAAATTATAAAGATGGACCAGAGGCAGTTCATGAATTCTTTTTAATTCAACCTCTGTCACCCACGGTTTTCACGATTCTGAGTTTATTTGAACAGGATAAGCAAAAGATGGATGGATGGAAAAAACTACGCTGGGACCAATCAGATGTCCGTATTTATCCATGGCTGCCAAAAAAGGTCGGACCAGAGGAAAAGAGAGACCAGCTAATGAGAGATTATTACTGGGTAGAGTTAAGACACATCCCAGTGGAGGTGCAGGCAGTGTTCATCCACGATTTCGGACAACAATACAAAATAGTCGACTTCATAGACCCGCTGCCGACGTACGTGGCAAAAAGGAATGACTACGTGATGATGGCGCTAGACCTGCCAAAGGACCAACCCTTCTCCCTCGATGATATCATTCCGTTCAAAATGGGGGGAAGGTTATACCAAATTCATACAACACATAAATTTAGACCATGGTGTTATAAGTGCAAAGCCTATGGCCACCTCAACACTGAATTGGCCTGCCCCCAACATCCCCAACAGGTAGCTGGTATAGAGGGAGCATTGAAGAGAGACCCTCTTGGTACAAACAGATGGCTCCCCTGTATGCCAGGGTATGAGGGGTGGGTGTATGTAGAGGAACTGACACCAGGAGGCCAGCCCAGTGGATGGGTATGGGAAGGTAGAGGGGATTCCAGACGGACGATGAGACCGCCGGTGGAATGGAACCCCCCCTTCCAACAGCCCCCGGGAAGGACTCCACGGTCACAACAGCCTCCCAAATCAAAGCCTCCCCCTCCCCCCCCCCCCCCCCCGGAAGACAAAATAGGAGGCGAGGGGAGTGGGAATAAAAACAAAAATGAAATAGCAAAGAAAAATGGAACGGATCTCACACAGGGCCAAATGCTATGGCCTACATCCCGACGGGCAATCGTTTCGCACCTTTGGAAAAGGAAGGGAGTGGGGGAGGGGAAGGGGAAAAAAAAACAAGAAGAAAGAGTGTGATAATCAGCAAGCACCAGTTCAAGAGGATCAAAAGGAGCATAATAAAAAAACTGATGTGACAGCAACGACAGAGGACCAATCACACATGGAACCAGGCCCAGAACCAATGGACCTGGACCCGCTGAAGGAGGCCTTCTGTCCACAGCCAATGGAAATAGAACCAGTACCAGGAGTACCCCCTCCCCCACAGAAGTTCACCACAGTTGAATCAAAGCAAGCAAGCAGGGAGGAGAAGGCAGCAGATTTACAAAATGTTGCTGAATGGTTATTGGAAAGCCTCCGATTGAAATTCCATGGCCGTTCGGAAGAATTCTGGGATGATACGTATGTGCAACTGGTATCTCTTCTGGAAAACAGCACAAGCCTGAGTTCGGCGCTGGAACAAGGTTTGTCACGAGATGTAAGCTGGCAGCAGATGTTCCACTGCTTACTACCTACAGTTACATTGAGATTTCAGCTTCCCAGTGATTCAGATCAGCCAAACCCGAAAGGTAAGACGGTCCCAGGCAGCGGGAAGGATGTCACAGTCCAAATACATAATGCACAACAACTGCACCAGACGGACCGGGGAAACAAAAAAACTCACAGTGATTTAGAACAGCCAGACCCGAAAGGCAAGATGGTCTCAGGCACTAGACAAAGTGTCACAGTCCAGCTAGGTCATGCGCATCAACTGCATCAGACGGACTTGGGAAACAAAAAAGACCAGGTTAGTGAAATCCCACTGGAATTTGCAGAGCAACCTTCTGAGCTAGGGAATGAACTATCCAACGCATCACCTGAATTGTCAAACACAAGTCTTGTGGAGAAGGCAGCACCTAATGAACGATTGATAAGTACAAACGGTCCATGTGTCACAGAACGAGTGGGGGGGGCAGGGTCAAAGGAACAGCTGGTATTAGAAGCGGAATCCCAGACGGATGAGATTCCCCTGCAAATAGGGGCCTGTATACTGAGTGCAAATCTACATACGGAGAACCAGAGCCCATGACCACTCGAACAGATGACACAAGATCACAGTATGAGATGCTTAGGGGAGGTAATTGAACAGGAAAAGGACAGCTGCAATGGGGAGGAGAAAGAGATGGGGAAAGGGAAAGGTGAAGGAGACCCAGAATGGGAAACTATGGATGAAGATGGTCCTCCGAGACGTGAAGCTAGAAGTAACCTACCAACTCAAGCAGGTGGTCTCAAGTCTGACAGGTGAACGCAAATTTTTGCTACTAACCAAAATGGTGCATGAGTCCAACGAGATTCAACAAGTAACAGACACTCATGAGGTTCAAACTGCTGATCAGCTAAATAGGGAAAGCACGGGCTTAAAGGAAATGTACTTACCCAAGGAGGTAGTACTACGAAAGACAGAATTAACAAACCTGCACACAAGAAGCACAACCTCAGAAACAAATGAAGAAAGGGATGCTCAGGCAATGGAAAACCAAATGACACCCAAAATGCAGAAACAGTTCTCGCTACCTCCAGTAAGCCCCAAGGAGGGAGAGTTGATCAGCAGGAGACAAAAATTACGAATATTGGTTGCAGGAGGGTATGCAGAGCTGACACTTTCTAAACCTGGGATACTAATCTTACCTGTTAGATCAAGAGGAGGAGTTTGGGAGGATGGTCTGTCAGAACCACCAAGCTTAGTTCATGGGGAAGTCACGATACAGGGAACGTCAGTAGTTTTGCTCTCACCCCAGATTAGTAAGATGTCAAGAGAAGCTCGTTTCAAAACAGAAATAGTGAAAATAATTCAAGAGCAACTACCACCCGGAGGTGAGGCTGTGCTTATTATGTCAGCAGATGCTCATAGAATTTCAGCCAGGGACGTGTTTATCAGGTATGACCACACACTGTCAGTTAACTTGCGCTGATTCACGCAAGATACTCTGGCAGAATTGCAGCAACTCAAAGTTAAGGCAGGGGACTACTGGACTGAAATGGATGCTACCATTGTACTCTCTTGTCTCCTAAAAAAAGGTAAATTGCTGATGGAGCAGGGAGGAGAGTTGGGTTTTGGGCACTGATTAACTCTGTGAGTCACACTTCTATAACAAGGAATCAACGATAATTTTAATGGAAAATATGAATGTTTTAGAGGTTTTATATAACAGGAATAAGGACTGGAAATCTCTGAAAAGAACGACAGATTTAGACCTTCGATCACTCAATGTGAATGGATTAGCTTCGGCCAAGAATAAAAAACGGCAGACAATCTATGAGCAATTGAGAGGGGTGGGAGGCAGGGAATGGCCAGATGTCATTTGCATTCAAGAAACGCACCTGATGGACACGGCAGAACACCACCACACTCACAAACAGATTTGGCCCCATCAGGCCTTCAGGGCACACGCCCCCAGACCAGGCAGTGCAGATGTAGCAATCTGGCTTCCCGTAGATTCAAAGATAGACCCCCTTTACTGGGAAGTGGACAAAAAGGAAGGGAGATGGGTGTTCCTTTCGACGATGTTGGAGATCGAAGCTGTTACAATACTGTGTGTATACGCCCCAAATGAGGTTAATGAAAGAGGCCGCTTCTTTGAATCTCTTATGAACCGTCTCCCCGTGGGTATCCCAGTTGTGATGACAAAAACTAACATCCGAAATTATAGACCAATTACCCTCCTCACAGTGGTGTACAAACTGGCAGCAAAAGCGCTTGCGCACCGGATGATGAAAGTCATAACAGACATTATTCACCCCACTCAAACAGGATTTATAGAAGGAAGGAACATTCAAGACAACATCTTGTTAGTAAATGAACTAATTAGAATATCTAGACAATCCAAACACAATGCAGCCTTCATCTTTATAGACTTTGAGAAAGCCTATGATCATGTCGACCGGTTCTTTTTGGATAAATGTCTAGAGAAGTTTAATTTTGGGTCCAACTTCAGAAGATGAATTGAGATCCTGCATTCGAACACCACTACTAGGGTGATGGTAAATGGTAACATAGCCCCGCCTATTGAGCTGGAACGATCAGTAAGGCAAGGAGATCCAATTGCTCCATTCCTTTTCGTCATCATAATAGAAGCTCTAGCAGCTAACTTAAGATGCAATAAGAACGTCAAACGAATTCAAGTTAGCCACATACCAGAGGAGGCTATACTTATATGCTCCCTCTTTGCAGACGATCTCTCTTTGATGGTTGAAGCCTCTCAAGAAAGATAAATTTTGTTCCCTCTCAGATATGAGAATCAATTGGGGCAAAAAAACTCAGGGTTGGTGGATACATCATCAGGGGTGAGACCCCTGAACACCCAAAGATCAACTGGGTCTCAACAACAACTCCTATAAGGGTTCTAGGGATCTCACTCTCGGCCGAAGGTAAACCAACAAGGAACAAGGAATGTATAAGCAAAGCAGCTCTAGCTAAATTGGAATTATGGAAGGATAACCGGACCTCTATTATAGGAAGATCTTTAGTGATAAACAATGTGATTCTAGCCTCGCTATGGTATAAATCAGCAATCTGGGCACTAGACAAGATAGCACTTAAGCCCCTACAAAGACAAATCGCAGCCTTCCTTTGGATGGGTAACCATGATCACAAAAAGGTGATCAGTAGAGTGGCTTGGCAAGCAGTGATTCAACCCAAATCGAGAGGCGGCCTAGGAATCATAGACCCATCCACCCAGGCGATGGCTTTATTGATCCAATGGATCAAAAGACTTCTTTTCAACCCGGAGACGTCGTGGTCAGCACTAACTGAAGAGTAGATTTCGAGATTGGCTCCAGAAGTACCAAGTGGAACAGATCCGCTGATGTGGTTAGAAAATCGTTACTGGTCCATCCCAAGAGCAAAAGTGCAACGGTCGGACCAGGCAGAGGAGTCTCATCGTCAAAAAAAAGCCACAAGAATGGACATTAAGAAAGACCCTTTTTGAATAGACCTTATTAAGACATGGCGCAAGCTACCCCTTCCGGATAAAATCGCACCCACAAGATAGGAGGAGGTCTGTCAGCAACCATTGTTCAACAACAGATGGATCACGGATGCGCAAGGTAGAATGTTTCATTGTATGGAGTCACCCTTGAAGGGTTGGGTAAAGCAAGGGGTACTAAGGATTGGGGATATTTGGAATTCAGAAACAGCAGACTGGCACTCCCTCCCAGACCTCCAGCCTTGCCTACGGTATTGCAAAAACACAGCAAACGCAATTGAGATTATAACTGAAGTCATTCCGATAGATTGGATGAGAATCCTCAGGAAGGGCCCTCTGTTAAAAGAAAGTGACTGGGTGGGTATTCGGGGGAACCCCCAGCAAATAGGGAGTGTGGTCACAACAGACGGGAGGGGGTCAGTTTTACTTTCATTATTCTCTATTGATCAGAAAAATAGGATAAAGGAAGGTACTACTAAGCAAACTAGTTGGGAAAGCACTGACCAAGTATTTAGGATAAGAGTACTGAAGTATAAAGATTTCTGGTTAGCCTTTAAACCAACATGTGCAATTAATAATCTACTACTGGATCCAATCTACTGGACATGGTCAGCTCCTATAAGGGGGAGGAAAATTTGTACCCGGACGATCCATTCTCTGACATTCAAATAAACTTATAGAATGCTAAGACCCAGATTAGATCTGCGTGATAGGGTGGAAACCAGGTGGATGAGACAACTGAATGTAAGTAAGGAAGCGGTGAGAAATATCAAACGGTTTAAGACTATTAAGATCCGCCCAGCCAAAATTGTCTCACTACAATGGCAAATTGATCATCGGTGTCTCCCCACCAATGACTGGCTAATAGACAGAACCTCACTGGAGAAAAAAAGACTAGCTTTACCATGGTGTAAACTATGCACCTCTGTATTCCCATCCAGGAACATTCCGGAAACCATAGAACATATCTTTCTGCAATGCCCGGGCGCAGTCTGGTTATGGCGCTGGTGGGTCAGGATCTGGAACTCTCTTGAGACTGCCCTAAAATGGCCATGGGATTGGAGGGCTCTGCTTTGCGAGATATGGGTACCTGCCAGGTAGAAGATTTCTCTTAAAATATATTCAAAATCAGCAGAAGAGTTATTCTCTGGGCCCTCTGGAATCGTCGTTGTACCTTTGAAATGGAAGGAGCCAGGCTGGATGACCCTGAACTCACTGAAGCAATTAAAATGCAAATTCAGACAGACATCACAGTTCAGTGGAACAAAGTAAAAGAAAAAATTCAATTCCTTTCAAAGGAAAAAAAAATACAACAACAAATCAAACTTTTCAGTGGCGCCTGGCTGGGGGGACCTCAAGGAAGAAAGATTGGAAGGATCAGAGAAAGTGGGGTAAGAGATGAGACCAAGAAACAGCAGAGGGAAGAAGTAAATAAGGATTACCACCTCACTTTCTTGGATTGGATGAATGTGGACCCATCAATTCCCCTTAGCCCGTTAGCAGAATTCCCATATCCTTTTCCCCCCTCCCCATTGTCACTGGTTCCCTTAAGTTGGTATGGTCTTGAATGAGGGAGAAGAGGGATCCAGAGCTATTGGAGATGGCATCATTATCAGTACTAATAACTTTTTTTTGGTACCAGGGCTTATTGATGATAGCTAGCGCCACTCGATTGAGGGTGAAGAGGTACAAGGGCCGCTGGGCCCGACTCCGGATACTATCTTTTTCATCGGCATTGTATTGTAATCTCAGGGACGCTGGACCCGATTTCCA
>BFEA01000831.1:475817-491064 GCA_003427395.1 Chara braunii | reverse complement strand
GAGAAACTCATGGCAATTTAGGACCGCGGAGGGGAGTGCGGAAATGCACAGGGAAATTTTGGGGGACGAAGGATCAACGGTACGGTACATAGAATGCTGCATTTTATTTTATTTTCTTGTTCTTTCTTTCTTTTCTTTTCTTTTTTCTTTCATTCTTTCTTAATTGACTTTTTTTTTTTTTTTCTTTACTTTCCTTTATAAAAGTTATATTCTTCTCTCAAATTCACCTCACACTACCTACCTACCTACGACTATATAGAGGGGACCCCTGCAAGCATTGGGCCTCGCAAACGAGGTAATTCATGTTGCCCCTCGGGGGGTGGGGCCGCCGGTGGGGGTCCGGCTAACGCAAAGACTGAGCATTTTGCCAGTAGCTGCGCCTCCCTTTCTCATCGTCCCCTACCCCTCATCGAGTAGCAGCAGAGGCTATGGCCAACACTCTCCCACACACCACACACAACCCACTCGCACCCGCACTCACTCCCGTGTTGGTCATAGACCCCGCTAATGCCAAGAGGACTATCACAGTCCGTTGGCACTAAGTGCGCCGCAAGCGGCCATGGGGCTTAAACCCACAACATCCTGAATGCCACTTGCATGCCTAACCAACTGAGCTAGGCTGCTGGATCTTTCCTTTATTGTCTGCCTATTCTGCTGTTTGTTGTTTCGTTCTTTACATTTTAAACATCCGGGAACTGGGCCCGGCGTCCCTAATATTTCAGTGCCAGGAAAAGGGCCTGGGGCCAAGTCCCACTAACAGCGTTGAACTACCTCAACGCCTGAATCTGGACGTGTTTGTGGAGACGTGCAGTTCAGGAAACTCAACACCATTTCCGCACATCTCCGCAAAAGCGTCCAGATTCAGGCGTTGAGGTAGCTCAACGCTGGTAGTGGGACTTGGCCCCTGGCGTCCCTTACGAAAAACTTTGCGATCATTGTAGGCGGAGTTTCGTTTCGTGTTCTGGTTTTCTCGTATCCCTGGGGCGAGGTCCCACAAGCAAAGAGGATCTGATCGAATGCCTGAATCTGGACGTGTTTGTGGAGAGGTGCAGGAAATTGAGATTGAACTGCTTTTCTGCATCTCTGCTTAAAACTCGTTCATATTCAGGATACTTATCCAAACCTCTTTGCTAGTGGGACCTCGCCCCTGGCTGATGTAGTGGCCGGCTGCGGCTGTACCTGTGAAGAAACAACGTTTCTAGAATGACGGCCTCAGAGTCTGCTGGTGTCGACACGAGGCTGCTACCCGGATTTTGGAATCAGGAACTTCAAGTGGGTGTGACCCTTCGGTGGGAGGAACTGTTACAGGGGATTGTGACAAAATGATCGAAATGGGGGCTTGAAATAAGATGCCGGAAGTATGTTTCTTGGTGATGTACCGAGGCTCCGTTGGAGGAGGCTACCACGAAGCGATTGGTGGGTGTCTATGGACCATCGACTTTGTCAATCCATGGTCCTTAGGCGCCCCCCATTCTTTTCGTGGTAACCTCCTAGAACGAAAATGCGGCCCCGGACGGGATATGAAGATCAAGGGGTCATTGATGGAGTGAAGTTTGAAACATAAGGATGACAAGGAGGTCTCGGGATTGTTGATACCGGTAAGAGAAACTTTAAGGAAGGTTCAGTTGAAAGCTTTCTTGGAGAAATGAGTACGAGGGTCGGGATTATTACAGAGATCAGGGGCGTATCAAGATCGGAATGGCGGAATAAGGGCACAATTTTCTGTTTCCGTTCTTTCTTTGCTTTTTTTTTTTTTCTTTCCTTTCCTTGTCTTTTCGTTTCTTTTCTTTCGCTCTTTTTTTTTTTTTTTTTTTTTGAAAAAATACCCAGTGCCGAAGGCTCCAATTATGAAATTGATTTCAACACTTGTATGCATGCCTTTTCCCATTAGGGCTGGAAGAGCCTCAGCCACTGCTCCCCTGGAGACAACTTCCCTGTTGAACACGAATATAGCATGATCACGGAGCATTGATTGCTTCCCTAGTGCAGAAGGATTAACCGCGTAGTGTGTAGAATCAAGCTCTGCCCTACACTCCTCAATTACCCCTACTTTAATCTTCTGCACGGTGAGGAGTGAGGGAGATACCAATAGGGCAAAGAAAATGATAATAGGGCAAACATTGCTCCATACCCTTACCCCTTATCCCTTACCCCTTACCCCTTACCCCTAAACCCCTTACCCCTTACACCTAACGTGTACACCCGTACCCCAAACCTCGAATTTCAAATGCAGATTTGACCCAAAATGACCATGAAAATGTCAATTTCAATTTCGTTCAAAAAATATAAAATGTCAGCTTTGACGAAATCGATGTTTGAGCAACAGTAGTTAAGACAGACACAAACCGAAGGGGAGCACACTAATTGGAAGAAAATTTTAATCTATACGTATAGATCATCAAACCAAGTAAAACCCTAAATGATGATGACCAAGGTATAACAGTACTCATGGCACCCCACCGCTACAAAACTGAACACAGGACACGCCAAAAGGGAGGGCGCATGTATCCAAGGTGGAAACAATCCATCAGACTAAAACAGCTAAACACCAATCGGTCGCAGGTGGATAAGCTTCCTCTCCAAGCACCCCTCCACCGCTCTTCCTTCTATCAGCCAGAGCAATACAATCGAGGGTGAGGGAGGGCCTTTCGCTTCCCATCACACTACCCCACGCCGCCACGCGCGAAAGGCTGAATGGCAAAGGCAAGAAGGACAGATCATTGTGAAGATCGCTGTGAAGATTCGAAGGCCAGCTTGCCTGATGGAAGGTAAGAAGCAGTCTCCCTGATTGGAGAAGAACACCCCAAATCATGAAAAGCGTCCATAGCAAGTGTCGAGACAACAACCACAATTGATGAAGGTGATGGAGGCGGTGTCAGTGGTAAATCAGATACAAATAGATGCCCCAAATCATGTGAAAGCACTGTGATGAGCGATGGAGCGACTGTCATTGATATTGATCTCGATGTAATTGATGAAGGATGCCCCAAATCATGTGAAAGCGTTGTAAGGAGCGATGGGGCAACTATCATTGACGACGGTGTTGAACTCGATATGGTTGGTGATAGTGTGGTAAATATTGGAGTTATTGGAGTTGATACTGGTGTAGAAACCTCCGCCAACATGGACATTGGCAGCTCCCCCTATGAGCGTTTGGCCTTGTCGGCTCCCTGCTTGCCCGCTTCATCGAGAAGCGTGTAACACTCGCTTAGCAGAGCATCAGTCTGACACCAATCAATAAATTCATCCAGCTCAGGCGCCGGCCCTGCCTCCATCACCCAGATACTCTCCAGCATCTGCTGCATCATTGTCTCCACCCATCTCGCCACCGAGACCGCTCCCCCAACAACCTCTGGTGGATGCAGAGAAGGTAAAGAGAGAAGATGCACCGGATTCTGGAGTCGTTGTCTGCCCTCTGCCAGCGTGGATAGCCATACAGCCGCCACCTGTCGGAGATTCCCTTCTGAAGCAATCGGCCAGTAGACTATAGCAACTCACCTGCGGATGATTGTGTACTACTTGTCGCCTCACGTATTGTCGCGCAAAGGCACTCCAGTGTCAGTGAACACGATGCTCATGCAAACATCGCTGTCATGGGCGCCGCCGCACGCTGCCCTGACACACCACCTTACTAAGACGACCTCAGGATAAACCGAGGATCTGGAACGGATGCCCGCCGAGCCTTGTTGAGCGGGAGCGCTCCGTGCGTTCGGTTCTTCGTGACAGGGAAATTGACGACGATGTGGGCTTCCACGAGAAAGTTCTTCTTGATAATTCGATTCAGAAGTATCAGGCAACGACTACGATAGAGCAGCCTCGACAACGAGAACTTTTGGAACCAAATTGACGGCCAAGGATTTCCTGTAGCGCATGCGCTACGTTGGGAATGTATAAGGGTCAAGAGAGACAGGGTGCAGGTCTCGCCGATCGGCTAAAGAGCCCAGGAGTGAGTTTCACCCTCTTGAGGAGTCCATCGCACAGGCGGATCAAAGCATATAGAGGGAAGTTGTGCTGCCAATGTCGATATGAGGAGAGCTTAGCTATGGTCAGTGATGCGGCGAAGGTACCAAAGAGGAGAATTGGACTGCCCTCATGGAATTTCCCATTATCATAGAGGAGATATGGACTGCCCTCATGTAAATGGAAGAAGAGAAAACCCAGACATAGATGGATTACCCAAGGGGTTTTAGGAAACTTCGTGAGATGTTATGTCGTAGGACCTCATGAACTTTTACCATGAAGTCTAGACAACATATGATATGGGAGAATTGATTAGTCAAGGAATACTGACATTGCTCTGCAAAAAAGAGGATAAAACCAATATCAGGAACTATCATCCTATCACCGTGCTTACAATAGCTTATAAGCTGGTTATCAAAGTTTTAGCTGATCGTCTTAATAAAGTCATTGTAGACATCATTCATCCGGCCAATATTAAGAACAAGAATATAAAGCATTGCACAAAGTACGAAATTGGAAAAACACAAAATGGTTAGTGAAGGGCGAAGCTCAGTGTATAAGCGGCCCCTTGTTATTGATAATATCCTACTAGTCAATGAACTGGTCAAAATGTTCAGACAATCCAAAAGAAATGCAACCTTTATATTCATAGATTTCAAACAGACCTATAATCATGTTGATTGGTGTTTTCTAGACAAACATCTAGAAAATTTTAACTTTGGTCTTTACTTTAGGAGATGAATAAAAGTTTTACATGTAAACGCCACAAAAAAAGTCATGATCAACGACAATGTTGCCCCACCTATTCAATTGTAAAGGTTGGTCAAGCAAGGAAACATAATAACGGTTACCCCCTTTCTGTTTGTCATCATTATGTAGGCTCTAGGGGATAATTTGCGACACCATAAGGAAATTAAATGCATAGAGGTAACATCTATACTGAAGGAGGCAATCCTAGTGTGGTCCATTTTCTTATGACCTCTTTCTCATGGTGGAAGCATCTGGAAAAAGTTTGGAACCAATACAAAGGATGGTGAAAAGATTTTACCTTTTATTTGATATGAGGGTTAACAGGGGTAATAAAACAGTAGATTGGTTGATTCGTCATCAAGGGGTTAGACCTCCAAAAAGTGGCTCCCTCTTGACTCTCTCATTTGAGTGTTAGGAATTTATCTTTTTACAGAAGAGAAACCACTAACTAACATTCATGAGATCATTCAACAAACGAAAACCAAACTTCAACTGCCAAAAAATAAACAAACTTTTTTGTTAGGGCATGTCCGAGTCATGAACAATGTTGTTCTTGCCTCAATCTAGTATAAATATGCCCTATGACCAATAGATAAAGCTTCTCTTCAGATATTTCGGAGGCAATTCTCAACATTCTTATTGAGGGGGAACCATGAATGTGCAAATGTAATTAGCAGAGTTGCATGATACTTAGTGACCCTTCAACTCAAGCCCTGTCATGATCATTCAGTGGATTAAACACTTACTGCTTAAACCTCAAACCCCATAAAGTATGTTGGCATGGAAATAAATTAGGAGATTGACACCTATTACGACAGATATTATTGACCCTTTATTTTGGCTTGACAATCGATCTTGGTCAATTGCTAGAGCTCTAGCAAGAGTACTGGAAGAGGGTTAGATCATTGATAGACAAGCAGCAAGAGCATACATTTGCATTTGCAAAGACCGTTTCTGGACCACTCTCCTTTCAGCCTCGTGAAACTTACCCTTAACGGATAAAGTAACCCTAGAAAGATGAGAAGAAGTTTGCCAACAACCTCTTTTTCACAATAGTTGGATCAAAGACTCTCAAGGATATACTCTCCAATATCATTATGGGTTATTCATGGAAAGGATGGGTCAAAAAGGGTATCATGGGATCAGACCTAAAAAATTGGATCTCGATTGAGGATCTACAAAGGAGACTTTGTTATTGCTACTACTTAGAGGATGCCGTGGAGAAAATCATAGATTTAATTCCACTAGAATGGGTTCGTATTCTTCGTAAAGGACCCATATTTGAGGTAAATGACTGGGTAGTCATCCACGAGGAAATAGGGGTGATATCCGTGAGCAACTTTTTTATCTCTCATAGGTTAATGAACTTCGTCGGAAGAAACAAGAAAATACCATATGGGTAACTAGCAATCGGATCTTTAGAATCAGCCTGTTGAGCAAACAAATACGTGTAGCTAGCGTTTATGTCAAACACTCCTATCTCACATTTAGCTCTAGAGTCAGTTAAGTGAACATGGACATCTCCTGAGGGGAAAGAGAGGACATAATCTGCAAGGACCCTTCATACTCTAACAACAAAGTCAACCTTTTTTTTTTTTTCCAAAGAAAATGGCTCCATCTATTTGTGGGGAGCAGCACCTGCTGGAAACCAGGTCCAACATCCCATAAGATTATAAAAAAAAGTTGATATGGAGAAAATGACTCTTGGGGTATTACTTTGAGCTTCTTCACCCGTTACCGGGCGCCAGAAAGAACTTTCCGCATTTAGCCCTGCTCAACCCTCGATTCACTACTTGTACACTTGATTTACTACTCTTTGATCTCACCTAAACTTTGATTTCCAAAACCGTCTATGAAGTTAATCATATCCATACTAGGAGTCTGGGACCATAGACATTGGGGCTGGAGATAAGGGGTCAGGGAAGTCTTCAACAGAACGGAGGGGGGTTAAAGGATCCACTACTGTCCAATCATAAAAGAACAACTTGTAGTCTCTGCTCACTTCTTCATTTTACCGACCCTTTTCTCCTGCCCATTTAATTTTCCCCAACTTCCTTCTCTCGTTTCCTCCAAGCCAGTTATAATTGAACTGTTTGATATGTTTGATAATTTCAAATTCAGAGGATAAATGTTGTATCTTTTCTTTTGTTTGTTCCCATCTGGTTAGGATATCTGTTTCAATCTGGTGTTTGATTGTTTCAGTGAATTCCGGGCCATCTAATCTGGCTCCCTCCATTTCGTAGGTGCACCACCCTCCTCCCAATAGTGAAGAGATTTTGTGTGAACTCATCATATGGCTCTGACACCCAAGATTCCAGTAGTATCAGTTTCCAGTCCCAAGGCCAAGGGATGGATGATTGTAGTTGACTCCATATACGGTTCCACCACCTCCACAGCCATATAACTCCATGGCATTGCATGGACACATGTTCTATTATTTCAGGAACAAACTTACTAGGAAATGCAGACTTATAGAAACGACACCAGCGCGTGGCAATTCCCTTCTGCTCTAAGGAGGACCTATCTAACAACCAATCGTTAGTGGGGAGACACCTACGTTCAATTTGTCACTGAAGAGATACTAACTTTGCTGGTTTAACTTTCATAAGGTTGAACCATTTTATCTTGTTGACTTCTTCTTTGTTGAGATTGAGGTGCTTCATCCATCTCTCAGATACTTTATCCTTTAAGTTGATTCTTACTCTTAACATTCGGTAGGTGGACTTCATTGTTAAACCACCAGTACCTACTGGTGTCGAAGGCCCGTCCCTGCAACTACCGGTAGGCGTAGCCTATGGTTACCACGCCGAGCCTGCGACTACCGGTAGATGCGTGACAAGGCATTTTACAAACATTTTATTGGACAAAATGAAAATAAAAATAAAAAAAACTTCATACGTGAAAAAAAAAGACAAAAAAAAAGAAAACGAGAAAAGCAAAACCGACACTGCATTGTTCCCCCGGGGTCCCACTACCAGCGTTGAGCTACCTCAACGCCTGAATCTGGACGTTTTTGCGGTGATGTGCAGAATGATGTTGAGTTTCATGAAATGCACATCTTCATGAACACGTAGAGATTAAGGCGTTGAGGTTGCTCAACGCTGCTAGTGGGACTTGACCCCCGTGTGTGAGAGAGAGAGAGAGAGAGAGAAAGAGAGAGAGAGAGAGAGAGAGAGAGAGAGAGTCGACGCGTTGCACGGCCTGACGCGTGCAATGTGCCGACTCTCTCTCTCTCTCTCTACGCATTGCACGGCCTGACGCGTGCAACGCGCCGACTCTCTCTCTCTCTCTCTATCTATCTATCTATCTATCTATCTCTATCTATCTATCTATCTATCTATTTATCTATCTATCTATCTATCTATCTATCTCTCACGGGGGCCAAGTCCCACTACCGTCTTCCCCCGAACATAACGCACCCAAAAAATGAATGTATACGAGTGGTACTTCCGGCCAGATACAGCCAAAATGAGGGTGCGTTATGCTCGGGGGAAAACGGTAGCAGCGTTGAGCAACCTCAATGCCTGAATCTGGATGTGTTCATGGAGATGTGCATTCCAAGAAACTCAACACCATTTCTGCACATCACCGCAAAAACATCCAGATTCAGGCGTTGAGGAAGCTCAACGCTGCTAGTGGGACTTGGCCCCCGTGAGAGAGAGAGAGAGAGAGAGAGAGAGAGTCGGCGCGTTGCACGCGTCAGGCTGTGCGACGCGCCGTCTCTCTCTCTCTCTCTCTCTTTCTTTCCCTCCCTCTCTCTCTCTCTCTCTCTCTCTCTCTCTCTCTCTCTCTCTCTCTCTCTCTCTCTCTCTCTCTCTCTCTCTGCAACGCGCAGCAACTCGGAACTTGTGACTTTCATTCTCTCTTTTTCGTTCTCTCTCTCTCTGTGTTTTTTTTTTTTTTTTTTTTTCCCTTACTTACCGGTCCCCCGCCCACCGACCACCGGAAGTCGCGGCGCGTATATGGCCGCCCAAAAAAAAAAAAGGAGGCCGAGGTACTGGTGGTTTAAAATATGAAGATTCCGCTGGTAAGTTTTATAATGTTTAATGACTCTATTGTTCCCCATAGGTGTGCCCCAGAGCCAGTTAGCTGAATCTAGTTTCAGTTTGAAGATGGAAGTATCAGATCTGAAAGCTAGTTGTTGCTCTTTTGTTTTGAACACCCTGATTCTGAAGATTTGACTATCCTTAACCCACTTGATTGGACCTTGCCTTTTCAAACAGATGGAGTTATCTTGTGCTAGATTGTAGAGCTCCAATAGGATGTCTCCATTTGTATATTTATCTAGGATAGAACCAACCACTTAGTGTTGCCCTCTGATTGTTACCCAATCATTTATCTCCAATTTGGGTCCTTTCCTAAGGATTCGGATCCATTCTAATGAGGATTCTGATCCATTCTAACGAAATTAAGTCAATGATTCTTTCCAGGGCCTCCTCTGGGTGGTGGCAATAGCGGAGGTGCCTCTGAAGTGTAGATGGTTCAGTCCAATCATTAGTGTCCTCATCCCAAATATCTTTGATTCTTATGATCCATTTTCTAACCCAACTCTTGCATGGTGAATCCATGAGGTGAAGTACATACCCCTGAGCTTCCTCAATCCATCTGTTATCAAAGAGAGGTTGTTGGCATACCTCTTCCCATCTTTCTGGGGAGATTTGTCTGTCAGGGGAAGTTTTCTCCATGTTTGGAGAAGGGTGATCCAAAAAGGGTCATTACATAGATAATTTCTTGCAGCTTGTCGATTTGAGGGCATGTGGCCTGGTATGGAATGGGCGGACCCTCTAGGCAGAGGCCATGATCTATTCTCTAGTAACCACGTCAATGGGTCGATATCCGCAGGCGTTAAGGGAGCTAACATTTTTATTTGTTCTCATTTCAATGCAGACCAAGGAGTTTGGTGGTTGAAGAGCAATCTTTTAATCCATTAGATCGATAGAGCCATGACATGAGTAGCCGGGTCAATGATCCCTAACCCACCCCTAGTCTTAGGTTGGATAACCGATTGCCGTGCTACTTTGTTGATCACATTCCTTAATTCATGGTTACCCCTCCACAGGAAGGCAGATAGTTGTTGCTGAAATACTTTGAGGGTTGCCTTGTCCATCGCCCATATGGCTGATTTATACCAAATAGAAGTTAAAACCACATTGTTAATGGCTAGCGTGCGACCCATTAGCGAAGAATGATTATTTTTTCATAGTTTCATCTTGACTAGTGCAGGTTGGGTGATTCATTCATTGTTGGTTCTTGGCTTTCGATCAACGGTGAGAGAGATTCCTAGTACCCGAATGGGTGTTTCTGGAGGCATCCATTTGACTCAGGGTTGCCATTTGACTCAGGGTTGTTCAGGGGGCCTAGGGCCTTGGTGATGAATCCACCAACCCAAAGTTTTGCTGCCCCAGTTGACTTTCATATCTGAAAGTCGACAAAATCTTTCCATCAATCTTTGGATTTCCACTAGGTCAACCTATTGAATGCTTCTTCCAAAGATAAACATGAAGGACAAAGTGGTGTCCAGATGGACGAAGCATCTCAATATTGGTAAGGAAGATCTCAGGGATGTAACATGGTTTAGCATCATGAAATCTAAACCAGCAAAATTTAATGTGTCCTCCTCAAAATGACAAATTGAACATCGTTGTTTACCTACTAACAATTGGTTGATAGACCGGTCTTTGCTTGAACAAAGAAGTGTTGCTGCCCCGTGTTATAAATTTTGTAGGACGACGTTCCAGTGAGGTCAATCCAAAAAATAATCGAGCATGTTTTCCTACAATGTCCAGGTGACATCTGGTTGTGCGGATGGTGGGATATAATTTGGAACCAACTAGGTCCTCAAGTTCCCTGGCCATGACATTAGAGGACTATCTTGTTAGAATTGTGGGTGTCTGCTCCTTATGATGACGTTACACAGACTCTCTTCATTTTTGGAAGTTCAAAAAAAAAAAAAAAAAAAAAAAACAGACATCCTTTGGGCACAGGTTGAGGAGTTGTTACATTCAACTCTGGAGGGCAGTAGCCCTTGTAGCTTAGTCAGAAGCAGTCCACTCAGTTAATCCCGGGGTTTTCCCGGGGCAATCAATGCTGGTGGAATTCAAAGTCTCTCAGGCCTTTGTTCCAAACTCTTTCTATAACTTTATCTAAATGCTTTGTAAATGGGACGTTGGACGCGATTTCTAGCAGGTGTTGCTCCCCACCAATAGACGGAAACTTTGTTTCAAAAAAAAAAAAAAAAAAAAAAAGAGGTTGAGGAGGTGCACATATGAGTGGGAGGGAGCAAAGACTAGATGGCGTAGAATTTACAGAATCAACTATTAAGAAACGAGTCCAAAATAACATGTCGACAAAATAGGAACATATAAAAGGAATAATAGAACACTAACACTCTCGCTTATAAATTTGTAAGCATATTGAAACTTCAATCGATGCTAAGTGGGGGAAATTAATGGGGGAAACCGGGCAAGGTGAGGTAGGATGGTGAACAGGCTGTGGACCATAATGAAATTTGCAGAAATTATCGTTTGTTTTTTTGCGGATTGGTCTACAGTGGAAGCGTAAGTGCCTATGCGCCCTTTATCTGATTTTCCAAATCCCTTTTGCTCATCCACATTGTGTCTGGTTCCCAGATCTTGGTATAGGTATGAGTAAAATGGGGTTTTTACACGACTCCATCTTCAAATGGAATTCAAATGGAAAAGGTAGCCTTAAAGGGTCAAGGCACTAGCAAATATAGTAGCCTTATAGTAGCCCTTTTTAAATCAGACGGTGACGAAACACTTCATAGACACTACATTCCATATTCTCTAATGTTCATTTAATTCAAATGATTGTGAGGGACGTTGGACCCGCTTTCCAGCAGGTGTAGCTACCCACAAATAGATTGGAGTCCCTTGCAAGACAGGTAGGAGTGTACTATGCTCATATCATCACTCCTATCTGTTATCGTGGGTATCATATTTGTTGTCGTGGGTGTTTTATTCAAAATAAAAAGTAAAGAAGTAGGAAGTGTCAGTGCCTTTTTTTTTTTTTTTTTTGAGATATCGGGGCCATTATGCGGCTTCGGCTGAAAGATGATAGTTATGCAATCTACACAAAAAGTTAGGTTCTATAAGAGTTGATCATGAGAATATTCAGACCGAAAACCACCTGCCTTAGCCCCTGTCAGCAGCTCAACCCTATCCACCTATGCGTCCTTTATTTGATTTTCCAGACACCTTCCCCCCTTCCACATTGAGTCTAGTGCCCAGATCTTGGTATGGGTATAACCATATGAGTAAAATGCAGTTTCTCACAGGAGTCCATCTTCAAATGAAATTCAAATGGAAAAGGTAGCCCTCAAAGGTCTAGGCACTAGCAAATATAGTAAAATCAGGCGTCCTGCAAGAGGTGAAAAGGTGTTGTTTTAAAATCTCAAGGGGACGAGCGCGGCTGGGAGCGCTGCGCCCCGTCCGGTACAGGAGTCGCGGGAGCACGACGCAACACGACGTGGCGAGGCGAGCGCGGAGCGAAGCGTGAATAGAGTGGCGCGAAGTAGCATGATGGGTGGAAAACGACGATGGCGTGCGTTGGAGATTTCGTGGAGGCAAGATAGGAGGGGGACGGGCGATGGTAGGTCGTCGGTTGCAGTGGAATGGAATGGGGATTGTGCCGAGGAGAAAGGGGTGGGGCGAGTGGGGGCTCGATGGTGGGGAATTTCCTATACTTGCCCTTTCTACTCCATCTCTTGGGCAGAGACCGAACTCTCTGTGAGGTGGCGTCAACAAGCTTTACATGGTTTCTCACAACCAATCGCATATGGGCAGTGATAAGGAGGTGATTGTGTCCTACCAAATCTCTTCTGGTCAGTGCAGTTTGCCAAGGGGCTATATTAGCACGAGATATGGGGAGGCGGTCGTTTTCCTCCCACAGGAAGAGGCAGGGGCTGAGTTTGGACTCTACATTGGAGAGACAGCTAGATCAAGGGACTGTGAGAGTGGAGCGCTACGCGATGGACTGCACAAATTGAGACTTCATGTGTTTTAAGGCGACTTCGCGCAATGACGAAATCTCCAGTAAATTCTTGAGGCATGACCTATTTTTGTTGAGCTTGGGGTTTAGGTCTTGTTTTTCTTTTCCTGATATGGGAATTTCTGAAAAAAAAATATTGAATGGTAATTCCGATTTCTTAGTTGATTTCAATGGGTAGTTCGTAATTTTTCTTGTCGATTTTACGATTTGGTTTTAGAATCGTTGTGGTTTCTCTCATACACAATTGATTGTCGATTTATTTTTCTGCTTAGTATTTCCTGATTTACTTTCTGAGCGATTTCTTGAACCTTGGAGTTCTGGAAATCAAAGTCGTAAGTTCGTTCGGGCACCAGAATTGATTCCCTATTTGAATTTTTGAATCTTATCCAATCTTATCTTCAATCTTATCTTTATCTCGATGAATTTCCTGAATTCGATGGTAAATTCATGATTCAAACTTCATTTGCATGAGTCGAGTAAAAACTGTTTGAAAAATCACACGTTAAGTCTCAACATGTGATGTTGTGAGATCGGGGTCAGAGGTGTTCGAATGGATATCTCCTTTAGGGTTGGCGTCCCTCCCTGCAAGGGTTACACAAGGTGGGTGGTGTGATCTTTGAGACGGTAAGGGCGGTATTGAGGGTTTGTCCTTTTTCGGGCCACACTGATTTTTGGGTAAGATCAGCTATGGCGGTTGGGGAGAGAGGACAAGGGGTGCTGATGTCCGCAGGGTGAGAGTTGAGAGGGCTGTTCCGCTTGGAGGGAGTGGGGCAGGAAGGAAGGGGGATCTTCTGCTCTGCGGGGGCATACTTTGGGGGGTATTGTATGCGACTGAGGGAGCAAGATGGGTATTATGGGAGCTGTTTCGAACTGGGGCGGGGAGGCAAGGAGGCGCCTTCCCGCGGAGGCAGTAATCAAACAGGGGATTGTTTTTTGGGGGAGAGGAGTAATCCCTTTGGCTCTGGTGATCCCTTTCCATGTATCTAAGACCTCAATAGGCGCTAGAGTTTCCCTGGGGAGGGAGGGTTATTCCTTTCCCTCTCTTCCCCTCTCCCTGTGGGAATAGTGGACGCTGGAATGTTCATGTGATTTTTCAGGATTTTTTGTGCCTGATTTTCCTAATTTTTCTTAATCAAAAAATTCTTCCAAGGTTTGGTGCTGGAGGCAGGGGGTTGTGGTGGTTGTGACGGCGGCAGATGACGCGCTCTGCGGCGAAGGGGCTAGCCTGCAGGGTTGTAATAGGGTACAGCAGCGGTGGAGATGGTGGCTTCATCGTGGTAAAACTTGCCGGAGTAGGGTTCAGGGGGGTTGTTGGGGGGATATCTGCAACCAGTGCATAAAGGAGACGAATAATGAGATCTACAACTACAGTGCTGATTGGTGGCTTGACTGCTATTTCCCTTAGTCCTGAGTCCCGGTGGTTTGCGAAAAGACGAGGCCAGAACGATGCTGGTCAGTGCCGGGGCTTGGTCGTGCTGCCCTGTAACTCGAGCTGTACGAGGGCATGAGAGCTGGTAGAGAGATCTGGGGAGTTGTCGAGGGTGGAAGGCAATCTAGTGTCTTTTCGTGAGCTGGTGCCTAGTCGACGCTGGCCGGAGCCGGGGTGGGTCTCTTTGCCCTGTGGCCTAGCAGGTGGGGGTTATTCTGGGGTGGGTGGTGCCACTCTGTAACCCATCAATTGGGGGCATGAGGCCTGGTAGAGATTGGGCATCGGGTTATAGGGGTGGCAGGTAAGGGTTGGGCTGCTGAAAGGCCCTAAGGCAGGTGTTTTTTTTTCTGAATACTTCTTCGATCCGAGCTTTGGGGGACACAAAATTTCAGTGTTGAACGTCTTGTAGAAAAAAAAAAAAAAAAAAAAGGTCGAAGCCGCGTAATAGCCCCGGTATCTATTGATATCTTCAAAAAAAGGTTTGTTTACAGGTGGTTCTGAGAATGCTTTAGGATTGTGGGGACTTCTAGCAACTCGCTTTAGGCTGTTTGATACTGGTACATTCATGGATCTGTGGTTGTTCAATGCCAGAACGACGCTGGCCGGTGCTGGGGTGTTGCCCTGTAACCTGCTGACTGCAGGAGCATGAGGCCTGGTAGAGAGATCTAGGGATGCTTTGGGGTGGGTTCCAAGGGACAACCAAGGGTTGCTGTTGGGATGACGCTGGCCGGAGTTGGGACGAGTCGTGTTGCTCTGTAACCTAGCCGGGTGGGAGTGTGAGGCCTGGGAGAGCTCGACAAGGAATAAGACAGTGTTGGATAGTTTTACAGAGTTTTGTTTGGGAGTCTAGGGGTTCTGAGCATTCCAAAAGAGGTCAGTAGTCATTCATAGTTTTTCAACCTCTTTTTAGTTCTCTTGAATTTCTTCAATAGTTTTCAATAGTTCTCAGATTGATTCTCAGCCGAAGCCAGGTAATGGCCCCGGTATCTCAAATGGCTTGTGTGACTCTATATGGGACTCTGGGCCTGGTTCCCAGCACGTGCTGCTCCCCATGAATAGACTGGAGCATTTGTCCCAAGAAAAAAAAAAAAAAAAAAA
>BFEA01000831.1:457245-473275 GCA_003427395.1 Chara braunii | reverse complement strand
CCTTGTGTGATCGTGTGAGTCGCCCCAGGTCACACGTAATAGAATACTCAACGTTGAGCTAGCTCAACGGTGCAAGTGGGACATGGCCCCTGGGCTTTATTAAAAAACAAAACAAAACAGAAAAAAAAAAGAAAGATTCAGGGCTTACTCACACTAGGACATTTTGGACTCGGAGTCGTCTCTAGACGAAATTGCATCCAGATGCATGCATGGAGGACAAGCTGCAGTTTCAGATGCACGCATGCTTGCATCTGGATGCAATTTCAGTCAGATTCATCACGCAATGTCCCAGTATGTGAGTAGTATCCTCCTCACAATATCTAGGTACATTCAGGAAACACACGGACGGAAGAAATGGGATGGGGAAATGGGAAATGAACCAATGAAAAAAAAAGAAAAAAAAAAAGAAATGGGATGTCTAGGTCCCTTGAAGTCTCTCATTGTTTCCACATCCCCGCGGCCAAGTGTCCGCCCTTGAAACGAAAGTGCGGCCCAGGCAAATCGACCGAAATCGAAAGGGAGCCTCCGGAGGTCACTTGGGGCACAAGGGTTTCACCCTTCAAAACAAGTAATATACGGACCTTTTTCTCGTTTTCTTTTTTTTCCCACCAATCACCACTGTTCGTGGTGCAATGACGTCAGCACTTCAGTTTCAAGGACGACCGTCTCAAGGGTTTCGTCAAGGGGCTGTGGAACGCAAAAACAAGTTAGGGGAAATTAATCACCTTCCGTCAGTTAGGGTGCCCTTGAAACTCAAGTATTTTCAAGTGGTGTCGAACGAGGCCCTATGATCTACCCAATCACAGTCCAAACCTAGAAACAAAAGATCCTAACTAAGACCACCTACTGTTTACACCTCCCCTTCAAAAGGCGAAAAAACGTTAAGCCCAAGCGTTTAGTCCTCGCACCAGAACTCAGCTGATCTCATAGCCCCCTATGCTAGGGTTACAGAGCAACACAAACTTCCCCAGTACCGACCAGCCTGGTTCAGACGGCAAAGAGTGCCTTCCTCCCTCGACACTCTTGATCAGCCACACACCCCTAAGTTACAGGGAAAAAAAACCGGCATCAGCTACGTCGTACAAACTGGTTATGCCTTCCTCCCTCGACATAACTCCATAGACCTCTTGCTCCCTCCGGTTACAGAGCAAAAGCTCCAGCACCGGCCTGCGTCGTCCCAACTTTGTCCTTCTGACCTACTTACTTAGACAGACGTCCCTTCCCATGTTGAACCCCCCTTACTTCCTCCCATCCTCCAGTTCTAACCTTCTCCTTCACCCTCTGACATTCTAACCACAATCTCCCTAATCATAGGGGCTCGTTCGACACTCCTCGGGCGCCTCAAGTCCCCGAGGAATTGTTCGTTCCAACTATCCTTGCGGATGCAGTCGGAAAGAAAAAAGTGAAAACACTCCGAAGGAAATTCATTGGGCTCCGAGGATTCCCCAACCATTTCTTCCTTTTGCCCAAGGGATCTCACGAGGTCCCTTGGGCAAAACGAATCTGCCTTTCACGGAGAGGAGCGGGCACATGGGTAGAGAGACGTTACACTCGAGAATCTGGATCGTAGCGGCACCCTATTGGATGAAGGCCTCAAACACATTTGATTTTTTTTTTTTTTTTTTTTTTTTTGTCTGACATCATTCGAAGGAAAATGTCCTCGGGCGGCGTCCCCGAGGACAGATGGAATGATGGCAGCAATGTTCTTGAAAACCGCCAAGGAAACTTCCTTCGGCCTCGAGGACGCCCCAAGGAGTGTCGAACGAGCCCCATAGGCATATCTTAGTCATTTTTTGGAGAGCTAAACTAAGAACGTACATGGGATCAGCCTAAAAACCAGGGAAACGAAATTCATTCAAAAAAATCTGGAAAAATTTAAAAAAACTTAAAAAAAAAAAAAAGAGCGGGGGGTCAAAACTGAAACTGCCTACTATCCAAAGCTCCCCCCCTCAACAGACGGAACGTCAGTCCAGGCTTTCAGTCCTCGTACCAGAACTCACTTGATCTCATACCCCCTTTGCTAGGGTAACCGCGCACCACAACCATCCCTAGCACTGACCAAACTAGTTATGACGGACAGGCCCCATAGCGGCAAGCCCCTGACACAGGTTATAGGGTTCATACCCCGACACCAACAACGTCGAACGATCTGGTTATGCCTTCCACCCTCGGCATCACTCCACAAGCCTCAAGCTCCCTTACCTAGGTCACAGAGCAACAACTACAGATCGGTCTGTATCGTCCCAGCATCGTCCTTCTAACCTACTTACCTTAACCAGCAACCCTCCTCTATTGAGAGCCTCATTTCTACCTACCATGCTCCAGTTATAGCTCCCCCCCGCTTCCCTCCTTTCTTTGAGATAAGAAAAAACAACTCGGAACCCCCCAACAATCCTTTTTGCCTCACTCCGACAATACTTACTGCGGCGGAGCCACCATCTCCGCTGCCATTGTACACTAATTTCATCCTACGAGTTAGCCCCCTCACTAGTAGGACGCCTGTTAACCCACCATCTACTTCTCCCACTCGCCCCTGTTTTTTAGGAGTTCAGAGTCATGCTTAGGAAACATTGCGACCACAGAACTAAGTTTGATTTTTGAGAAATCGCAAATCAAAGTCAGACGATCATGACTTGAATCAAAACACTCTGTAACTAGAATTTGAAATCAAGATTACGTATTCAAGCATTTAATCATCAAACCAAATCAGAAAATCGAACGAAAAACAAGCGACATCAAATATCGAATTCAATTTTATCAAATGGAGAATTACTTCGGAAGCATACTTTGAGAGATTGAAAATTATAACAAAATAGGAAATCAATTTTGATGTCTGAAAGGACTTTCGACTCTAATTTCCAGAACCCCAAGGTTCAAGAAATCGTTCAAACAGTAATTCATAAAATACAAAGTAGAAGAAACAAATCAACAATTAATTGTGTATGAGAGAAACCAAAACGATTATAAAACCAAACGCAAAATCAACAAAAAAAATACTCCCTATGACATCATGCGCACCTACTTATGTTGCTGTCCTTACAACCCCTACTCCTATTTCTACCATTATCTCATTAATTGGCTAGTCATTGACGGCGTGCCAACCTGTTGGACTAACTGCAGGTCCTACTACTTGGTATGCTTTCCCCGAAGTTCTAAGTTTGTTGGAACCTATGATATTACCTACGTTGATCATTCTCGTGATGTCTTACACCGAATCTTGTTAGGAGGGGTTTCCGCTACCGATTCCCCACTTTCCGTGAGGTCCTACTCCGTCCCACATAGTTCATTATTGTTGGTAATATTTTTTATTATGCACAATCTCATATTGTTTTTCTTTTATAAGTGCAGATCCTTGGTTTAGAACCGAGAGTTTCGACAATGGGGAGACAGGGAGAGACAAGGGGAGAACAAGAGAGGGAGACAAAGTTAAAGCTAACCAGCAAAAGAGGTAAAGCGTGAGAGAGAAAGTGAGGGCGAAACCCATGCAGAAAAGAAAAACAGAAAAAACGTCACTCAAAGGCTCAAAACCAGGAATCAAATCGTCAACTTTACAATTCAATAGCCTTCATTGTAAACTAATATTCATGTCGTGAACTCAAGATGCGTGACAACTAGTGCAATTTTTGTTATCAAACCCATTCTAAAAATGAAAAAATGTATGTTAAGTATACCCTTATACAATATAACAAGAAAGTGAAAGACAAAGTGGGAGAACATGGGAGAGGCAGAAAGAAAGCACAAAAGAGTAAGAGACGAAGTGAGAGAACATGACATATGAGAGAGAGAGAGAGAGAGAGAGAGAGAGAGAGAGAGAGAGAGAGAGAGAGAATAATTGGAAGTACTAAAGACAAATCATTTTTCACCGCTCTAATCAAGGACTCAACTAGAGGAAAGAAAAATCATTTTTTTTCCATGTCCACTTCAGCAGTAACTACTTAATCTTGATCTTTCATGTGGAGCTTCCAACTCTGCTACTAGCTACTAAATTGTGCTCGATTTGTGTTCAACATGAAAGGGAAGACCAGATTCATTTGGTAGTCTAAGTCATGGGGTGTCAAGCTTAAGAAATAAGATCGTTCTATATACACATTTACGAAAACTTTGAAGAGTTCGAAATTTGCACTCGCCCACCAGGAGAACTACGTAGCATGCCACCATCCTCTTCACAAAATCTGCTTTGAAGAACAACGTGTAGGTAATTTCACATTCTTGCACCCTGTTTTATTTAACTTCTCCTTTTTTGTTCTTGTTGATAAAAATCAACACTCCCTCTGCTATATTCTTTGTACCCAGTGTCGAGCGCATGGTCCCCGCGGAAGGGGACCTTCCCGACCGCATCACGTAGGATTGGCAGATTCGCAAGTCGCTTCACGAAAGGGGAAGTGGCGGAGCTGCTCCAGCCGAGTACGCCAGCTATACCTTTATCGAGTCTCTACGACAGGATAGGGTCTCGCGAGGTATAACTTACCTCCACTCGCGGGAGCTATCACCACCCCTTGGGTGGGCGTATCCCCGCCGAGCTACTAAACCACGCGCGGATGTTTTTATGTGCAATCGCCGAAGTGGCTCAACCGAGGGCGTTTTTCGTATGTTGTAGCATAAGGGGTACGCGTGATCCACGCTTAGCTCGGATTCATGCGCGAAACTTCACTCTGGCGTTGATCTCCCACGTGCGATTCAGCGTTGGTCGACTAGGACATCCTAACTCAACCATGCGACACGCAACAAAACAAACTAACTCAGACAAACAAATAAACCTCGTCCCTTTTTCATACGCCACAACCCATAACTCAAAAAAGTTAAAGCGTCTGAGTGAGACCCGCGCACAGTTGTATAAAAAAAATGCAACCGTTAAGGGAATCATAATGCCTAGTCATGTATACTCACTTGACCTGCTATCATGGCGACGTTTCATGCGTTACCCACATCCACGCAACCTCTCATGGGTTTCGGGGTTGCGTACGACACAAATATGTCGAAAGTGAAACATCGTGAAGGATCCCTCCTTCACGATATTGAACGGTTGAAGGATATGTCGTTCTGCCCTTGCGGCACCCTGTCTTTTAGGCGGTGGATGACGATAATCGAGGGGTGTAGGTCCGATTCATGGGGGAAACCCTTTTGTGCCGGACCAGAGCCTGGGATGTCCTGGACAAGAACCTCAAATTTTAGGCTCAGGACCAACATTCGACCAATAATCCAAGAAGCAAAACCCTTTTAGATGAGGTTCACTCGTTCCTCCCTTGTGAAAAGGTATTAGGGGGTAGTTTCATGTTAGCGAGTAGCCCGTCGTACCCGAATTAAATCCCAGTCCGATCGAAGGTCAAGCACTGACCCTGACGCTCGACTACTCTTGCCTTTTCGCTAGATGCATGCAGCATGAGAGAGCGTAGATGGAAAAAAAAAATGAGAGTCTCGAAGGAAATCAGGGAGAGTCATTCTCACAGCCACAGTTAGATTTTATCACCTCATATCATCTTTAATCCATGAGCGAATCCTCGCCCCTATACATACTTGCACATATATAAAACCCAACGAAAATTCACCCACAAATGTCACAAACGTATTCAACCCCTTTGTTCCCAGATTCATGTCTCATACACCCCTTTCTGACTCCCTCTCAACAAAGGCATACCCGTCCGATCCATTTCACACAGTTTTTCCATAACCATTCAAGAGAGGTTAAGAGGATAGAAATTTCACTCACACGAAAATGTCTTTCCACTACGGGGTTACAAATATCTTGTGTGCGTATCATGATGAGTAGCAGTTCGGCCACAAACCGACCTGCTATCAATCTAATACAGAAAGTTCACGAAGCTCAAAATTTCTAAGAACACTTGCAGGTAGCAATGACCTGCGTCATAAAATCAAGACAGACATCACCTGTCAAGTTAACGGAGTTCAACTCCGTATTGCACTCTAAGACACTTAGCAGTATTGTTCGGTAACGATGTGAAAATCCCAAAAATTTCGGCAACACTTCCTTCAGAGAAGTGTGCTCGGAGAATATTTACTATACAAAATTTAAAAAGAAAAACTCAAGACTCAGAAAATATATAAAACTAACTTTTTACTTTTAGTAGAAATTTAGGCAGCACTTCCTCTAGGAAGGCAGACGTTCAAAATTCCTAATGACTCTAAAAACTTAACTATATCCTATCCTAGTTGACATCTCAGAATCTTGACTAACTTTGAGTATTTAGCAGAAATCTTGCCAGCACCTCCCCTAAGGAAAAGAGACTCTCAGAACTTCTACTTACTCAGAGGATAGCGAATGTCCTATCAAAACAATCATGCATGAAAAGACGAACTTGAAAACAAAAGTGGACATCAATCTGCCTATTAATCAAGCATAAGGCGAACACTAACAACTACCCTATAATGCAGAAGATAGAAAGAGTTTTAGCAAAAGGACAAAGCATTGTCAGAAAGCATGTCATGTCCATAACGCATTCAATAAAATCAAACAAGGTTTTATTCATCGAAAGTTTTCATATTTTGTTTGTCCTTATCACAAACACATGAGTCATGTATTTTACTTAGTTAATTTTTAAATTCCCAAATTGTTCCCACTCAAACCTCACAGTAACCGAATCAGTCAGGACAACTTCATCTCTTGCCTGATTTTTTGAACAAACGAGCAAAGAAACCGGATCAGTCAGAAGGACCTCATCTCTAACTCCATTTCAATGTTTTAGAAAAATGAGCAAAGCGACTGGATCAGTCTGGAGGACTTCATCTCCAGCCCCATTTCAATAACTTAGGTAAACGAGCAAAGCAACCGGATCAGTCAGAAGGACCTCATCTCCAACCCCATTTTAATATCTTAGGTAAATAAGCAAAGCAACCGGATAAGGCAGGAGGACCTCACCTCCAGCCTCATTTAAATGACTTAAGCAAACGAGCAAAACGATCATATCAGTCAGAAAAGCGTCATCTCTAGCCTCATTTCAATGTCTTAGGCAAACGAGCAAAGCGACCGAATCAGCCATGAGGACCTCATCTTCACACTCACATTTGCATGAGGAGAGCTTATGCTGCCCAAGTGAGCTCATGTAAGCACTTCACTCACTTAGAGTGAGAGGAGGGGAACCAATGTCAATCTAGAGGATTGGGGGAGGTTGTAGGTTAGTAAGAGTGACTACTGAGGCTGGTAAAGGTGGTGTTGGCCCAAGGAGGTGATCCGCCATAGCCCCAGGCTGTGAGAGAGAGACATGTTTTTAGGAATTCATTTAACCCTCCTAGAGGGGAGGACTTCATAGCCTTAGTGGTAAGAGGTTGATGTAGCTTGGAAGAGGTTGGGGAAGAAAGGAGATGAGTGTTTAAAGAAGAAGAAAGCCATAGTTGGGGGACATATGTCCAAGGAAAAGGATAACTTTATCAAGATTCACCTCAAAAGCAAGACACAAGAGGAAAGTGAGTAAGAAAATGAGAAGGTGTTGTTTTTTTTTTTTTTTTTTTTTTTTTTTCCCCTTTCCATCTTTACTTCCTCTTCATCCTCCTCATACCTTCTTCTTCTTCTCTTTTTACTTCTTTTTTTTCTTCTCTCCTAAATACTCTCCTCCCCCCTCCCTTCATCTTCACCCTTCTTCCTTCTCTTCATAGCTAACATCCCAAGTGTAAAAAGGTTAGAAAGTAACACCTCCACTAATAATTGTCTCTATAATGACCATTTCTTCACTCCATGATAAATCATTACTTTATACTTTGTGATTTCAAGCTTGAAAGTGAATTTTACTCACTCTCACCTCGTATTTTGCCTTTTTCTTCTCTTGGGGATAAATCGCTACTTTTGTTTCAACTCATTCCAGTATTTAAGTGATATTTTCCTTTTCCATTATCCATCTCTCACATGATGATGTTCGGATTCAATCTTGTTTGCTTCCACGACTTCATGCACATGTTTGAGCTAGTTTCACTCATGTGTATCATTCATCTCTCACATGATGATGTTCCAATTCAATCTTGTTTGCTTCAATGACTTCATGCACACATTTCAACTAGTCTCACTCATGTGTGTCATCCATCTCTCACATGATAATGTTCTGATTCAACCTTGTTTGCTTCCATGGCTTCAAGCACACGTTTGAGTTAGTCTCACTCATGTGTATCATTCATCTCTCACATGATAATGTTTCGATTTAATCTTCTTTGCTTCCATGGCTTCATGCAGATGTTTGAGTTAGTCTCACTCATGTGTATCATCCATCTCTCACATGATAATGTTCTGCTTCAATCTTGTTTGATTTCATGGCCTCATGCACATGTCTGAGTTTGTCTCACTCATGTGTATCATCCATCTCTCACATGATGATGTTCCGATTCAATCTTGTTTGCTTCAGGTTCCATGACTTCATGTACATGTTTGAGCTAGTCTCACTCGTGTGCATCATCGATCTCTCACATGATGATGTTCCGATTCAATCTTGTTTGCTTTCATGGCTTCATGCAACTGTTTGAACTTAGTTTCACTCATGTATATCATCCATCTCCCACATGACGATATTCCGATTCAATTTTATTTGCTTTCATGGCTTCATGCACATGTTTTAGCAAGTCTCACTTATGTGTATCATTCATCCCTCACATAATGATGTTTCGATTCAATCTTGTTTGCTTCCATGACTTCATGCACATGTTTGAGCTAGTCTCACTCATGTGTATCATCCATCTCTCACATGATGATGTTCTGATTCAATCTTGTTTGCTTTTATGACTCCATGCATATGTTTGAGTTACTTTCACTTATGTGTATCATCCATCCTTCATATAATGATGTTCCGATCCAATCTTGTTTGCTTTCATGACTTCATGCACATGTTAGAGCTAGTCTTACTCATGTGTATAATCCATCTCTCACATGATGCTGTTCCAATTCAATCTTGTTTGCTTTCATGTTTTCATGCACATGTTTGAGCTAGTCCCACTCATGTGTATCATCCATCTCTCACATGATGATGTTCCGAGTCAATCTTCTTTACTTCATGGTTTCATGCACATGTTTGAGCTAGTCTCACTCATGTGTATCATCAATCTCTCACATGATGATATTCCGATTCAATCTTGGTTGTCCCCATAGCTCCACCCATGTGTTTGAGCAAGTTTCACTCATGTGGATCATCCATCTCTCACATGATGATGTTCCGATACATTCTTAGTAGCTTTCATAGCCACATGCATATGTTTGGTCTAGTCTCACTCATGTACTTCACTCATCTTCTATTTGGTGATGATGTGACTCATTCTTGATTGGTTTTATAGCCACATACACACGTTTCGTCTAGTCTCACTTATGTACTTCACCCATCTTCTACTTGATGATGTTCCGGTTCATTCTTGAATACTTTAATAGCCACATGCCTATGATTGGTCCAATTTCACTTGTGTATCTCACTCATCTTTCACTTGATGATGCTCCGGTTCAATCTTGTTTGCTTCCATAGAACTATGTATGTGTTTGGTCTGGTCTCACTCATGTATTTCACTCATCTTCTACTTGGTGATGTTCTGACTCATTCTTGATTGCTTCCATAGTTACATGCATATGTTTGGTCTAGTCTCACTCATGTACCTCACCCATCTTTTCCTTAATGATGTTCCGGTTCGTTCGTGAGTGCCTTCGTAGCCACATGTATGTGTTTAGTCTAGTCTCACTCATGTATTTTACTCATCTTCTACTTAGTGATGTTCCGACTCATTTTTGATTGCTCTAATAGCCATATGCATGTGTTTGGTCTAGTCTCACTCATATACTTCACTCATCTTCTACTTAGTGATGCTCCGACTCATTCTTGATTGCTTTCATAGCCACATACATATCTTTGGTCTAGTCTCACTCATGTCCTTCACCCATCTTCTACTTTATGATGCTTTGGTTTATCCTTGAGTGTTTTTCATAAGCCACATGTCTGTGATTGGTCTAGTCTCACTTGTGTATCTCACTCGTCTTCCAGCTCCGTTCGGTCTACTATGACTCATGTACTTCACCCATCTTCTACTTTATGGTGTTCCAGTTTATTCTTGAGTGCTTTCATAGCCACATGCATGTGATTGGCCTAGTCTCACTTGTGTATCTCAGTCATCTCTCACTTGATGATGTTCCGGTTCAATCCTGATTGTTTCCATGGCTCCATGTATGTACTTTATCTATTCTCACTTGTGTATTTCACTCATCTTTCACTTGATAATGTCCCGGTTCATTCTTGTTTGCTTCCGGAGCTCCATTTATATGCTTGATCATGTCATCATCATGTGAAAGATGAGTGAAATACACAAGTAAGATCATGTCTTACTTGTGTATTTCACTCATCTTTCACATGATGATGTTCTGGTTCAATCTTGTTTGCCCCCATGACTCCATGCACATATTTGAGCAAGTCGCACTCATGGGCCTCATCCATCTCTCACGTCATAATGTTCCGATTCAATCTTGTTTGCTTCCATAAGCTCGATGTATATGTTTGATCTAGTCTCACTTGTGTATTTCACTCATCTTCCACTTGGTGATGTTCTGTTTCAATCTTGATTGCTTCTATAGCCACATACATGTGTTTGGGTATTCCACTCACCTTTCACTTGGTGGTGTGCGGGTTCAGTCTTGTTTGCTTCCATAGGTTCATATATGTGCTTGATCAAGTCTCACTGGTGTATTTCACTCATCTTTCACTAAGTGATGTTTCGTTTTTTTTCTTGGTTACTTTATTAATCACATGTATGAGCCTTATCAAGTTTTCTCATATGAGATGATAATCCCCTCACTTAATGAAATCCCGACTCACTCATGGATGCTCTATTTGACACAATTGCCTGATAAAGCACTACGTTTGTAACATCTCACTTCCCCTGTGCTCTAATTGAATTTCGTTTTGCCCCCCCCCCCCCCCCGTGCACTAATCAAACTCGATAAGAGGAGAGGTAGGTAGGGGGCTACTACTACTATCGCTGCTGCTGCTGCTGATAAAACTGAGTCTGTTACTGTGTTGCTGATGCCTGGCCCAGCGCCTGGGTGTTGTTGCTGCCGAGAACCGCTGGCCGATCCCCCGGAGCAAAGGTCGGTCCGAAGGGACTAACACGCCGGTGCGACCTAGGAGCACTGGTAGTCAATTCCGCCAAAATAGGGGTATGGCGGCTGAGACTTTACAGACCCCATATAATAAGCATAGATAGATGACCTGCAAAACCTCTAGACCATCTGAGTCAATTTTCCTGCGAAAATAGAAAATGGACTTCCTCGAACTGTTCACTAGAGCCTTGGGTGATGCCCGAAACAGGCAAGTAGGGGCAAACGGCGACGGAATCCGGTCAAACTTTATAGAGGTCTTCCATAGGGTATAGACAGAGGGACCACCGAGTTACGAGGCATTCTGACGTCGTTTAGGGTAGGAAACACAAACCTTTGTTTTTCGGCTCTCCCGCCTCTAGGAAAATTGTTCAAACTAAAACATGCAAAATCTGAGTTTTTCGGCAATGTGTATTTTTTGCAAATCTGTGTCTTTTTGCAAACCTTTGTATATGTTGCAAGTCTGTTCCTTGAAAGTCTGAGTGTTTTGAAGATTTGGACATCGCGATAACCCTAGGAAAATGAGACTGACACTCAAGGATAGGAAAGGGCACCTCACACCTTCACTCCGTCTTCCACCTCCGTCTCCTTTACCCATTCGCCATAGCCAAACACTTTCACTCCTTCTTCCACCTCTATCTCCTTCACCCATTCATCATAGCCGGACACCTTTTTTCCTTCTTCCACCTCCATCTCCTTCACCCATCCACCATAGCCAAACAACTTCACTACTCCTTCCACCTCCATCTCCTTCACCCATCCACCATAGCCAAGCACCTTCTTCCACCTCCATGTCCTTCACCTGTCCACCATAGCCAAACACCTTCACTCCTTCAACCTCCATCTTCTTTACCCATCCATCATAGCCAAACACCTTCTTCTACCTCCATCTCCCTCATCCATCCTCCATAGCCAAGCACCTTCTTCCACCTCCATCTTCTTCACTTGTCCACCATAGCCTAGCACCTTCTTCTACCTCCATCTCCCCCACCCATCCTCCATAACCAAGCACCTTCTTTCTTCACCCCCTAAATCACCAATCAATGTTGCGGTCTAAGGCACATAGGGCAGCAAGTCCTATAAGAGGTCTTAAGTAGGACAGTAGGACGAATAGGGGGTAAGGGAGGTTAGGCCTAAGGGCTCTCTCTCTCTCTCTCTCTCTCCTCCTCCTTCTTAAGCTCCAAAGACTACCTCTCCCTCCGCTTTCTAATTCCAAGGTCAACCCTTACCCTCTCTCCCTTTTTTCTTACTTGGCATGCAACTAACTCTTCCCTCACTCACTTGTTACATTGTCAGCGCATGAACAGGAAAAAAACTTCAAATCTCGCTTGGAGGAGAAAGAGGGCAAGGGGAGGACGACCGGTCCCTTGTGCCACCAAGAAGATAAGGGAATGAAGAACTTGACAAAGCTTGACGCTTGAAAGAGTCTAAGATGGACTTGAGAGGATTTGTCAAGTGAATGAGAGGTCAGTTGACTCAACCAGAACCCCAAGTGCATGACTAAGAGAAGAGGATGATTTGGATGAGCGAAGGAAATGGGAAAGGAAAGAACCTAAGGACCATGAAATATTAGGCATGTGGGAGAGACTATGTGTTGGCCCCAAATGGGGGTTGTATCCGTCTTGGCATTATCATTGATTGTGCAGGTGAGTAGCATTGGGATGTCTTGAGCGGGACTGGGCACGGGTGTGCTGGGCGACAAAGGAAAATGGAAGGGCAAAGGGCTAAGCGGCCTTGACGTAAACTCTACCTATGAATGAGACCTTTGTGCAAGCAATCTCGAATGCGGATGAATAGGAAAAACGAAGTTAAGAATGGTTGAAGTTGTGACCTAGCCCCTTTGTGTGCGGGCGAGGCCCCGAAAAGACTAAGGGGTAGTCACGAAAGCCATGAACAGAACGCGTGGATTGCACAGTGCATAGGGGGGCTAAGGGGGAAGACGGCGTTGCCTCGCCCCGATAAAGCTATAAAACTATTGTTTTAGGAAAATGATGTGAGAACTAAGGATGACGTTTAACCTGCGCATAGTGGAAAAAAAAGCTCAAAGAACTCCCTGGACTGCTTGAGTATTGGAAAAAGTGATTGTCTGCGAACACAACTAAGAATAAAAAAAATTGTGCTTGCCAGTTTCAACGAGATTATCACCGAGCGCGAGGGTTAAGCTACATCCCCAATGTCAAAGCTTTGTCGCTCGATGACTCACCCTCATCCATCTCAAAGCACTAGGTGGGGGTGACTTTGTGACAAATGGCTCCGCACCCTGAGCATGAGTGTGGGTGGAGCCGAGCCAGCTAGGACTCGCAGTGGGGTCGACCTAGGCTCAAAAGTCTAACAGGGTGAGACCCTACAATGGAGCAAGCGATTGTCATGGCGAATGAAACTACGTAAGTGATGAACGTGAATGCTATAGCGGGGGGGGGGTGCATCAACTTGATAGAATGGTAGCAGGATTGCGAGCAGTGCGTCCGCCATTTACCATACGCACAAAAATGAGAATGAATCTTCCGCTAGAAGATGGGAAGATACATCACAACTCGCGCTCCCCACATCTACTTGTGAGGTAAGCCCCATTGCCCTCATTTTCCTCATATCCTAGATTGAATCCTACCTAGGGGGTCGCCCTGCTATTGCGCCCTTTACGTACATGTTCCTCTCTCCTTCTCTACCCCCATTCAGAAGTTGCGCCCGACCACTCTCTCTCTCTCTGAGAGTGCTTGCCTCCTATCAGCTCGCACATCCTTTACCTCTATGCCAACAACCCACCAACCTACCGTGAAAACTAAGCCCACCATCGCACTCGCCCATCATCAGAACCCCCGTTAACACTTTACCTTGCCCGTTGTCGTTTCAAAATGCGTGAGTTACAACTTCTCTACTCTGCCCATCTCAGACTTGTCTTCGCCATCATCTTCCCCAACTCTTCCTTCTCAGAATTTACTTGGCACAAGCCCGCGCCTAGATCCAGTGGACTCCTTCTCATCCTTTTCCTTCCTCTGGCGCCTCTTTGTTGCTTTCTCCTCCGCTAGCGCACCTTTCATGAGCCTGATGTTGCTGAATGCAGATGAGTTGTAAATCATCTCGAAGACCGTCGGGGATAGCAACCTTATAGCCTATCCCAGCGCTCCTGTCTTACCGTACTTGGTCACCTCTCATGCGTAGGCTCATTCAAGGATTACCTGTGATTATATCAAATAGCGGGAATCCCTCTCCCCCGCTCTGTGTCTCTCCAATTTTAACGGATGTCCCATAGGACTAAGCAACAAGCAGTGACCTTGAGATATCATCGTGAGTTGACCGGTCATAGGTTTTTCAGAATGATTTTATTATCGTCATTTGATTGTATCCGGTGTTGAACTTGGGTCTGTATTTCAACGGGTCAAGGGTGTACCAACTGAGCTAGGCCAGTTGGTTGCATGGCCAGCCCCAAAACCAGATGCATGGGTCATGCCATGCTTCTCTCTATCGTTCCAATTTTAACAGATTTCCCGAAGGACTGTCCTGTGGGCGCGGCCCTACGGAACTGGGTGGTCCCGGGTAATTCATAATTGTTTTACTATAGTCATCTCATGGTATCTGCACTTGAACTTGGATATGAAGTTCAACAGTCCCTTGGTATACTAACCGAGCTAAGCCAAACGGTTCCGGGACCGGTCTCGGTACCGAGCCCGTGTAAAAAAAAGAGGAACCTTAAAACTAAAACTGAAAAAAAAAAAAAAAAAAAACATTGAAACTTGTCGAGGGAAACGGAAAATGTTGGCACCCTCCTTGACCAGACTGATCGGACCTGTGGTAGAGACCGGCAAACAAAACCAAGGGGATAGCCGCACCAAGCCCTCAACCCCTCGGTTTCCTTCAAACTGCTCCAATACTCTTGCACCGTCGCTCGCTGGCCTCGATTCTTGAATCTTTTGGATGAAAGTCTAATACCGTAACCAATAGTGTTAGGCTCAAGGCTGGCACTAGCAGCCGCGCAAATCTATAAAAGTAGGTGTTGCGAGATGCTCGACCCTATCAACACATATCAAGGCCGCACCTTGGCCTACCGACTAAAACAACGGTCGCCAAGCTCCCGCTTCTTCCGCACGGATGTCCAACCCGTGTTTTTACCCCTTCGCTCACTCCGCATAAAATACAGAAGCGGCCTTATCATCAAAGTCGCCCTCCGCACAAACACACACGTATCATGGTCATACGTACCGACCAATGAAAAAGATCATTTAGTCCTAGTCTAATCAAAATCAAGAAAAAATTGGTCAACACATGCGCAGGCTTTATAATATATATATAAAAAAAACATCATGCGCGCCTCAAAACAGCACACGTCTAAACACTCTCTACTTTCAGCCAAACATTTAATCAACGTAACGGATAATACAGTCGTGACTCGCACGATGCACTCAAATTTTCAAGTCAAGATTAATTCTCTGTCACTTGCAAAAACCAGGGCGGATACCCTTGTAAGAGTATTCGCAGCGACAATGACTGTTCGTTCTGAAAGATTCGCTGCCCCGACAACAGAAACGAGAAAGGAGATATAAAAAAAAAGGGGAGGGGGGGGATAACGGGAAGGGCAATGCCAGATCCATTTTTTTATGTTTGCATTATGACCCTGCATAGTTTGTTCGCAAAAGTTTCGACAACATTGTTTGTAGTGATGCGGCGAAAAACCCCGAATTTTGGGCCTCCCATTAACCACTATTGCCGCGAACGTGGCCGCGAAGTTGCCTTGGGTGCACATTGTCTGAGCTTGAGTGTGACCACCCAGGCAAGGAACGTAAGATGGAAGGGACACTTTTATGAAATGGCCAAGTACAACTATTTTTGAGACCTACTTGCACTAGAAAATATGTCGGGTGCATCAAACTTTGAAGGGTCTCTCTCTCTCTCTCTCTCTCTCTCTCTCTCTCTCTCTCTCTCTCTCTCTCTCTCTCTCTCTCTCTCTCTCTCTCTCTCTCTCTCTCCCCTGGA
>BFEA01000831.1:431034-450146 GCA_003427395.1 Chara braunii | reverse complement strand
TCTCTGTGTGTGTGTGTGTGTGTGTGTGTGTGTGTGTGTTACATGCCCAGTTGGGCGATGTATATGTAAAACCGAGGATCCGCAATGTGATAAAAAGGACTGAATGGACAATGCAGTGCAAGTAGAATCTCAACAAGCAGAGTACATCCTGATACATACAAAGTGGTGTTTTATAGCGCAGTGGAGGATTTAGATACAAGTCCTGACCTGACTGGGATTGACCTCTTTCACGTAGTGCAAGACAGCGCAGCAGAATGCTAGAATACCAATGACTAGCCCAATCAACGTTGCAACGCAGACCAAACATACATCATGCTCATCACAAGGTGTGAAGGGGCCTGGCACTATACACAGGAAGGAGGCACCAGGTCCAGACATACACAGACGAAGAGGAGGGGATCAGACAAAGAAGAGGAAGGGGGAGATGGGAAAGTCGTCAACACCAAGTCTCGTTACAAGTCCCAAATAATCCCTCTTCAAAATGTCTGAAGCCCAACGTCGAGTCTGGATCCAAATGTCACCAAGCTCTCTCTCTCCCTCGTAGTCTGCTGATGCAGTGAAGTCAGATAGCGAGAGGGTGAGAAGGAGATGGTGGACTGAGAAGAGGAAGAGGAAGAACTCTCTCTCTCATGTGCCAGGTACTAACCTGTGAAGATGGCGCTGTGCTGCAGGTACCTCGAAGACGAAGCTGGAGCAATGGCGCTGGAGGTAAGTCCCTCTGGCGTCCGCCCAATCTCTCTCTCTATGGTACTACTCTAACTGCTATGGCGCCCAGCACTGAAGACTACAGCTAACGCTACTAGGGCCCAGCGCTGAAGGCTACCGCTAACGCTACTACTACTCCTGCAGCGCTCCTCCAGAGTGCTGCTGCCAAATCCTGAAGGTTACCTCCTGCCTCCTGAACTCCACGTGAAGTGCCTGGGAAGTACCTAGGAACTACCTGCCTGCCTGCAGGGCGGGCCAGTCCTATATAGTGGTGGCCCGTCCAGGAGGCTGCTCTTGCCAATGCCGAAACGTGCCAGACCCTGGCGTTGAAGCTCAACCAGGGGTTGTCTTGAAAACAGGCCCGAAATGGCCTGTGCTAAAACCCTGGTTTGTTGCCTGAGTTTCAGGGCAGGTCGAACTGATAAGGGCCCGGAAATGGCCCTCAGTTTCAGCCTGAAAACACTCAGGGCCGGAAAGGCCCTGATTTAGCCTGAAACGACACAGGGCCTGTAGGCCCTTGTTTTCATGCTTTCAGGCTGAAACGACACAGGGCCTGTAGGCCCTTGTTTTCAGGCTTTTGGCCTGAAAACGTCACAGGCCTGGAAATGGCCCGTGCAGCCTGTTGCGGGCGCAGCATGTAACACCCCCCCCTCCTTATGAAGTCAAGCCGGGTCGAGGGCGAAGCTGACGATCTGAAGGTGGAACCTGGACGCGGGTGCGACGTGGAGCCGAAGATACCGGCTTGCCTTGCATTTTGCGTTCGTAGAGTGCGAGAACATCCGGAGCTGTTGCTTGGAGTTCCGCACGGGTCAACCAACGGTCAGCTTTGTGAGTGCAGTATGCAAAATGTACCAAGTACTCGGTTGGCCTGTTGTCGTAGCGTCGCTGGGAGATGATGTCGCCGACCTCCTGAAAACCGTCCATAGAGGGTGGGTCTTGTGAACATCGCCCGGGAAAATCGTCATGTTCCGCTGGCGTGTAAAGAGCCAACTTGGAGCAATGAAAGACTGGATAGACGGGCAAGTGGGCGGGCACCTGAATAGTGAAGGAAGGTCCCTCGGGTGCCATGATCGGCCAGGGCCCCATCCATTTGTTCAAGGGTGAATTCCAAGGCGGAAACCCAAACGAGATCGTCGGCGCGGAATGGGCAAGGAAGACGTTGGCGATTGGCCTGTTGGCTCATGCGTTGCTGCGTCTTGGCCATCTGGTCGCGTGCCTTGACAAGTAGCTCTTGCATCCAACACAAGAAAAAAAGATGGTCGTCGCTCTCGGCCGTTCGTGGAATGATTGTGTCCAACGGTGAAGTGACCGGCGAGCCGTGCTCGAACTCGAAGGGCGACATCCCGATAGCCGGGTGGATGGACGAGTTGTAGGCCAACTCGACATCCGGCAGCCGCTCAACCCAATCCTTTTGGTCGGGACGGATGAGAGTGCGAAGGAGAACCTGTGCGGTCTGATGCGCCCTCTCCGTTTGGCCATCAGTTTGGGGGTGGCGAGCCGATCTTGGCTTGAGAGATGAGCCCCATCGTTTGATGAGCGCCAACCAAAAATCGGGCATGAACCGAGTGTCGTGGTCGCAAACGATTTCCTTGGGGTAACCCTTGGTTCAAATCCAACCAGCGTAAATGCAATCAGACTCGCTTTCATTCACACTTCACATGCATGCAAACAGGTTGCGCAGCAAACTGGCATCAAGCGCCCACTCTGAACTCAGAGATATGGTAACCCAGAATGCAGCTTAGATACAAGTTCACTTCAACTAGCTATGGCGGCACATCGCTTGTACAACTCTTTGTTCGTCACTTACTTGACACTGCTGTTCGCACACAAGATCACCCTGGATATCCCACACACATCACACTCTGTACACTCACATACACCCACACACATCTACAGCTATGGCGGCTATGGCCGCCGCTACCCTATCGCTATGGCTAAGCTTCTTCTCGCCCACTTCGTCCTCGGGCTCACTGCAGACCACCTCGCACAAGTCGCTATGGCAGCGCTTCCGCATGGCTTACGCAGGAAAATGAATGAATGGTTGGTCGCTGCCTCTCAATTTATACTTTTGTAGCTCGTTGGTCTGGCCCTTTCCCATGCCCGTGGTGCACACAGTCCCGTACGACACTTGCTGGACTGGACTAGGACTGACTGGGACTTGGACTGCTGACTCAGCACGGGTAGACTCCACCACTTGCCCACTTGCCTCTGTCTCAAATGTGAGCAGCTTCGAAAGGCCACTTTCGGACCTTCCGGAAGTTCGTGGACTTAGCCTTTCGAGCACTGTAGCAGCTACGACCTTGACCTCTCAGGACTGTAGCAGCTACGACCTTGACCTTTCAGGATCCCTACAGCTACGACCTGTACAGGGCTGTGACTCCTACTCGACAGACCTACAAATCGAACCCCTACCACTACACAGACCTACAACAGACAACAACAACTATCAAAACACAGGTCATGGGTTCAAACACTTGGGGTCGACACAGATATTGTACACAGGTGAGGTGAGAACTAGGGATCGAGCCCTGGGATCTGTATTCACTACTGCTAAAAGGTGAACACCGTTTCACTCCTGCCGGCCTAAATTCGAGGTCCTCCGAGAATAACTCAGTCCAAGGCAGGACCTTTACCTTTCTTATTTCTCTCGTAGGCTCTAACTATGTCGAGAGCTGTTTCTAGAAGTTCTGTTCTAGTAAACCAGCGGTCGTTCTCTGGTTCCTGATAAGCAAACCGAACCTTATATTGCTTCTATGGACGACCTCTACCTCCTGTTCTGAATACGTCTTCACCTACAATGCCGTCAATGTCATACCTTTCGTCCATATATGGAGGAATCATGGATCTCCTAGATGGAAATTGTTGACTTGTGACACACGGCAACAACTTTGAGGCATGAAACACACGGTAGGTGTGGAGGTGTGCTGGGATCTCTACTGTGTAGGACGGCCCATCCTCTCCGCCCTTAACTTTCAGAACTGGCCACGGTCCTCTATACGCGGGCAGTAACTTTTGCGAGATGTTTTCCTCAAGAGCAAACTCTTAGGACTTGACCCAGACCAGGTCGCCTACTTGGAACTGTGACGGGCGTTATTAGCTTGTTCTCGGTGCTGGGCTTTCTCGAGGTTCTCTACCACGGTAGCTAACTCTTTCTCGTGCTGTAACGCAAACTCCCTAGTATCGGGCGGTAGCCTGTGAATCTGATCCTGGTTAAGTCCCTCAAACGGTCTGCGTGGTCTAAAGGACTTGTGTAACTCGTTGGGAGTGCGACAGGTAGACAAGTGCACGCTGTTATTGTACGCACTGGCTACTTTGGGCAACATCTCATCCCAATTGATCTAATCCGATCTAATGTACATACGCAAAACTTGTTGCAAAATCTTATTCATCTGTTCACTCTGACCGTTAGTCTCTGGATGACGGCCAGATGACATCAACAACTTGGAGCCATAGACTCTCATCAACTCCTGCTAGTTCTGACTAATGAACGGGTGTCTCTATCACTAACTATAGACAGTGGAATCCCGTGTTCACTGACCCAATGATCAAAGAACTTCGGGATAACTAATTATGTGCATGCCTCTGAGGGCAAAGGAACAAAAACAGCATACTTACTAAACCTGTCAACTATTACCATGACTTGGCTCTTGCCGTGCCTAATCTTGACATGGGTGTCCATAAAGTCAATGGACATTGAATCTCCTGGCTGATCAGGAATAGGCAAGGGTCTGAGAAGACCTAGAGGGGCACGCGTAGAGGTCTTATTTCTCTGGCAGACCTTACAACTGCGAACATACTCTATGCAGCCGGCCTTCATCCCAGGCCATATGTACGCGCGCATGAGGTTAGCTAGTGTCTTTTGCCAACCAAAATGTCCCTCGGTATCGTGGCATTCCCCTAGGATCAAACTACGGATCTCTTCACTGTTAGGAACGGACAATCGGTCAACTACGTTAGTTTTCTCGAATAATAGCCCATCAATAGTGCGATAGTCTGGTTCTAACTCTGGGGCCTCCTTTACTCTCTTGAGGAGGTCACTATAGATAGGGTCCTGCGTGTACGCCTCTCTAACTTTCTGTTGCAGGTCTCTTCCTATATCCAGACAATGAACTATCGCTCGCTCCAAAGTAATCAGCTTTCCTACTCAGAGCGTCCGCAACTACATTATACTTCCCTTTGACGGGCTTGAGCTCAAAATCATATTGGTCTAGCTCTGCGGCCCACCTAGTCAGCTTAAGTGTCATCTTGGCCTGCGTCTTCAGCCACCTTAATGTCTCGTGGTCTGAGTAGACTTTGAAGTGCCTCCCAAGCAAGTAGTGCTTCCAGTGTTCCAATGCTTGCCTGAGAGCGTAGAGTTCCCTTTCGTAGGTAGATGTCGCTACCTTCTCTGAAGGCATCCTAGCAGTCATGAACTCTACGGGTCTATATCCGTTGCCATCGTCTTGCTGTAGTACAACACCTATACCATACTGGCTCGCGTAAGTGGTGACGATGAAAGGTAAGGACGGATCGGCTACCTTAAGGATCGGGTACTCTATCAACGCCTGCTTCAACTTCTTAATGGCAGACGTGCAATCCTTATCCCACTTCTTGATTGTTTCTTTCTTCAGCAACCTGCGAAGGGGAGCAACTCCTCACAAACTTCATGCAATAATTAGCAACCTGCGATGGTGGAGAAGTTCCTGACAAACTTCCTGTAATAATTAGCTAGGCCTAGGAACGACCGCAACTCTGTCAACGTGAGGGGCGTAGGTCAATCCCTAATCGTTGCGATCTTGCTATCTTCTGGTTTAATGTCGTCTCCGTCTAAGACATGGCCTAAATACAAAACTTGGGTCTTTGCCCATTCGCACTTCTTTGCGTTGATCTTGAAGTTAGCCTCTCTGAGCTTCTCCAAGACCTGCCTTAGATGACCCTCATGCTCCTGGAGGGTCCTACTGAACACCAGAATGTCATCTAAGTAGACTATTACAAATTTGTCTAACCACGGCCTAAACAAGTCATTCATACAGCGCTGAAAAGTCGTTGGCGCGTTGGTTAGTCCAAAGGGCATGACTATGAACTAGTAGTGCCTATATCTAGTCTGGAACGCGGTTTTATACCGATCATCAGGATTGACCTCTATCTGATTATATCCAGACTTCAAATCTATCTTCGAAAAATACTTGCAGCCCTGCACCCGATCTAAAAGATAATCTATACGGGGCAGTGGCTCTACATTCTTCACTGTAATCGCATTGAGACCCCTATAGTCTATACACATTCTTAGCTCTCCTTCCTTCTTGGGGACAAACAGAACAGGTGCTCCAAATGGAGATGAACTGGGCCTAATCCAACCCTTCTCTAGGAGTCCCGTGGGGACATCCTATACACTGCTCCCTTAGGAGTCCTACTGCCAGGCTCTATTTCAATACGATGTTGAATTGGCCGCGGTACTAATCCTGTTGGCAGCTTAGCTAAGTCTGTAAACTCTTCCAGCAGCTTGGCAATAGCAAGGTCTATATGTTTCTCCTCTTTAGGCTCAGTCACTGGCCTAACATAGGCTACAAAAACCTATTCTTCTAGTTGCTCCTTCTTCACTAATCTCGCAAACGCAGGAGCGCTAAGGCAGCAATGTGCCAGGAGTTGTCTACTCCTGACAGGTGGAACAAACGAGCAGTCTTGACCCTGCCCGACGGGCTAGGGAGCCTACACTCGTACTCTCTCAAATGCAGTGTGGCCCCTGCTGCCTCTCCCCAGTCCATTCCTAGGACTATGTCAAAAGGAAGGCTGTCCTCTACGAGGAGAGTCAGAGAATGGAGAACTTTCTCCACCTTCCCATCTTTCTCTAGGCGAAAGTACGCCTAAACTCCCTCTACATAATCCTCTACTCGCATCGTGCGATTGTCTGCGAGGATACTCACTATGGGGTCTGCTAATTTCTGGACATTTAGCCCCAACTTCAACTTCTGCAGCGCCTTTCTACTGATATAGTTGCGCGTGGCCCCACTATCTACTAGGGTCCCTACTCTACCTTTGAAAATCTCTACATCTACTAAAACTAGTCGTCCCCTACTCTCCTTCTTCATCTTGGTCCAGGCGGGCATCCTTTCCTTTTCATCGGCCATGTCTGTGAGGGAAGTGCCTAGAGAGACCCTAACACAAGCGGTCTCTGGACAGCTATCTAGGCACCGGCCTGCAACCTCTGCCATAGGCACATGTGGTGTGGGAGATTCCTGCCGGCTCGCGCTAATTTCCCCACATGGCCTTATGGTAGGGGCAGTTGCTACCCCTACTGGCGGCTGCCTTTTGACCCCTGGGCAGCCCATCGGGCCTTTCTATACTTTGGACAAAATTTAATGACATGGCCAGGGTCACCGCAATATATGCATTGCCCCTGGTCCACACGCTGTTGCTAGACGCGTTGGTCCAGGCCCAAATCTTCCCAAGGCCGGCACTGCGGCAGACCTGGGTGCCAGTTTCCTCTCCTATAGGGTGATCTATTACCCCTATTAGGCGACCTATTCCCTGAATGGTTTTGCGGGGGACCTTTAGCCCTTCCTCCCGCTTGGCGGTTTCCTCCTCTACCACCAACCCCCTGATCGCCCTGGGAACAGCCCCCTGAGGCCCTGGCCTCTACCTCCTCCTTGCGGCCTCCCTCCAACCGCGACAGCAGCGTAAGTCCTCCCCTGGCTAACGCCACTATCCTCCTCCTGTAGTCCCCACTCAATCTGCTCGTAGGGGACCTCATCGACACCACCCTCATCTAATGTAAGGATCAAACGATCCTTGGTCTTGACCTGACCCGAGATGGTGCGACCATTCCACTTTTTACCCTTATCCAGGTCCTTATGCCAAAAAGTGAAAATTGACATGGACCACGCTTCGAACGCCACCACTTCCCTGCTCAATGCGTCGTAGGTCATGGCGGGCTGCTGGCTCTTCTCGAAGAAGTGCCCTCGTAATTGTTCGGGCATAGCCCGGTGGAAGAGGTTGACCAATTGGGTCTTTGTGACCCCATGGTCCGGGATGGCGACTAACTCGTCCATTACGCCCTTGAGTGCCTTGGCACTCTTCCACTGGCGGGAGTGGATGGTTTGCAGCCTATCAAAGGCTTTGACACTACGCAAGACGTCTGCAAACCGTTCCCTTAAACCACTAGTACCTTTGCCGCTTGGGAAAATAGCGGGCCTCGGGTAGGCGTCCGACCTTTTCAGAGGCCGAAACGAAACGACGGTCGCCGATCAGATTTATCAATGGTAGTAGTCGCCGGGCCCGACCTCTGAAAATTCAGGAGTTTGGGAAAACAACCAGTTTTCACTATTTTCCCACGCGTACCTTTGCGGCTTGGGAAAATAGCGGGCCTCGGGTAGGCGTCCGACCTTTTCAGAGGCCGAAACGAAACGACAGCCGCCGATCAAATTTATCAATGGCAGCCGTCGTCGGGCCCGACCTCTGAAAATTCAGGAGTTTGGGAAAACAACCAGTTTTCCCTATTTTCCCATGCGGGAAAGGTACCAGTGGTTTAATAACTTAAGAAAATCATTGAGGGGCGTAAACGCAGAATAGGCAACGAGATCATCGTTGCAATTGGCGGCACGACACAGGGAACGGGTGAAGCTTGCTGCTTCCTTCCGAAGGGCGTGAATAACTATCAGGACATGTTCGTCTAGGGCAACTTTTTGCAGGTGCACGTACGTCTTGATGTTAGCCTCCCAATTGTCAAAGTTTTCCTCCTTCTTCCCACTATAGGAGTCAGGGAACTTGACCTTGACCGGCTCCCTACGGGGACGTGCCTCCTCCTTGGGAGCGGCCATTTTGGCGCCTTCTATGGCGCCTGTGCAATAACATTTCGTGCCCTCTAGGCGGGCCCTCACCTCTAAGCCCACCTAAGTCACCAATTCCTTGGCGAAGTCCCGGAGCCCCAGCCGTACAGAGCGTAAGGCAGTGTCCTGACCTCTACCAAATAGATATTATTCTTCCTGGACTTATGCCAGGCGCTCTATGTTCCTCGCCATTATCTCCATCTTCCCCAATAGGTCCACATGCGCCGCCATTTGCTCTCTTTGTTTCTTCACCTCCTCCAATTCTTTCGCCGCCTCGCTCGCAGCCTCCGTTCTCCTTTTCCTCTCCCTCATCAATCGGAATTTCCACTCCATCCTCTTCTCATCCTCTATCGCCTGCCGCTTGAGTGGGTCTTCTTCTGCATCCCACATTTTCATGGCGGCCTCTTGTTCTTCCCTGGGCACATACATCAATGCCTCCTCTTCTTCCCCCAGGGATAAACCAGCAACCCACTCTGTAATTTTCTTCTCCACTGGATTCACCTCCTTGCCCCCTTCTTCTCCTCTCCCGTGGCGTTTCTTCTACCTCTTCCTCCTCTTCTACCGCCTTCAACTTCTCTTCCTGCTCTTTTCTCAGCCTCTCTCTCTCTCTCTGGCCATTTCCTCCTCAATCTTCTTCAACTTCGCCGCCTGTTCCTCCATCAGGGCCTTCTTCTTGGCCTCTTTCTTTTCTTTTCTCTCTTTCAGGAGGGCGGCGGCTTTCGCCTCCTGTTTTGCTGTGTAAGGCTTGGTAGTCATACCACCCCTCGTATCTACTCTGCACGTAAAGGTGTTTCAAAATCCCAGAGGGAAGAGGAGACGCCATAGGGTCCCCCACACGGAGAACCCCACAAGCAAGCCGTACATAGGGTAATCGTCCATGGTGTTAGGTGCACGACAGAGACTGTCCCACTCCTCACCACTTAGACCTACCCTCTAACTGACACGACCTACTGACTCAATCTAAGGACCACAAAATCCGGACTGGATCCTATCAACTATGGTCTCTAGCCTAGACTCTAATAACTACAGCCGTCACTACAGAACCTGTTGCTGACCAGGAGGCATTTAAGGAGATCCCCCGTAACTCCTCAGGAATTCTTTAACGCCGTAGACAGGACGACGCGGTCACCAGGTTCTCTCAAGACTTAGACGGCCCGTTGTGCAGCCCACAGCTCGAATTTTGGGCCTACCGTGCCACACCGAGCAGCAAACTGGCGTCAAGCGCCCACTCAGAACTCAGAGATATGGTAACCCAGAACAAAACCTAGATACAAGTTCCACTTCAACTGGCTATGGCGGCACATCGCTTGTACAACTCTCTGTTCGTCACTTACTCGACACTGCTGTTCGCACACAGGATCACCCTGGATATCCCACACACATCACACTTTGTACACTCACACACACACGCACACATCTACAGCTATGGCGGCTATGGCCGCTGCTACCCTATCGCTATGGCTAAGCTTCTTCTCGCCCACTTCGTCCTCGGGCTGCAGACCACCTCGCACAAGTCGCTATGGCAGTGCTTCCGCATGGTTTACGCAAGAAAATGAATGAATGGCTGGTCGCTGCCTCTCAATTTATACTTTTGTAGCTCGTTGGTCTGGCCCTTTCCCATGCCCGTGGTGCACACAGTCCCGTACGGTACTTGCTCGACTGGACTAGGACTGACTGGGACTGGGACTGCTGACTCAGCACGGGTAGACTCCACCACTTGCCCACTTGCCTCTGTCTCAAACGTGAGCAGCTTCGAAAGGCCACTTCTGGACCTTCCGGAAGTTCGTGCACTTGGCCTTTCGAGCACTGTAGCAGCTACGACCTTGACCTTTCAGGATTGTAGCAGCTACGACCTTGACCTTTCAGGATCCCTACAGCTACGACCTGTACAGGGTTGTGACTCCTACTCGACAGACCTACAGATCGAACCCCTACCACTACACAGACCTACGACAGACAACAACAACTGTCAAGTCACGGGTTCAAACACTCGGGGTTGACACAGATACTGTACACAGTTGAGGTGAGAACTAGGGATCGAGCCCTGGGATCTGTATTCGCTACTGCTAAAAGATGAAAACCGTTTCAGTAAAGAAGCTCGGCCAACTCCGGTGCCTTGGCATGATAGCGGCAAGGCAAAAACATGGCGAACTTGGTGAGTCGGTCGACCACCATGAAACTCCCATCCACGCCGATCTTGTGCTTGGGGAATGGGCCAGTAATGTCCATGGCAATCGCTTCCCTTTGCTGCAAGGGGACCGGTAATGGTCGCAGCTCATCGTATGGACGATGGTTGCGGGATTCGCAGCGTTGGCAAACCTCGCATGACTCGCAATTGCGTGTGACGTCGCCGAGAAGGCCGGGCCATCAAAATCGCACGCGTTGACTCCAAAGTGTCTGGTGGTGGGAGCATCGTGGAACTCGCCAAGAAGCCGTGTACGCAAGTGAGGGTCACTCGGTACGCAAAGAAGGTCCTTCCCCCGTGTGTGGACAAGCAAGTACACCTCTTGGATCCGGTAGTGAGAAGGCGCTGGATTAGGAGAGGAGCAATTCGCGTACTTGTCTCGAAACTCGGGGTCGGCTTGGTAGCTGCGGATGAAGTTGTCCCGCTGGTCGTTGTCGATCTTGAAGGTTGAATAGACCGTGGTACAATGATCCGGACGCTGTGAAAGAGCATCCACAAAACGGTTCGACTTCCCCGAAATGTGATCGAGAAAGAAGTCGAACTGGTCGATGAAAGTCATCCATCGAACAATGGTGTTGTTGACGGTGTCTTGGATCTTGTAAAAGACCAACGGATTGTTGTCCGTTACCCACCGGAATTGGCTTCGACCAAGGAGGAAGTGCTGCCACCGCTTGAGTGCGTGGATGAAGGCGAGGAGCTCCTTGCGTGCATCGTCAATGGAGTGCACGACGGACTCTTGGATGGCTTGAATCTTGTCCGATAGCGGACAGATGCCCTCCGGTGTGACAAAATGGCCCAAGTATTCCAGCTCTTGCCGGATAAATTCGCACTTGTCCCAGTTGGCCTTGTACTTGGCGCGGCGGAGCGTCTCCAACACTCGTCGAAGGTGCTCAAGATGATCCTCCAATGACCGGCTATAGACGAGAATATCGTCTAAGTAGACCAGCACGAACCGGTCCAACATTGCACGGAACTCGTTGGTCATTGCCGCTTGAAAGGTCGTCGGGGCGTTGGTGAGGCCAAAAGACATGACCACCCACTCAAAATGCCCATACCGCGTCTTGAACGCAGATTTGTAACGATCTTTCGATCGGATCGAGATTTGATGATATCCCGACTTCAAATCCAACTTAGAAAAATACTTTGCGTCGCCCAATCGCTCAAGAAAATCGTCGATGAGAGGAAGAGGCTCCGCATTCTTGACGGTTTGCGTGTTGAGCTTGCGGTAGTCGATGCACAATCGTAGATCTTTGTTCTTCTTCCGTACGAAGAGAACTGGCGCTCCGTATGGAGAGCTACTAGGGCGGATCCAACCCTTGTCCAACAAATCATCGAGTTGTGCGCGGAGGACCGTAAGCTCCTCCTCGCTCATGCGATAAATGCAACCTTTCGGCGGCATGGCACCGGCCTCAAGAATGATTTCGTGAGAGATCGGCCGATCCGGCACCACACTGGTAGGTGACTCGAAGATCTCGGCAAACTAGTCAAGAAACCACACAAGGGTCCGAAGACAAGTCCGTGGGTGAAGAGTTGGCTACCGCGGCAGTCCGTAGGAAACATAGGCCGATTTCGTCGGGCTACTCGTAAGCACAAGTAGCCCGGAATGACTTGGTCGTCACCACTTGGCACCGAATCGAAGGGTGCGAAAGAGGAATAGTACATGACACTTCGGCACCGAAGGCGTCGCGATCGGTAAGAGTCCGCCGGTGGAATTGGACTGTGTGATCCGCACTTGCAAGCCAAGACATTCCCAAAATAATGTCGAAGTCCGTGTCCAAAATGTCAAATGTCACCGGTTCGCATGCATGAGGTGCAAAATACACCGGTACGGCCTTGATGTAGTGGTCGATAAGTTGTTGTGTCCTTCCGTCCGCCAACTTGGTCGCTGTCGGGTTTGCCTTCCTTTGAACTTGTGTGCCAAGGCCAGCCTTTCGCATAAAGGCTTGGCTCATAAAATTGCGAGACGCGCCGCTATCCAGCAAAGCGCTGCAAAATGCTTGCCCAACTTGGATGCGGACATAGAGGAGCGGTGCGTTGTTGTCATCGTACCGCTGATTGCGAAACTCGCGGGCCACCTTGGTAACATACGCAAGGATGTCCCCCACCGCAACTTCGTCATCCGTCGGTGAAGTTGGTGGTGCATAGAAGGAGAAGTACGTGTGAAGATGAGCGCATAGTGCTGCGCATTGCGGTCCCGACAAGCGGCCCGTGGTCGGGAGAGGAAGCCATGCGAAATCCTCGAACGTGAGTGGGTCCAATACCTCTATGTTGAACTCACACACTGAATCCCGTGAAGAACTACTTGAAGACGATAAGTCGCCACTGCCGGACGGAGAAGATGTCGCACACACGTCTTGTCCTTGAGCATGAGTACCCAGCGTAGGAACGAGTCGGGCAGCATAGTTCTCAAAAGAATAAAGAAGAGGGGGACTATCGACTTCCACATCTGCCTTGGAACGAAGGGCGGTCACCTACGAAGTGACCGGTTCCGAAGGCGTCGAGAGTATCGTCGAGTCACTTTCGGCGGTGCTCAGTTTCCCGATTTGCCCTTGCCTTTCGACTGGCTGGCCATTTTGTCGTGGAGATCGTTGTTACACCACAGACAATAGCGGAATCTTGTGCGTGCCCTGAATGCTTGCTCGGAGAGACCGTTATAGGACCATAGGGCTGGAGCTGCTGCGCCGGGCCCGTGGCTAGATGCAGTGTTTGTCTTCGCCTTGCCGCGTCCTCGGCCTTTGCCGGGGCGGCCACCTTCCCAGGAGGCTGCGAGTCTGTACCCTTCATTGGCAGACACGACCTCGCTAGTTTAATCGTTTGGCGTTGCCTCTGCGACCACAAAGACTTTCGACCGATGCTGATCTCTGCTCAGGCCTGGCGCAAACGAACGCTGGAGATTCTTGGCCTCCTTGTTCGTGACAATACTCTGCGCGGCCTTGTGAGTCAAGGCATTGCCCAACGTCGGACACGACCTCGAGATGAAGTAGTGTTTGATGGCTTTGAAGCCCATTTGAATGAATAGGACGGATGTCAAGCGTTGGTACTCGACAATCCAATCAACACTCGGCAGCGTGCCTTGTTCGAAGACCATCAGCTTGTCCATTGCCTTGATCTCCGACGACTCTACTTGGAACCGCTTATGCCACGCCGCCTTTAGATCATCCCCGCTGATCTTGGTATGCAAGTCGACAGCTACCACTCCGTACTTGGACAAGGGATTGTCCAACCATGCTTGGCACGCACCCCCCGACCAGAAGCATAAGTACCCGTGGTGCTTGTGTTCTTTGACGTAGTGTAGCTGCAAGGTGAGCTCGAACTTGCGGAACCATGGAATCGGGTCTGTCTTCGTCAAGTCGCAGAAAATCTCCTGCCCATCGAACTTTGGAGCTGTCTCGCGTGGTTCTGAGCTCGAGTGGTTGGCGGTAGTACAGATCCGCTGCGTTGCGGTTTGCTGTAACTGCACGTCGTCCTTGAGGGAGCCGACGTCAATCTCCAATGCCTCGAGGCGATCGGAGGTGTTGGAAGAGCTGGCATCGGGGGCGGCGACGGGTCGCTTCTCCAGCTGCCGGAGGCGACCGTGGACTTTAGTCAACGCGTCGTCGAGGCTGTGGATATCCTCTTGCTGTGTAATGCGTGTTGCCAGGAGGTCCGTGAGATGGGAGAGTAGTAGAGCGATCTTGTTTTCACTCTCTTCCATCTTGCCATTCTCGGCCTCGGCCCGCCAATCCGCTGCCATTGTGAGCAAAGTTTGCTCTCCGCTGAATATCTTATCGCGGCGTTGGACTCGTTCTTCATCGGCAGTCTTTGCTGCTGCCTCGTCGTGCTGTCGCTGTTGTTCGATTGTCAACAGACGTGCCTTCTCGGTGTCCTCTGCCTTCTGCCTAGCTGTGGCTGCTACTGCATCCGACCGTTGCTTAGCTTCAGTAATCAGAAGCAGCATCCGGGCCTGATAGGCCTCGTCCGTTTCCCCTGACATCTGGTCCATGACGGCTGTTTTCGAGCGCGTAAGCATAGATCAAGCTGGGGCATGCTGATGTGGCACTCCCTACTGTTGACGTGGCTGCTGACGTGTCCTGCTTGCGTGGTCCGCTGACGTGGTCTGCTGCAACTTACCAATGCCGCTGCAGGGGGTACCCGAAGACAGATAGAAAAGGTAAGGCGAGAGGGGGCAACAACATAGGTGGGGAGGGGTGGGTGGGGATAAATTGCCCAGATAAGGAGCCACCAATCAAAAACTGAAAAGTTTGAACTTTGCAAAAAAAAAAATTCAAGAAAATAAAAGTCCCGAGTTTTTCAAGTTCAGTAGGTCTCCCAACCTCCCTTGAAGTGTGAAATTATCAATGAGAAAAAATTTCGAACTTCACACTGCCAATGATTATCAGGTAGTGAAAATCATAGAACTGCGAATAAAAAAAAATCCAAAAAGAAATAACAAGTATTCAGACTTACTCAGATGAGAGTATTCGCAGTTTGGAAAATGATACTGCAACAGGGATTTCCCGTACCGTTTTCAAAAAATCGAATTTTGGAAAAAAATATTCCGAATTTCCAAATAACGGGAAATTGCAAAAGGAGATCGAAATTTTCGAGAAAAAGATATTCCGGATTTCCAACAACGAAATTTCCGATTTTCAGAAGAAAACGAAAACAGAAATTTCAGATGTTGCACTATTGCCATTTTTATTTTTTATTATTTTTTTTCTCTCAATTTTTCCTCACACTACCTACCTACCACTACTCCTACCTATAGGCATACGGGGAAAGCCGTAGCATGTCAGAGCCGTGTTTTTACAGCCCCTCGAGCCTGCAGGATACCGGCCAGGGGACGGCCGTTAGCACCAGGGATAAAGCGGACCAATCCCCCGTGCCTCCCCTCAGGCCCCTCCCCTACGAACATAGCAGACTCTGCTTGATGCCGATCGGGGGATCCAGTGGTCTATCTCTTGGGTAGCGGGTGCCAAGTAAGGCCCTCCACAACAGATATAGCGGGAAAACAAAATCCAAGAAAAAAAAAGAAAAAAATTGATTTTCGGCAGTGAGGTCAAAATCGTGATTTTGGGGGCTGCGAGGATCAGGGTCCTCGATAGGCCTATGGGGCCCTGTTTGCAGCATTACCCGCCCTAAGTGAAGGCGGAGGTGCCCGCTCTAAGTGAAGGCGGGCCTGGCTTTTTGCAAGAGGCCCTCGACTGTCAATTTCATATTTGGGGTCCAGGCAGTTGCGACGCATCAGTTGGTTGAGAGAAACACAGGCCGAGCAACAAAGACATTTCCACGGCCCTTCGGGCCTTTTCCAAAGAATGCAGGCCCTTGGCGTGATTCGCAGCCTCATACAGAGACAGTTGGGCGCCCAGCCGAACAAGGCCCAGCAGCCCAGTAGCTGCTGCATCCAGGCAGCCTCCTGGGGCCTTCCGGAAGCTTCTGGGCCCAGGCCAGTCCAGCCAGGCTGCGCGAGCAGGCCGGCTCTTTCCATAAAGGAAAGAGCTCTCCCCCTGGCAGCCTCATTCAGGCACTCGCATGCTGGCGGCAGCGCTGCTGGAGCAAAGGCTCGCGGCTGCTGGCTGGTGCTGAGAGSCGAGGTGCAGCACGTGCGGTCGTGCAGGAAAGCAGGGCGCTGCTGAGGGCAGCGCCGTAGCCCAGCCACCATAGCTGGTGGGCTTGGACTACAGTGAGGCGCAGGGGTGGTCTTCGGGTGAAACAGAGGACAGACGTGGATGTAGTCAGGGGATAGGTGAAGGATGATGATGATGATGATGTGAGGGCACATACCTTGTATTGGCGATGTTCTGCATGGGCGACATCTTCAAGTACTTCGGGCTGCCGCTGATGTCAACAGTTGAAATGTCATTTCGTAGTCTGTAGTGGCTGTGTAGGAGTAGGCTGGGCGCTGAGCGCCAAGTGAGAGTGTGAAGGAACTGGACTCTTGTGTTGAGAGGAGAGAGTATGCTCTCTATGAACATTGGTTTTCAGTGCTACGAACCTCCATTGGTGTATTATTGGTGCAATGCTGCTCTCTGGACACGGTGTGACTATCTGGCTTTCAATTTCATAGTGTGATCTGGAATTGTCATCTCGCTGTTGCTTATTTTCCTTGCAGGGCTAACTAGTGTGCTCTAATCAATCAATCAAGACTAATCAGCTACCTAGTTTCCGCACACATGTCAGATCAGGTTGTCCTGATTCACGTGCGGTGTTCCGATACCAACTGTTACATGCCCAGTTGGGCGATGAATATGTAAAACCGAGGATCCGCAATGTGATAAAAAGGACTGAATGGACAATGCAGTGCAAGTAGAATCTCAACAAGCAGTGTACATCCTGCCAGTGATACATACAAAGTGGTGTTTTATAGCGCAGTGGAAGATTTAGATACAAGTCCTGACCTGATCGGGACTGACCTCTTTCACGTAGTGCAAGACAGTGCAGCAGAATGCTAGAATACCAGTGACTAGCCCAATCAATGTTGCAACGCAGACCAAACATACATCATGCTCATCACAAACATACATCATGCTCATCACAAGGTGTGAAGGGGACTGGCGCTATACACAGGAAGGAGGCGCCAGGTCCAGACATACACATACGAAGAGGAGGGGATCAGACGAAGAAGAGGAAGGGGGAGATGGGAAAGTCGTCAACACCAAGTCTCGTTACAAGTCCCAAATAATCCCTCTTCAAAATGTCTGAAGTCCAACGTCGAGTCTGGATCCAAATCTCACCAAGCTCTCTCTCTCTCCCTCGTAGTCTGCTGATGCAGTGAAGTCAGATAGCGAGAGGGTGAGAAGGAGATGGTGGACTGAGAAGAGGAAGAAGAACTCTCTCTCTCATGTGCCAGGTACTAACCTGTGAAGATGGCGCTGTGCTGCAGGTACCTCGAAGACGAAGCTGGAGCAATGGCGCTGCAGGTAAGTCCCTCTGGCCTCCGCCCAATCTCTCTCTCTCTCTCTCTATGGTACTACTCTAACTGCTATGGCGCCCAGCTCTGAAGACTACAGCTAACGCTACTAGGGCCCAGCGCTGAAGACTACTGCTAACGCTACTACTACTCCTGCAGCGCTCCTCCAGAGTGCTGCTGCCGAATCCTGAAGACTACCTCCTGCCTCCTGAACTGCACGTGAAGTGCCTGGGAAGTACCTAGGAACTACCTGCCTGCCTGCAGGGTGGGCCAGTCCTATATAGTGCTGCCCCGTCCAGGAGGCTGCTCTTGCCAATGCCGAAACGTGCCAGACCCTGGCGTTGAAGCTCAACCAGGGGTTGTCTTGAAAACAGGCCCGAAATGGCCTGTGCTAAAACCCTGGTTTGTTGCCTGAGTTTCAGGGCAGGTCGAACTGATGAGGGCCTGGAAATGGCCCTCAGTTTCAGCCTGAAAACACTCAGGGCCGGAAAGGCCCTGATTTAGCCTGAAACGACACGGCCTGTAGGCCCTTGTTTTCAGGCTTTCAGGCTGAAACGACACAGGGCCTGTAGGCCCTTGTTTTCAGGCTTTTGGTCTGAAAACGTCACGGGCCTGGAAATGGACCGTCCAGCCTGTTGCAGGCGCAGCGTGTAACACTCTCTCTCTCTCTCTCTCTCTCTCTCTCTCTCTCTCTCTCTCTCTCTCTCTCTCTCTCTCTCTCTCTCTCTCTCTCTCAGCCGATGTCTAACAGAAAGAGGGCGAGGGAGAGAGAGAGACAGCGGGCATCAAATTGGAAAGAGTCATGTGGTAACAGATGGAAATAAACATTGACACACAGAGAGAGAGAGAGAGAGAGAGAGAGAGAGAGAGAGAGAGAGAGAGAGAGAGAGAGATGGTAATGATGGCAATGCCTTCTCTCTCTCTCTCTCTCTCTCTCTCTCTCTCTCTCTCTCTCTCTCTCTCTCTGACGCATGTCCCGTGGGACAATGCGCAGGGAGCCAAGGATCCGCTGTGTGATGAAAAGGACTGAAATGGACAATGCAAGGTCAGCGTAGCATCAACAAGCAATGTACATTCCGAATACATCCAAGATGGCATAAAGGGCGCAGTGGAAGACTTAAAGAGAAGATCTGATCTGACGTCCCTCCTGCGCACACATACATGGGGAGATACCACGGATGAGAGATGGGGGAGGGACGAGACGAGGAGGAAGGAGGCGAGGGAGTAGACCAAGATCGCAATAGCGAAATCCAAAAAATAGTCCCTTGGCGAGTGTCCAATCAATGTCTGTCCCAGAAATGTCGAATCAGATCCTGGGCGATGCGCCCAGCATAACCTCTGCCTGAATCCCTACTGACAACCTCTCACACTCTCAGATTCGAAGACGAAGAGATAAGGAGGAGGAGGAAGGAAAGACATGGAGGGGAGAGAGAGAGAGAGAAAGAGAGAGAGAGAGAGAGAGAGAGAGAGAGAGAGAGAGAGAGAGAGAGAGAGAGAGAGGAGGGAGAGAAGAAGAGGAAGCCCTCCT
>BFEA01000831.1:373890-388521 GCA_003427395.1 Chara braunii | reverse complement strand
TTTTTTTTTTTTTCCGTCTTTCTTGTTCCGAATTTTTTGCCAGGTTCAAAGTCACGCGCCAAGGGTTTTTGTGCTGAGCCCGAGTAAACTTGGGATAATGACGAACTGATGGGACTATTTTAGAATGAGACACAGCCCCATTGTCTCCCATCCAGCTTTCACTGCACATGCGCACTGTTTGACCGAAGGCGTGCGTACGGCCTTTCAGGTGTGGCACCGTTTCCAGTTGCATCGCCTGGTGTTTACGGTGACGTCTTCAGAAGCTGCAACGGTGACGTCTTCAGAAGCTGCGACGCTCAAGTCCTGAGGAGACAACGACCATGGCTACGAAGTGGACCCGGCTATGGTGGACCAGCTGATCGGCAACCCCGAAGACGCGGTATAATCCTCTGCGTTCTCGCTCATAGGCACGACTCTTCATCTTTGCTTCTGCATACTGACATATGCTGCCGCGCTGACTTTCGATTGCTCAGAAGCGCAAGCCTCGCGGTTATCAAAGACTGGGAGTATATGTTGCTCACTTTCTGATCACGCGCGCGCTCTTCGTTTTCCCATGTTGGCTAGTACGTGCATTTTTTTCTAGATTGCTTACGCTTCATTCTATGGCGCTTCAGAAGGAGGACATGGAGGAGAGAGTTGTGCTAGCGGTGGAGATCTCGGCCTTCGTACTCCTCGCTTCCCTTGCTCTGCTCGCCTTTCTCGCGCTCTTGGCCTTCTTGCATCATCTGCAAACGCTGCCGCCGCCCTCTGCGCCCCAGCTGTCGAAGCATTTGTAACTAAGCAGGTGTAAACCCTCTGACGAAGCCGTGCATTAGTGGCTAGCGGTAGAAAAGCGCTTCAGGGATCACCATTACCCTCCCTGCTTTGGTTCTCGAGGCCTATTCCCATATTACGTGGAATCACCTCTGGGAATGCAGTCGGTGTTATATTTCTGATAGTTTTGCATTCTGATCATTCGGATGAACTGGGGATCAAGCCAGCTAAGCGGCCATTAAGGAAGTTTTGTTTACTCGCAAGTATTCGAATCTTTCATGAGTCATTTCGTCATTCCTTCATTTCTTCTTCTTCTATATTTGGCGAGAATTGATCGTCCTTCTCTTTTACCCCGCCTTCTTCTCCAGTATACTCCTCGATTGGATGAACTCCTGCTTTATTCATCGATGAATGGCATGATGTGTCTGCTTTTTTACCTTTTTATTATATATTTTTGTTTTACTTTTATACTTTTTTACTTATTTGAATGGAATACTATGACCCGATCTTACCCGAAGCGGCGCCTGCAAACCTTTGCGGCGATAGGGGTCGTGCTCAAACTCAAGCGCGATACCCTTACCTGCGATTGCTTGCATCTGCGCCCAGATTCAAGTTCGATTAACAGGATAATGCTTACGATCTGCATAATTTTAATAATAATAAGTAGTCGCTGTCTCCTTCACCTTGACTGAAAAGATGTCGGATGAATAGACGTGAATAAGTTATGTGGGTAGTTTTGGTAACCTCTCTTAGAAGGAATCTATGATCCATTCATTGTAATTCCTTTTTCGATCAAGGTTGGCTAGTCACTAACGAACGCACCCTTCTTATTTATATCCAATGATTTGTCAATTCCTAGCTTTAGATCTCAGATTGTCACACATCTTTGCAAAAGATAGATATACACGGAACTTAATAATGAATACAACATAAGCATTTCGGCCATCCAAAAAAGACCGATGCGGATCTTGAATTCTCTTCCCTGCGATTGCATACTATCGCGATAATTTAGTACGGACATTTGCGTCTGCTTATAACTACGCCCGGATCCATGAGTAAGATCCGCAAATAATCCACTACTATATATATAATTTAATCAAATGATTCTCACTCTCTGTTTGCTTACGAAAGATCGTAGCCAACAACCTCATAGCCTAATCACTGAGCTCGATATACGTGACTACGATTTTTCTTGATGTATCGTAATCCCCGACAAACGTCGAACCCGGAAACCGGTGTCTACGCACTGTCGTATCTCCTTCGCAACTATATTTATGCATCTATTTTTGAGATTTCGTTATTATTTATGTTTTCTCCACTAATTAGTCAATTGTTTTCTTATGTGCATTTACTCTACCCGCAACCCCCAATGGAACCTGTTTTTTTTTGTTCTGCATTGAGATGTGTTCACAATTTTTTGAAGAGAATGCATTTTTCATTTTTTCAAAGAGCAAGACTACCTCCTGGTCGGTGCATTTGAGTTACCCTAAAGAATCTCATATGGTCCCTTTGAAATGGATAAGGAAGGCTTTGTGAAATCCTGTGTTCGTCTGATAAAATCTTATGGGGACACACCGATGCATTGTTTCAGGGCTTGATAGTGGTATGGAGTACCATACCGCTTTTTCGACATGATGTTTTTTCACATGGCGTACCTATACACACACACACACACACACACACACACACACACACACACACACACGCACACACAGTCCGAGTGCTCTCTGGCGTCCTATAAACCCATAGAGCAACCACCCTACCTCTCCTTCTCCTTCAATGCATGGCCATGTCGTTTCGTTCCCAGGTGAGATGGTCCCGCTTCATGGAAAGCTTCCATGAGAGAGGAGTGCCCAACCCATCACAGTCGTTGATTACCGAAATCCACCACAGAAGTCGAGCAGGATATGCACGTAGTTGAGGGATTGATAATTAACTAAAGTTCAGGTATCGATAACTAACTAATTAGATACTCTTGATTATATCTTTGATCCTAATGCAAGGAAGATGAGCAATAACGAACTTCAGCAATCAAACAGCATCATACACATGAGACCAGATAGTCGTGACCTCGAACCAAAACCAGAATTGCATCACGAGTTTCACCAAATAAAAGCACACCAAAAGCTCATAATTGACAATGCTGGAATAGTCTCGTCATCATCAACGAAGAACCAATGTTGATATCCTATCTAGCGCTCGGCGCCCAGACTACGAATGACAGATCCTATCTAGCCTAGACTACAATGCCGCTAATGACGTCAACAGCTTCCCAAGTACGAGCAGATCTCGGTCGATGCCGCATGCGTCAAGCACCAGGTATGTCTCTCGTATCACTCACAACCTCGTTCCCCAACTCACAGATGCCACATGCACCCAAGGACCACCATGCGCCCCATCCAGCATACAGCAGCGCAGCTCGGCTATGGCTGCCTACTGCTTCCAGCTCGCCCGTGAGCGTGTGAGCCTGGCAGGCGATAGCGCAGCAGCGCTTGCGCACAAAGCAGCCAGTGCCCAAATGTCCAATGCGTGGGCAGGCCCTTCCCTATATCGAAGTGGTCTGCTGCTGCGCGCTGTGCTGCGGTACTGGGCCCTGGCCCAGGAGCTTTCGGTAGGCCCCGGGAGGCTAAGCCTCAATCCGAAGGAAACAGGCCCAGGGCCTGAGGCGGTTACCAGCACCCAACTACCCTCAACCTTTGTTCGGTCCACTTTGTGTATCCGGCCCAGGGCCTGCCTTAGTTACATGAAATGAAGGCAGCCTGGGCCCGGGGTGCTTCCAACCGACTGGCGCTGCGTCTGCCTGAATTTCCCCAGTTGCGTGGTGACCCTGAAATGGCCTGTAGAACTCGCTCCTGCCTGCCTTCACTTAGGGCGGCCGACTGTGTGAAAATTGGGTCGTGAAGGGCATATCGAGGCCCTAAGCCTCGCATTCCCTCCTCCATACTTCGCTGGTCCTCTGAGAAGTTCAATCTTCGATAATCTGGCGTTTTCCTTTCTGCAGAGACTCCTCGTAGTGAGCGACAACCTGTGGAGCGGTCTGCATCAGTTCCTCCCGTGTGAACCATTTATCCTCCTTTGGATCAGTGTGATGTCTGAACCAAACCCGGTACTGCAGCTTCGGTTTCGGAGGACGTCCTCTGCCTGTCGGGCTTGGAACTGGCATTTCCCTGTGATCAACAACGTCGTTGATGTCGACCTCTCCATGGTTGGGGGCAGCATAGAGCGACGAGAGGGAAACTGGTCAGTTTCCTTGAATGGTGCAAGCTTGGAGGCGTGAAAGACAGGGTAAGTGCGGAGATGACCAGGGATTCAAATAACATAGGATGGCCCATCAGGATCTTCCCCAACAACATCTAGAACCTCCCATGGTCCAAAGTACTGTGGCATGAGCTTACGGGAGATCCCTTGCTCCTGTCCCAGTTCTGAGGATTTTACCCAGACTTCGTCCCCTATCTGAAATGTAGAAGGGCGGCGGTGTTTGTTCTCAGATTCTATCATTGCCGCCTGTGCCTTGTGCATCTGTTCTACTGCCTGCTGCATCAGTTGTTCATAGCGATAGGCAAACTCAAGGGTGTCAAGTGCAGCAGTTGACTGATTGTCAGGTAGCAGAAAGTCTAGGGGCAGTCTGGGCTTGAAAGTCAGTGGCAGACTATTAGGACTTACTCCAGTTGCGTTGTGCACAACATTGTTATACAGGCTGGCGCTGAGAGCAAGTTTCTCATCCCAGTCAACCTGATTGGGCTTGATGTAATGCCGCAACAGGTGTTGAACAACATGGTTAAGCTGCTCTGCTTGGCCATTGGCCTCGGGATGGTTCCCAGAAGTCATCTGCAGCTGTATTCCTTGTTTTGCAGCTGCAGCCTTCCACAACTCACTTGTGAATCGGACATCCCTATCACTAACAATAGACTTTGGGAGCCCAAAGTCTCTGACCCAGTTCTCTTTGAAGAGTCTGATCACATACTCGGTCTTTGTTGTCCCCGACATTGCAACTAACCTAGCGTACTCACTAAACCTATCCACGATAACAAAGATGTGTCTCATTCCACTCTTGTTGGTGACCAGCGTGTCCATGAAGTCCATAGACAGGCTGTCACCGGGGCTTTCCGAAATCGGAAGGGGCTTGAGGAGCCCAAGAGGGGCCTGTGTACGAGGCTTGTCTCTCTGACAGACCTGACAAGTTTCCACGTACAGCTTGGCATCTCTCATTATCGTGGGCCACCAGAATCGCTGCAGCAGATTGGCTGCAGTCTTCTTGAAGCCAAAATGTCTGGTGGCATCATGACACTCGCCTAAAAATAAACTACGCAAAGACTCCCTATCTGGCACACACAGACATTTATTCCCTGCCTTCTTTAGGAACAGCAGTCAGTTGACCAACACAAACTCGGCAGAAGTCACTTTGTCCTTCGCCTCGAGTCTGCGTATGATCTCAGACATAAACCGGTCCTCGCGATAGGCTTCGACCATAGAGCAAGTAACATCGTCCGCAAGCCCAAACTCAGTGATCAGCGCACCAGAGAAATCCGGTCTACGTGACAACGCATCAGCAACCTTGTTGTTCTCGCCCTTGATGTATTGGGGCTCAAAGTCATACTGCTCTATGTCTTCAATCCAACGCTTCAAAGCGCCGGACTGCACAGGTTGGGTTCTCATCCACTTCAGGGTCTGGTGATCAGTCCTGACGTAGAAGAACCTCCCAAGGAGATAGTGCCTCCAATGGGTGAGCGCCTTGTAGATCGCATAGAGTTCCTTCTCATAGGTGGACTTAGCCAACTTCTGAGAGGGCATCTTTTTGGACATGTACTCTACCATCCTCAACTTTTCCCCCTCATGTTGCGCAAGTACGGCGCCTATGCCATATTGACTAGCATCCGTAGTTACTACGAAAGGTTTGTCAGGATCAGGAAGTTTCAAGACCTCATGGTGTGTCAATGCATGCTTCAGTTGTCTGAAAGCAACCTCACACCTGTTTGTCCACTCCCATGGTGTGTCAAGGCAAGTCAGGTCCGTCAAAGGGGCGGCCACTATGCTGTAATTCTGAACAAAATTGTGGTGGTAGCCTGTCATCCCTAAGAAGGACCTCATCTCAGTCACAGACTGAGGACACGACCAGTCACGAATGCTGGCCACCTTCACGTCATCGGGCTTCAATCCCTCCACAGAAATCTCATGACCCAAGTACAAGACATGGGTGAGGCCAAATTCGCACTTCTCACCGTTGATCTTGAACTTGTGCTGTCGAAGAAGACTAAGGACTTTGTCCAAGTGCGCAACGTGCTCCTCGACAATCTTAATAAAAATAAGTATGTCATCGAGGTACACGATGACAAACTTATCTAAGTAGTCATGAAATATCCGATTCATAGCGTGCTGAAAGGTGCCAGGAGCATTGCAAAGGCCGAAAGGCATCACCACAAACTCGTACAGACCGTACCTGGTCTGAAATGCGGTTTTGTGTTTATCCTCGGGTCGGATTGCAATCTGATGGCACCCGGACTTCAGATCTATCTTACTGAAGTACCGGTACCCTTGCACTCTATCTAGCAAGTCATCGATGCGCGGTAGGGGCTCTCTGTTCTTGATAGTGATGGCATTGAGGCCCCTATAGTCAATGCACATCCTCAGTGTTCCTTCCTTCTTCGGTACGAATAGGACCGGCGACCCATAAAGAGAAACACTCGGTTGGATCCAACCCTTCTCTACGAGTTCCTTGAGTTGCCGACGAAGCTCATCAAGCTCGCCTGGAGACCCTGGGATAATCTCTATCGCATGGACGACCTCCCTCTGAACAACCCCTGTACGCTCTTCAAATAGATCAAGGTACTTGGCAACTACTCCCTCTATCTCCGGCAGCATTTTCACCGGCTCGCCTGCCGCAGAGACATAAACTAGATAAATACCTCCTCCGGATTTTGCTTATAATAATTATAGAACGCGGCCGCACACATGCATCCGTGGGACTCAATTAGACTACTAGCTTTGAACTTACGTGATCTGGCGGTCCCTCCACCTGGCAAAGTGTGTTTGACCACTTTTCGGTCCCAATCAAACAGGGGTTGTGCCACGGAGAGGTAGTACATACCTAACAAGATATCCATAGGGAGATCATCGCTCACTAGGAATGAAACACGATGTCTCAATTCCCCTCCCGCGTACGGGAAACAACACTCAACATCCTGGAGGTAGTCGCTGACTACCATGCGCTGTTTGTTGGCACAGGTCGACTCCACAGGTGGACTCGGGCGTTGCACTAGCCCCTGTAACCACAGCCTCTCAACGCACGTGCGACTAATGAAATTCCGAGTCGAGCAATTGTCAAAAAAGGCCCCGGCCTTGCGGCCGTCGATGACTACCTCGTCGACGAACATCTCTCCCTTAGGGGCTTTGACCAATGTCGTCCAAGAAGCTAGTGGGTCTGATCTAGACCACTCCTCCTCTAGCTCCTCTAAGGATTCAAACGCATTCATCGAACAGAGGCTCGATGGGTCAGAATGTGTTTGCAGGACAACTATGGAGTCAGTAGCTTGGGCCATCTCTCGAGATGGTGAGGGTGTGTCCACCATCTCGACCCTAGCAGGAACAGCTACCATTCCTACTGGCCCGATGTGTTTCCCAGAGCAGTGCCAGAACTACTGGCCACATTGCTACCAACGGGAGCAGAGGATCCCAACGCCTGCCCCATCGTAGGCGGGATCTTTTCAGTCACCTTCTTATTGCGGCACTTGAATTGGTTGTGGCCATATTGGCCACAACGAATACAGGTCTGTCGGGTGTACCTGTCTCTCCACACGTCCTCTGTGAGACCCGTTTTCTCCCATGGAGGAGCATTGGGGTCAACTTGACTCCTAGACCGGGAACTCCACGGCGTCTACCGGTCGCCTTTCCTTTTTGTGCTACGACTACTCCACCCCCTGAAGCCTCAATGCTGCCAGACTCTGAACCTACTCCCTCCTGGAAGTTGTCATCTAACTCGATGGTTGAACCATCGTTATCGACAAACATAATGCGACCCTTCGCCTTCCAGTTGGGAAGCAGTGACTTTCTCCTACCATCTGTCGTGGGTGTCTGCCCATGCCCTATCTTTGCCTCAAGGTCTAGGGCCTTCTTGCTAAATGAGGGAAAGTTGTGCATATTGATGTTGCCCTCACCTGCCAATTGATTCCTGAGAGTCATGGGACAGCATCTCAGGTAGGAGGTGAGTAACACATGGGGGTCATAGCGCTCCCCAGGGACACAGATCAGACGCTCTACAGCGTCAGTTGCCTCCCTAACTGATTTAAGTTGTCGAGTATGCAGTGTTAGGATCGCATCAGTAACCTTTTGGGCTTCCTGAGGATCATGCGACCCGACTTCCACCAACTTGAGGAAGTCATCCAATTTCTGGGTGACAGCCCAAGCGCGAAAGTCATGACCGTACCCCTGTAGCTGCACTAAACCACTCAACCATCGTGTTGCACTCCCCTCTAGATAAGAGGCAGCCACAAACACTTCCTCGTGTGGCAAGGTAAGTTTGCACTTGACATAGACTGGCACTGCCCTCAACCAAGTGTCGAGGTCTTCGCCCCTCTTATCCCCTGTAAAGGGTTTAGGAGCGGCGATGGTCGTCTTTGGAACCCACTGACTTTGTCCCGGTCCCTGCATCAATCCGGCTTGTGGACCCTGTGGTGCAGGTGGCTGCACTAGCTGTTGGGGCTGTGAACCCTGCGGCTGTGCAGGCTGCGAGACATCAGGCTGCCCAGTTACAGCAACCTGCAACGGAGGTTGGGAATACACTAACTGTACAGGAATCTGTACACTGGGACCTGCTGAGAACCCGCCTGTCAAAGGCATACCTAGGGAAACGGGCTGGACCGATGTTGGGGATGTATATGGGGATACCCCAGTCACCGGTGGGACAAAAAGAGTTTTTGCTAGCTTATGTTGGGCTGTAAACCTGCACTTTGTATATTATTTTGTTTGATGTAGGTGGTTGTAGAAAATCGCTACCGGACCATAAAGGCTGGTGGCGCCAGCCAAAAAAGAAGTGACATGTGCGACTGGCGAAAAGCTTGGCTAGCGGTGTTGCACTTTCAAGCCCGGGTGTAGTAGTGGGGATTATCTTTTTTTTCCCCCCAACAAGAAAACCCCCCTTCTATTATGGGGGGGGCATCAAAACAAAAAATGTATGTCAAAGTCAAAAAGTACACTCCCGCTGGTACTAGAGGCACAACATGGTCGCATAGTGATGGTCGCGACGTACAAGGCCATTATTTGTCGCGGCCCAATTTGGTCATGAGGCGGCCACTTGTCCTTTTCTCCCTCATATCCCTCCTACCTCTCTGATTTCTCTTTAGAACCTTCTCCTTATCTAGTCATATGCCATCATATACTTGATCTTTAAAGAGCCTAAAATTCTAAATTTCATGCATATACTCTTCAATTTTCTAAGCCTACTTAGCCCCAAAGTAGGTATGCAGCCCCCACTTACTCTTTCTTACTCTCACCTGCCTCGTCCTCTTTAAACATGCCTATCCGTTATAACTTGAACCTTCCCAAGACCTAATTTTCTAACTCAACTGCACCTGGATCTTTGTTTCTCAAGCTTGCCGCCAAGTAGGCAAGCGCCCCCTACTCTTCCTTTTTTCACTTCTACCGGCCTTACTACATCCTCTAGGCCTCGTTTCATCTCCTTGTGCCATTTTGTGGATTCTCAAATAACACAAGTCCGCATCTCAGCGGCTTCATACTCTTCTTTTCACCATTTTTCGGCCCCGGGTCAGTTTGATATGTCCAAGGCCTATCCTTTATTACGTTTTTCCTACTCCAGCGCTTCTAAGTTCTTCCATCCCCGCCTAGCATCGATCGCTATTTAATGGCTTGCCAAAAGTTACCACTTTGGCCGAACGGTCGGCCAAAGTCACTTCCTTAATGGCCCCAATACTCCCCATGACATCCTGCGCACCTACTTGTGTTACTGTCCTTACAGCCCCTACTCCTATTTTTGTCATCATCCCACTAATTGGCCAGTCATTGGCTACGTGCCAACCTATCGGACTAACTGCAGGTCCTACTACTTGGTATGCATTCCCCGAAATTCTAAGTTTGTTGGAACCTAGCATATCCTAGGTTGATCATTCTTGTGACGTTTTACACCAAATCTCATTAGGAGGGGTTTCTATTGTTGATTCCCCACTTTCCGTGAGGTCCTACTCTGTCCCAGATAGTTCATTATTGCCAGTAAATATTCTCTATTACGCACAATCCCATATTTTTTTTTCTTTTATAAGTGCAGATCCTTAATTTAAGAACCACAAGTTTTGTTAATGGAGAGACAGGGAGAGAGAGGGAGAGAACGAGAGAGAGGGAGACAGAGTTAAGGCTAACCAGCGAAAGAGGGAGAGAGTGAGAGAGAAATCGAGGGCGAAAGTCGTACAGAAAAGAAAAACAGAAAGCAAAGAAGAGAGAGAGAGAGAGAGAGAGAGAGAGAGAGAGAAAGAGAGAGAGAGAGAGAGAGAGAGAGAGAGATTCTTCATCTCTTAAAATGAAAGCGCCACTCAAGGGCTCATAACCAGAAATCAAATCGTCAATTTTACAATTCAATAGCCTTCATTGTAAACTAATGTTTATGTCGTGAACTCAAGATGCGTGACAACTAGTGCAAATTTTGTTTTCAAACCCATTGTAGAAATGAAATAATTATACGCCAAGCATAGCCTGATACAAAATAACAAGAAAGTGAAAGACAAAGTGTGAGAACGTGAGAGAGGCAGAAAGTAAGCGCAAAAGAGTAAGAGACAAAAGAAAAAAACAAGAGATATGAGAGCAAGCATTAGAGAGAGAGAGAGAGAGAGAGAGAGAGAGAGAGAGTAATTGGAGAGTAACTGGAGAGCAATAAAAAAAAAGAGAGAGAAAAAGATAGAAAGACAGAGAGTGGGCTCAAACATTGCATCTCCTAAAACAAATTCTCGTTTAAGGACTCACATCTCTTTCACTGACTCACGTTGAAGAGCTAAAGACAAAGTTTTTTTCACCGCTCTAATCAAGGACTCAACTAGAGGAAAAAAAAGCCATTGTTTTTCCAAGTCCACGTCAGTCGTGACTACTCAATCTTGATCTTTCATTTGGAGCTTCCAACTCTGCTGTTGCTAAACTGTGCTCGATTTGTGTTGGACATGAAAGGGAAAACCAGATTCATTTGGTAGTCCAATTCATGGGGTGTCAAGCTTAAGAAATGAGATCGATCAGTAAACACATTTACGAAAACCTTGCAGAGTTTGAAATTTGCACTCACCCACTAGGGGAACTTCGTAGCATGCCACCATCTTCCTCACAAAATTTGCTTCGAAGAACAACGTGTAGGTAATTTCATATTCTTGCACTTTTTTTTATTTAATCTCCCTTTTGTCCTTGTTGATAAACACCAACACTCCCTCTGCTACGTTCTTCCTACCCAATGTCGATCGCACGGACCCCGCGGAGGGGGACCTTTTCGGCCCCGTCACGTAGGATTGGCAGAATCGCAAGTCGCTTCACGAAAGGGGAAGCAGTTGAGCCGCTCTGGCCGAGTACGTCAGCTATACCTCCATCGAGTCCCTATGACAGGATAAGGTCTCGTGAGGTACAACTTACCTCCACCCGCGGGAGCTATCACCATCCCTTGGGTGGGTATATCCTCGCCGAGCTACTGAACCACGCGCGAAAGTTTTTACGTACAATCGCAGAGGTGACCCAGCCGAGGGCATTTTTCGTATGTTGTAGCATAGGGGGTACGCACAGTCCACGACTAGCTCGGACCCGGACGCGAACCGTCACTCTGGGGTGTTGATCTCCCACGTGCAATTCAGTGTCGGTTGACTAGGACATCCTAACTCAACCACGCGACCCACAATAAAACAAAATAACTCAAACAAACAAATAAGCCTAGTCCCTTTTTCATACGTCCTAACCCATAACTCCAAAAAGCTAAAGCGTCTGAGCGAGGCCCGTGCAGAGTTGCATAGGTCCGGCTCATGGGGGAAACCCTTTTGTGTCGGACCAGAGTCTGGGATATCTTGAACAAGGACTTCGAATTTCAAGCTCAGGACCAACGTCCGGCCAATAATATAAGAAGCAAAACCCCTTTAGATGAGGTTCGCTCATTCCTCCCTTCTGAAAAGGTATTAGGGGGTAGTTTAGCGAGCAACCCGTCCTACCCGAATTGAATCCCAATCCGATCGAATGTCGAGCGCTGACCCTGGCGCTCGACTACTCCTGTCTTTTCGCTAGATGCATGCGACATGAGAGAGCGTAGATGGAAAAAAAAAAAAAAGGGAGTCTTGGAGGTAATCAGGGAGAGTCATTCTCACAGCCACAGTTGGATTTTGTCATCCACACCCTGCATTCAATCATCACATTATCTTTAAACCACCAGTTCACGCCCCGCACTGTCCCTGCTAATGCAGTAAACTGCACCCAGGCCTGTGTCCTTCGTCAGAAAGCCATATTGACTGACTGACTGCTCTCTGCCGCAGGGCACAGGCCTGGGTACAGTTTACTGCAATAGCAGGGACAGTGCGGGGCGTGAACTGGTGGTTTAATCCATGGGCGAATCCTCGCCCCTATACATACCTGCACGTACATAAAACCCAACGAAAATTCACCCGCAAATGCCACAAACGTGTTCAACCCCTTCGTTCCCAGGTTCATGTCCCATACGCCCCTTTCCGACCCCCACTTAACAAAGGCATACCCATCCGATCCATTTCACACAATTTTTACGTGACCATTCAAAGAAGGTTAAGAGGATAGGAATTTCACTCACACGGAAATGCCTTTTGCCTACGGGTCACAAACATCTGGGCGTGGGTATCATGATGGGTAGGAGTTGGTTTGCAAACTGACCTGCTATCAATTTGATAGAGAAAGTTTATGAAGCTCAAGACTTCGAATGACACTCGCGGTAGCAATGGCATGTGTCACAAAATCAAGGCAGACATCACCTGTCGAGTTAACGGAGTTCAACTCCGTATTGACTCTAAGCTACTTAGCAGTAGTGTCCGGTAACGATGTGAAAATCCCCAAAATTTTGGTAGCACTGGCTTTAAGGAAGTGTGCTCGTAGAATACTTACTATACAAAATCTAAAAAGAAAAACTTGAAACTCAGAAAATATTTAAACTAACTTTTTTATTTCGATAGAAATTTCGGCAGCACTTCCTCTAGGACGGAACGCGTCCAGAATTCCTACTGACTCAAGAGACTAAACTATACCCTATCCTAGTTGACATCTCTTGCCTAACGTATTTAGCAGAAATTTTGGCAGCACCTCCTCCAAGGAAAAGAGGCTCCCAAAACTTTTATTAATTCATAGGCTAGCTAATGTCCTACCAATCATCCATGAAGAAACAAATGCGAAAACAAAAGTGAGCATATGTTTGTCTATTGCTCAAGCATAAAGCAAGCACTAATAGACTACTCTATAATGCAGAAGATAGACAAAGTTTGAGCAAAAGGACAAAGCATTGCCAGCAAGCATGTCATGTCCACAACGCATTTAGCAAAATCAAAACAATGGTTCATTCATCAAAAGTTTTCATCTTTTATTTGTCCTGATTACAAAAACATGAGTCCTGTATTTTACTCAGTTAATTTTTAACTTCCCAAGTTGTTCTCAGTCAAACCCCATACAATCATTATCACATTAGTCTGGACTATCCTCACGAGGAGAAGAGTCAGACCTTTGTCACCAAACAAAACTCTCTGGCTGAGCAAAGCGACCTGATTAGTTAGGAGGACCTCATCTTCAGCCTCATTTAAACAGCTTAAGCAAACGAGCAAAGCAATCGGATCAGTCAGGGGGACCTCATCTCCAACCCCATTTCAATGTCATAAGCAAACGAGCAAAGCGACCGGATCAGTCAAGAGAACCTCATTTCCAGCCCCATTTCAATGTCCTAGGTAAACGAGCAAAGCGACCGGATCAGTCAGGAAGACCTCATCTCCAGCCTCATTTCAATGTCTAAGGCAAACGACCAACGCAATCGGATGAGTCAGGAGGACCTCATCTTCAGCACCATTTAAATGTCTTAAGCAAACGAGCAAAGCGACCGGATCAGTCAGAAAGACCTCATCTCCAACCCCATTTCAATGTCTTAGGCAAACGAGCAAAGTGACCGAATCAGTCAGGAGGACCTCATCTCCACACTCACATTTGCATGAGAAGAGCTTATGCTGCCCAAGTGAGCTCATGTAAGCACTTCGCTTACTTGGAGTGAGACGACGGGAACCGTTCCCGATCTAGAGGCTCGGGGGAGGTTGTAGGCTAGTGAGAGTGACTACTGAGGCTGGTAAAGGTGGTGTTGGTCCAAGGAGGTGATTCGCCATAGCCCCCAGGCTGTAGGAGAGAAGTCCATTTAGCCTTAATGGTGGGAGTTTGTCATAGCTTGGGAGAGTGTAGCATATCAGAAAGTGAAATGCACTGAAAGCCTAGGATCTAGCAATGACGAAAGTGGCAACAACCAGCAACATAGGTGCAACATTCACAAGGTGTCAATGTGCGCGACGCAAAGAGTGAAACAACGGGAAATCAATAATAACACATTCGTATCATCATCATCATAGGCTGGGAAGCAGCGCAGCGGAAGATCTGGTATCAAAGGACACGTGGACAACAACATGAAAGGGAGAAACTTCGGAAGGGCAAGACACCAGGAAGATTGCCCTTCCGCTCACACACATGGGGAGAGATCCATAGACATGCGAGAGAGAAGGGGGAGGGACATAGAGGTAGCCAAGTCCAACCCAAGTCTGATCTCCAAATGTCGCACACAGTTCAATCCCAATGTAGAGTGTAAGTCCGATCTGAATGTCGTGTCCAATAAGGCAGAAGGCCGTGTCCAAACAATGTCTGCAGTTACCT
>BFEA01000831.1:352369-362384 GCA_003427395.1 Chara braunii | reverse complement strand
CGAAAACAAAAGAAAAGGTCCAAACGTTTTTAGGAGCTCAGCCTCTGGGCCTGAATCTGGCCCTGGCCCTAGAAGCGTGTACCTGGCCACAAAATGGACAACAGTACACCCGTTAGAAAAACAGCAGCAAATAAATAAAATAAAGACTATAACAATAATCTAAAGCTGGCGTTTTTCTGATGCAGGCCCAAGTAAAAATGYCATAGGGCCTTCAGGTTGCGGTGACGCGACCTGGGGGCCCTATTCCAACCTCGGGTCCCGTGAGGGGCCCGTGTGTAGGCTTTCAGCATGTAACAGAGAGGCTGGGGAAGGAAGGAGATGAAGGTTTGAGGAAGAAGAAGGAGATAGTTGGGCAACACATGTGCAAGAAGAAGGATAACTTCATCAAGATTGACACCTCAACAGCAAGGCACAAGAAGAAGGTAAGTGAGAATAGGAGGAGGTGTTCCCCTCCTTCTTCTCCTCCTTCTTCTTCTTTTTCTTCTCTTTCTTTTCTTCATTTTCTTCTTCTTCTTCTTCTTCTTCTTCTTCTTCTTCTTCTTCTTCTTCTTCTTCTTCTCCTTCCTCTTCATCCTCCTCCCCCCCTCCTATCTCTTCTTCCTCTTCATCCTCCTTCTACCTTCTTTTTCTTATCCTTTTACTTCTTCTCCTCTCATAAATACTATCCTCCCCCCTCCCTTCATCTTCATTTTTCTTCCTTCTCTCCATAGCTAACATCCCAAGTGTAGGAAGGGTAGGAAGCAGCCCCTCCACTAGTAATTGTCTCTAAAATGACCATTTCTTCACTCCATGATAAATCGTCACTTTGTACTTTATGATTTCAAGCTTGAAAGTGAATCTTACCGACTCTCACCCCATATTTTGCCTTATTCTTCTCTTGGGGATAAATCGCTACGTTTGTTCTTACTTATTCAAGTGTTTAGGTGATTTTTTCCTCTTGAATTATCCATCTCTCACATGATGATATTCCGATTCAATCTTGTTTGCTTCCATAGCTTCATGCACACGTTTGAGCTAGTCTCACTCATGTGTATCATCCATCTCTCACATGACGACGTTCCAAATTAATCTTGTTTGCTTCAATCGCTCTATGCTCATGTTTGAGCTAGTCTCACTAATGTGTATCATCAATCTCTCACATGATGATGTTCCGATTCAACCTTGTTTGCTTCGATGGCTTCATGCACATGTTTGAGTTAGTCTCACTCATGTGTATCATCCATCTCTCACATGATGATATTCCGATTCAATCTTGTTTGCTTCCATGGCTTCATGCACATGTTTTAGCTAGTCTCACTCATGTGTATCATCCATCTCTCACATGATGATGTTTCGATTCAATCTTGTTTGGTTCCATGGCTTCATGCACATGTTTGAGCTAGTCCCACTCATGTGTATCATCCATCTTTCACATGATGATGTTCTGATTCAATCTTGTTTGCTTTCATGACTTCATGCACATGTTTGAGCTAGTCTCACTCGGGTGATCATCCATCTCTCACATAATGATATTCCGATTCAATCTTGTTTGCTTCCATGGCTTCATGCACATGTTTGAGCTTAGTTTCACTCATGTGTATCATCCATCTCTCACATGATGATATTCCAATTCAATCTTATTTGCTTTCATGGCTTCATGCACATGTTTTAGCTAGTCTCACTCATGTGTATCATCCATCCCTCACATAATGATGTTCTGATTCAATCTTGTTTGCTTTCATGGCTTCATGCACATGTTTGAGCTAGTCTCACTCATGTGTATCGTCCATCTCTCACATGATGATGTTCTGATTCAATCTTGTTTGCTTTCATGGCTTCATGCACACGTTTGAGCTACTCTCACTCATGTGCATCATCCATCCCTCACATAATGATGTTCCGATTTAATCTTATTTGCTTTCATGGCTTTATGCACATGTTTGAGTTAGTCTCACTTTTGTATATCATCCATCCCTCACATAATGATGTTCCGATTCAATCTTGTTTGCTTTCATGGCTTTATACACATGTTTTAGCTAGTCTCACTCATGTGTATTATCCATCTCTCACATGATGATGTTCCGATTCAATCTTGTTTGCTTTCATGGCTTCATGCACATATTTGCGCTAGTAAGTTTCACTCATGTGTGTCAACTACTTAAATCTTGGGGATTGCTTAGTTAAGGACTTACGACGTGGAGCTGTCGAATTTGCCGCTCCATCCCTCAGGTAACAACTACATTTTCACTGTAGATTCAATGCTACAAATCCTCATTTCTTGTCATTCTATGTTAAGGCGGGTGCCGCTGCCTCCTGAAGCTGCAGTCAAAAAGACAGGAACGACAACCGTAGAGAACACAACTATTCACAAAAACTTGGATTCCTACCCTACTACTGCTGATTGAGCATATCTTAAACCTGTTTCGGGTATCCAGAGTCGTCCCTTTCTACCTCCTCTCTCGCCTCTTTGGCAAAGTATATGGACAATCGCGCCTTTATTCCCTGAATACACTTGTCATTCCATTGCTCCACCGGGACTTGTCTACCGAGCAGACAACCTGCCACCGCTCCCGTACCTGACCCCATGCATCCATCTAAGATGGACGACCCTTCCGACGAAAAATATGTTATTATCCACTTATACAAATCGACTGGTTTCTGGCAAGGGCACACCACCATGGAATCGGATGGCAAGACAAACTTGTTGGTAACGGCCAGGAAGGAGACAACATTTCTGCAACCGTCGTTTGGTCCAAAGTAGCAGTGACCGGCCTCCCTCCTCCCACTCTCACTGTGGTAGCCGAAGACGAACAGTTGAAAGGATTTAGCAAAACAGGAGGCTTGACCAAGCGGTTTTTGTACATTGACCTGATCCCAACAACAGACTTCGACACCCGCATTACAGACCTCCTCGAAAGCACTACGGACATCAGAGCAGCATCGACAAGGAGCAGAAGTTGACCACAGTCCAAACGGGCAAGGACGTCATACACATGAAGTTCTGAATCGCCGTCAAAACTTCTGCTCGTGTGAATGCCCTATCGTCATTTAGCAAACCCAGGGACGCTGGACCCGCAAGGGAAGTCAAAGATGGCGAGGGAAAATGGCTCCTGTTCAGCAACTCTATACTTCATCTCTAGCACGTTCGCTTGCAGAATTTTCACGATACCGCATCCACGCTCCTTCCTGCCCTCCTCGACTTCAATAAGAAACCGTACCCAATCATCATAAGCATCTTCCAACGCCATCCCGGGATAACCACCCACCTGCCACCTAAGTTCCTGTGTCTTCCACTTCAGCGCCCGAGCTATCAGGGATGCCATATTCGCAAGGATCACTCCTCCGGTCCCTTTGGCACTCTTTTCAGTGTCGCCAAAACACTGCTCAATCATCGGCTCTTGAGTGTGAATCGGAAACTTCTCCTTTGCATCCTCCCAAGACTCGCTGTTCGTCCCCTTCACAAATGCATCGATGGCTCTGTTCCGCCGCTTGATCCTTTCAAACTCCTGCTCCATCTCCTCGAGACTGAGCTCCCGATCACGAACCTTCTGCAGTACCTGGATGACGTCATCGTCATCCAGCGCTCCCATTTGAATCCATGGAGTGACAGGCATGTCAGCAGGCACTTGTAAGACACCATTACTTGTGGTGATGGCTTTTGGACTTCTTCCGCCTACCGAGTCCTGCGCGAGGACACTGCCATCCGGCATCCTTCGCACCCTTTCAGACATGTAGGCCGAATGACCAACCATTCCATCCTCCGACGCGCCCACTGGAACCCAGGGACAAATCGCCAAGTCTGCGTCCTGAGCAAGAGTGCCATCGTCCCTCTCACTGACAGGCAAAATTACAGGAACGCCTTCCACTGTCGACGATGGGGCTTCCCCCACCATGCACCCATCACCCAGCCTCTCCCCCAGCCCTGCACTGCTGTAGCCTCCTAGCTTTGCTAGCTCTGCCTCATCTGTTGCACATCTCAACACAATTTTCAACCCAGCGATGCCCTTCTTAGATACTTCACCCTTCTTAAATTTCTCACCCTTTACCAAACCTGCCTCCCACATATCAAATATTTCATTCTGCAGTTCCCACACTCTGGGGGACCTCATGCAAATCTGTAGTTGAGGATCATGTCTGTTCACACTGGCTACCTCCAAAGCCACAATCCCCATGTCTCACAGACATGCTTGCTTCACCTCGAACCTTTTCTGACATCCATTTCTCTCAAACACACTCCTCCAGCAACGCATCCTCTCAATGAACGATGGCACCTTGTAGAAATCCCAAGCAACAGATTTAAACCACCATAAGCACCACCATCATAACCAACGTTACCAGCACGCAAAGCACTTGCACACTCTTTCTCCGCACCATGGCTAGCAGTGATTGTCTGAATGCAAACTGCCAAGTGACCAGCACATACGCCTCAGGCTGAAAAACAAGAACGGCTTCAAAATCAACGCCAGAACCATTCTCAGTCATTGCCTATCGGTACAGCATCAAACATACAAAATGCAAATGCATTGCACAGTGACACACGCAGGCAACTATGCTCGAGCCACGTATGCCACACAGATGCTAGCACCAGAAGCACACTTAACGACAGCTCAACCCAGTCACACTAGCTAAGATTTGAGGCAGCAAGGAGTGGGGGAAAGCAATCCACACCTCAAAGCTCTACTTCTAACGCTCACGAGGATACCAACTCACCAAGACACACTGAGCTCGAACCGTGTCATCAGGCCTCATCACAGTTGTTTGCCATTACAGTTACGACAATAGGAAGGGCCAACCAACCTCAAGGTGCAGCGAAGAAATACACTCTGCAAGTCCCTAACCAACCTGCGAACAATGGTTCCCAAGAAAGGAAAAGGGAAGGAAAAAAAAACAATGGGTCCACGCTTTACGAATCACTAAACAGCAAAGTGCCACCTGTCACTGTCACGCAGATATATCCTGCAGTCTCCATCTCACCAAAGGATTGAGAACGTGCAGAGCACCATAAGGCCCATAACAAACCACAAGTGAAATCTTTGAATCGATTAACAATGAAGATTGTCTGGCCTGCTCAGAGATGCAGTACAGGCTTTCCAAAACGGACACATTCGTTCTATTTGAGTATAAGATGCGGTGGAAGGTCCGGATTGCTTTCACGTAGAGATCAAGGTCTCGTTGAGGAGAGCAAAGCAAATCTCGCCGCTGTGAGGAGCCACTGTGGACAGCACCCTTGCCAAGTCGTCAATTTTTGTGTTCCAAAATCCAACTCGGCAGACTACTACGAAGCATCCCAGTGCCAGGCACCCTGCCAGAAAGTGCCTTATTTTTCCACCTCTAGAGCCCGCAGCTGGAGTGCATACCACCACCCCACATCAAATGCGATTTGGAACGGCTGGGCAAATACAGCCTGTCATCTGCCACACTGTGATGATAAAAACTAAGTTATCAATGCACTGCTGCATGCCGTCCACAAGCTTCCCCAATATGCATTCAACTAAAAGAGTTCATAAATCTTCAATTGCTTCTACACTGACTTACACAAACACGTCGCCAACAGTCAAACAGGATGGTGAAAAGTCTTGCAAACGCCAACCTAAACTTGACAAAAAAGAAAAAGCCGAAGGCTACTCTGCAAACCCCCAGAGTTCCCTGTAGAGAAAGTCGTTAGAACTTGAAGGATATTCCATGCAATGTTGCACAAAAGGAGAAAAAAAGGGGTTCTACGTGAACACAACCACTTTGTTGGCACAGAACAGTATATATCTGCTAAGTCGACTTTCGTCATCCCTGCCATCTTCCCTCGAACACAAAAGCACCCTGATTATCGATGTACCAAACCGGAAAGATAGCTTGCATACATTCATTTTCAGGGTGCATTATTTTCGGGAGAAGACGGTTGTAAAGACCATACCAATGCCAACATGACATGTTGAAGGAGAAGAAGAGGGACCATCTTCTGGATGCCTGTGGCCAGGCATCATTACTTCTACGGATATGCCCAGATAGCATGAATAGGGTTCGTTTCACGACCAGATTCGAGGTTGCTTAGTGTTGACGTCGCATGAATATGGTTCGTTTCACAACCAGATTACCTAGTCTTCAGCCCGCATATTCCTGGAGGCGGCGCATATTCTATCTTTTCACCAACCTTGTGCAGACTGCCGCAAAAACAATTACTAGTCCAGGGTGACAGATCTGATTCACTAAGGCGGACTCGCAGATTGTATGATCATCATGGATTACGAAACTTCAGGTGGTAATACCAAAGGGCCTACCGTCTTCACCCGAATAGAACGCCCGGTCATTATCACTGTATATGGACCACCACTCGGCCCAAATGCAGCTATAATGACCGGGTGTTCTATTCGGGTGAAGACCGTAGCTCCGTTGGTACACAGTGAACTACACACACATGAACTGTTTTTGAAATACAGGCCAACTTCCGAACCCGGATGCAATAAAATAAAAAGAAAGGGATATTTCAAATTGAAGATTGGAGGAGTCCATATGACCCTTCTTACCTCTCGTTTTCGTTTAACAGCATCTTCAAGCTGTGTAAAATACTCCAATGGCTCACCCTGCAAAGCCATAAAACCAATAAATTCCATTCGAGGTTAAAATTTGAAATTACACCAAGTTGACCATTCAAACTGTAAAACTTGTGCGCGTGACACAAGCCATCTGATCCCCTCACTGGTTGAGTACGACAACAGGCACCTCCCGCGGCCTAGCATCCACCCTCTACTACAAACATGGTCCAGTTTTGAAAAGAGAAAAAAAAAAAAAAAAAAAAGTCCGGTTGCAAACAGGATGATGTATTCAAACTGTATTGTGTACGCAATTCGCTTTGATTAATGCGAGCAAGAAGTTCTGTAAAACTTGCTCGCATTAGTCAAAGCCCAAAACATTCAAAAATTGCATACACAAAATAGAATCGTTTCCGACGAACGTCACCAAACATACAGGATAATGTGATGTAGTAACAATGCGAATTCATGTATAAAATAAATAAATAAATAAATAAATAATCGTGTTCGTTAGCCACCACTGGGTCCACTACCTTTCAGGCTGTAAGGCAACGTCGTAAAAATATAACCTACACCACATTCTTCGGAGGCCGGCGGAGGCCGGGCGCTACCGGACCTAAAAGACGGCCGGCATCAGCCAAAAGAAAACAAAAAATGTTGCACTGGCACTTCTGCCAAAGCTTGGGCGCGCAGTTCTACTCCACCTCAGCAAAAAGAGCCTTGGAAATAGTGGTGGTTTAAACGAAGACAGCGCAAATCTTCAACAAAGGCATGTCCGACAGGTGCACAGGAGTAGAAAGAGAAACACAGAGGTATGCTACGACTGGTCAGCATTTAGCTTTCGTTTAAGAGAGCGTCAACATACTAACTAGTAGAAAGAGAAACAGAGGCATCAACATACTAAGGAGTAGAAAGAAAAACAGAGGCATCACGAGTGGAACTGATTGGGTCAGCATAATACATGTGGATTATAAGAAGGTCCGGTCAAAGATCAACAACTTATACTCCCTTCCTGTGGCATACTGCGCAGCCACACGGGCCTGCAGGGACCGACCAGACGGAAAATAAGGGCCCTACAGGCCCTGTGTCGTTTCAGCGTGAAAACCTGAAAACGAGGGCCTACAGGCCCTGTGTCGTTTCAGCCTGAAAGCCTGAAAACGAGGGCCTACAGGCCCTGTGTCGTTTCAGCCTGAAAAAGCCTGAAAACGAGGGCCTACAGGCCCTGTGTCGTTTCAGCCTGAAAGCTTGAAAACGAGGTCCTATAGGCCCTGTGTCATTTCAGCCTGAAAGCCTGAAAACGAGGGCCTACAGGCCCTGTGTCGTTTCAGCCTAAAACAGGGCCATCCAGACCCTGAGTCTTTTCAGCCTGAAACGGAGGGCCATTTTCAGGCCCTCATAAGATCGACCTGCCCTGAAACTTAGGCACCAGACCAGGGTTTTAGCACAGGCCATTTTGGGCCTGTTTTCAAGACAACCTTTGTTTGAACTTCAACGCCGGGGTCTGGCACGTTTTGGCATTGGCAAGAGTAGCCCACTGGACGGGCCAGCACTATATAAGACTGGCCCACCCTGCAGGCTGCAGGCAGTTCAGAGGGACTTCCCAGGCAGTTCACAGGCACTTCACGTGCAGGACGCAGGAGGCAGTCTTCAGGATTTGGCAGCAGCACTCTGGAGGAGTGCTGCAGTAGTAGTAGTAGTAGCGTTAGGAGTAGTCTTCAGCGCTGGGCGCCATTAGGAGCTAGAGTAGCGTTGGAGAGAGAGAGATGGTTGCCGGAGGCCAGGGAGACTTACATATGGCGCCATAGCTCCAGCTTCGTCTTCGATGTACCTGCAACCAGGTGCCACCTTCACAGGTTAGTACCGGACTGAGAGAGAGAGAGAGAGAGTTCTTCTTCTTCCTCTTCTAAGTCCACCATCTCTCCCTCACCCTCTCGCCACCTGACTTCTCAGTATCTGCAGACTACGAGAGAGAGAGAGAGAGAGATTGGTGACTTTGGGACTTGACGACATTTGGATTCAGACTCGACATTGGGATTGAGACATTGGACGAGGGATTATTTGGAACCTGTAACGAAGACTTGGTGTTGACGACATTCCCATCTTCCCCCTCTTCTTCGTCTGAACCCCTCCTCTTCGTCTGTGTATGGTCTGGACCTGGCGCATTCTTCCTGTGTGTAGCGCCAGGCCCTTCACACCTCGCGATGATGATGATGTATGTTGGGTCTGCATTGCGACATTGATTGGGCTGATCATTGGTATTTTAGCCTTCCGCTGCGCTATCTTGTACTATGTGAGAGAGGTCAGTTCTTGTTCTGGTCTGTACCATTACGGTATGCGACACTTCCCCTTTCCTCCATGTCCTATCAACGCTGTTAAAGACCAAAATTGCACACACTTGTTTTATTGCCAAACAAGCAAGGGGTTCACCAGGAGGCATTCCAAATCCACTACATAGCTGGACAGTTGACCATGCACTCTCCCAGTCTAATTTCCCCCTCCCCAAACCTCCTTTTTTTTGCTGCGAGTTCCATCCAGCCAAGCTCCCTTTCCTCCAACTAGATCCGCATGATACCTTGCATCTGGTCACAACCAGACCGATACCTTCCATCTGGTCAGAACCAGACTCTCCAGGGCTATCAGACTGTCAGATCTGTTACCCCACTTCTGGTCGTCAATAACTCTGGCAAATCAGAAAAAGAGTGAAATCAGAAAAAGAGTACGATACGTTTCTCTAAATACAATTAAAAGTCAGTTTCAGTCTGTTAGGAGGAGTGATAGCAGGTGCAGCATAATAGAATGAAAGCTGCAAAATGTCCCGCAACATTATGTTACCACGATGTTCAGCCTGAACAATTCTGCACCCACCTGTCTGGCCAGACTATCTGGAAAGAAAAAAAAAGGGGAGACGAGTGAGAGAAAATGGATTTCAGGGCATAGGCACACACTAGGGCTTGTCTGACTGAGCTCTGGACGTGATTACAGTCAGATGCATGCAGGTCTGGCCGTAATTGCTGTAGATACTTTCCGGGAAGTGCTACCGTCTTCACCCGAATGGAAAACCCCGTTCATTATCCCTGCATCGGGACTAAAAGCTGCGCCAAATACAGATATAATGACCGGGCACTCTATTCGGGTGAAGACGATAGTCTGAGTATGCCCTCAGCAGAGTCTCCAAATGTGGGTTTAAGTTGTTTAACTCATCTCGAACAATTGCCACAGAACGTGTTCCCAGAGACTGTCATTCTCCTGCAGGCTTATGCGACCCTTCAAACCAAACCCCGTGTGCACAGACCAATCAGCTGAACAGAATGCAACCACCCAATCAGCTGAACAGAATGCAACCACCCGGGGAGATGAGTGAGACAGAATGGATTTCAGGGCATAGGCGCACACTAGGACTTTTCTGACTGAGCTCCGGACGTGATTGCAGTCAGATGCATGCAGGTCTGGCCGTAATTGCTGTCAGATACTTTCCGGGAAGTGCTACCATCTTCACCCGAATAGAACGCCCC
>BFEA01000831.1:318482-332219 GCA_003427395.1 Chara braunii | reverse complement strand
AATCAATCAATCAATCAATCAATCAATCAATCAATCAATCAACCAATCAATCAATCAATCAATCAATCAATCAATCAATCAATCAATCAATCAATTAATTAATCAATATTTATTTATTTATTTTTTATTTTTTTTCCACACACCGAAAACGACCCCCCCGAAAATATATTTTTTTTTACTTTTTTTTTTCAAGGGGGTAGGGTCAGGGTTCCGGAACCCCAATCCGCAATCCCGACCCCCAACCCCCTTTCCCCTCGGCCGCTGTGGGCCGCGACATTCCGCGGTCTCCGCGGCCCGCGGCCGCTGGTGTTACATAGAATACATGGCGGCAGCCATGCTCGAACCTAAAACAATTGGAGTGATACGTCATATCCAACAGATTACTGAGGAAAGCGGTCTTGGGCCTTGGAGACCCGAGTTCGAAGACCCCACGAGCACAAGGATGGCCAAATCGATGTATTGGATGCCATGAAGGTTCTGGACCTACGGATCCCTGTGCCTATTCCCTACCTTCTGACCATCTCAGAGGCAGGCAATGAAAAACTGATTGAGCGATGCCTAAAAAAACGCTCACGGTTCGAGGAAAGCCGAAGGGGTAAGAAATTAATTATAAATGATCGACCGGTTGCTGTCGAGGTACAACCATTGACCTGAAGAACTCACGAGGCAAACCAGGTCGGAATGATCCAAGCCGCAGATCTACAGCCGGAGAAACCCGAGGTGCTCCTTCGGGCTTACCCGATTACCTGGAAGAGTGTCAAGTGTGACTGCGAGGTCTGAGGAAGTCCCTCGACCGCCATCCTTGATTATGGATCGTCGGCGGTAGCCATCCCTTGGGGGTTGATGAAGCACTTGGGTCGGGAGGGACAGGTTCAGTACCTCCATTCGGATGAGTTGCATGTGTCTGCTACGAAGGACAACATTCATCGTAAAGGGCGAATTACGAATGTACCTATATGGGTCGGACGGGTGCATTGTCTGTGTGACGCGATTATATTGGATGTGCAGCCGTATGATTTGCTGCTAGGAATCCCGTGGTAGGCGGTGGTAGGAGCGCAAATGCATTTTGACAACTCTGAGGTGGCGCTCACATCGGCCCACCCCAACCTCAAACGATACCAATGAGTCCGACTGTACGTGTACACACACAACCTGCCCCTTGCATTTCTACTGAGGCCCGCAGGATTAACATGATTCGATGGTTGTCGATGGGCGAAAAAAGGTCCACAATAGAAACGGAGGATTCAGACGAACCCGACCGATATTCGATCAGAGTTCAAGACTGGTTCCGCCAACCTCGGCGGCCGGAACCCACAAAGATTATCCAGAGCGAGTGTAGCTGGTGTCAAATGTTCTCCTCTACCATGAAAGGAGAGCCTTTGCTGAGGGTATCGCGAATAGTCGACTTCTCGGAACCCCCTGCGTCCCTGTATCTCAGAACATACCCCCTCCCGGAGAGATTTACCGAGTTAAGGGGGCTATGTGATCTGTCCTTTAAGCTTCCGCGATCCCTACTTACAGACGCTAAGGCCGCGTTGCTTCTGAAAGAGGGGGTGGCGTTTCAACCCAGGACCCCTGAACACGCATGGGGTCTGAGGGAACTCTTGCAAGCGTTTTCAGTAGAACCCTCAGTCGAAGCCGAAATCGATGACAGTGGAACAGTGAGGGAACCGATAAGCCCGGAGGACAGTCAGCTCATAGCCACCGTACTCTTGGAAAAAACCGACAACTCCTTGTTCGGGGCCTCCCCGAGGCGGTCAGTATCCAGGATCATGATATAGAGTTGATGCACTTGATAGAACATGTGATTGATACCGGGGACCACGCGGTCCATGCCCCAATACACTGTCGACCGTACCGTTATTCCTTAAAGGAACGCCAATTAGCCTTGGATAGGTTACGAAAGTTTGAGCGTCTAGGATGGGTGGAACCCTCCCTTGGCCCCTGGTCGTTTCGTATGGTCCTCGTTCCAAAACGAAACAGGAAAATCCGCGTTTGTATTGACTATCGAAAATTAAATGCTATTACCACCAAAGATGTCTACCCGCTGCCCCGTATCAACGACCTCTTGGACGCCATCGGTTCCACCCGAGTCTTCTCGAAGTTCGATATCCGACACGGTTTCCACCATGTCGCGGTCCAACGCAAGACAAGCCCAAAACGACCTTCGTCTTATTCGAAGGCACGTGGGAGTGGATTAGATGTCCCAGGGTAATATGCAACGCCCCCGCGACATTCCAACGGGCCATGAATATGGGCTTTGCAGAATTTGTTAACAAAACCCGCCTGACACAACCCATGATAAATTTTTGTGTGATTTTGTATATGGACGATATCTTGGTCTTTTCTAAAACTCACGAGTACCATGTGGAACACGTCGAGTGGGTTTTGAATGCGCTGAAATATGCGGGGTTCAAAGTGGCTTTGGAGAAAAGCGAGTTCTTCCTATCGGAAATTTCCTTCTTAGGGTACAACGTCACGGTGGATGGCCTGAAGCTGGAGCCAAGGAAGGTAGCGGTCGCACAAGAGGCCCCAGCTCCGGTCACGCTCACTCAAGTTTAAGCCTTCCTAGGGATGGCATCTTACTATCGATGATTCATTCAGGGATTTGTCTGTATCACTAAGCCTCTGACAAATCTGTTGAAGGAGGAACAGTTGGTATGGACGCCAGAATGCGAGACGACTTTTCGGGCGCTCAAAAAGGCCTGACCACCGTGCCCATCCGCTGCACACCGATTCACATGCAATATCGGCGGTGCTGACTCAACAGGGAATAGACGGGAAGGAGCACGTCATTGAGTACGCCTCGAAGACACTGAGCCAGACGCAATGGAACTACGAGTCTTGCAAGGGCGGATGCTTGGCGGTGGTGTGGGGAATCCAACATTTTCGACCGTATATCCACGGTCAGAAGTTTGTGCTCGTAACGAATCATCAGCCGTTGTTGTCCTTGTAAAGTCACACGGATTATACGGGAACCTTGGGAAGGTGGGCAGTGAGGCTGCAAGACTACGATTTCGACATTCGCTATCGCGCTACCAAGCAGCATGGAAATGCGGATGGAATGACCCGCCTCCAGCCATCGAAGAAGTGCTCGGCGAACGAGCGACTCATTTCGTGGAAGCCTGCCTCGCCTGCGACGAAGCCTCGCTACGGGGAGGTGCACGTCCTCTGCAAGGGAACTATCGAGATACGAGATGGCGATCTCCCCTGAAGTGGCAACTAACCCTTCGTCTTTTCCATGTTCTTCGACCCACTCATCTGTCCCCGACTCTCCTTCTAGCCCGTTTCTAAACACTTGCTTCTTTTGCGCATTGCCTATGATATCAGATCGGGGAGATTCTCACCCGTGAAGGCCTAGTTTTGTCTCATGGGTACAATGTAGCCAATGCTGCGTGATCCGGTCCCACGGGTGTTGCATTAGGTACCGGAGCGAGAAGAGGTGGGTTTGTCTCGACTGTCGAACGAACCAAGTACCCAGGGAGAAACGGTACTTAGAGGCTAGGACGGAGGACGGATTTTCGCCAAGTGCCCGCAGAGTAGCGGTCTGGACGGACCTCCTACTGTTAAGGAGACTACAAGGGGACCCGCTGGCGGAGCTTACATAGGCGGAACGTCGGCGAGTCACGAAACGGGCTCATGATTATCGCTGGTAGGGATCTGCCCTGCAAAAACGAAAAGATAATAATGATAGCAGGTCTAGCTGGCTGACAGTTCCACACCCTCGCGCTAGGTTCGATTGGACACGAGCTGCGTACGAAGAGGATGCGGTCCATTTCACGGTCAAATACACGGAAAAAGCCATTGAGAAAAACGGATGGTACTGGTCGAGAATTCGGGAAGATGTCAGATACATCGTCCGGAATTGCTCGGCCTACGCGACAGATAAGGCGTCGATACAGATGCCCCAAACAATGGTATCGACTAGGGTAGAACGCCCCTTTCAGCGAGTTAGCATCGATACGACGGATATCAACGTACCGAGAGGTCCTGTCAATCAAGGTGAGCTCAACGTCCTTCTAGTGGCTGTCGATCATTTTTCCAAGTGGATTGAGGCCTATCCTATGACCAGTCGGAATTCGTTAGAGGTAGCCTGGTATATTAACTGCTTTCTATGTACGCACCTTGATGTAGAGGAGGTACACATGGATAATGGGTCTAAATTCCATTGCCAAGGGGAGGTGGAGCAACATCTCGTAAGGGCTGTCGTTAGGATTTCATACTCACCGGGGCACTGGCCACAGGCCAATGGGCTAGTAGAGAACGCTAACCGAATGATTAAGACTTCCCTTAGACGAAATATTATTGCGGGAGATACCAGGCCCTTGCCCGTCGTAGTCGATCATATCTTGGCCGTCTATCGGGCTACCCCCCACGGTAGTACAGGGGTGTCCCCATTTCAACTAAGGACCAACAGTGTCCCCCATGTGCAGCTGTCACCTCTAGTGGGTATTGAAGTTAGAGCGAGCCGAGCTCAACACCGAGACAAGGCCCAACATTATATGGACTTGATGGCTAGCACCTACCCCGCGTTAGCCCGAAGGCGACATAAGGTCGTGGATCTGATACATAAACGACAGATCTGAGATTATGAGTGCCGACATGCATCTGCAAGCCCACTGACCCGCTATAAGATTGGGGATCTGGTGTAGGTATGGAAATCCGCGCGCTCCTCCAAGATCCATCCTCATTACATTAGCATTTACAAGGTGATGAAAGTTGGCGCCCAAGGCCAACACTCCGTGAGACTGGTCCCCAGACATAGTACGCAAGCTAGACCGCTGACTCGCCACACTGCTGCCCTTCGTCCATTTCGGCCATTGTTGGACCACGAGTGGACCCTTGCCCCGTCCATGCCTTCCTCTTCATCTTCCTCCTCCTCCCCTGCTTCTTCTTCCTCTCTCCAAATCGCTTCGCCCTTTTGTGTTGAGATCCGGATCGCACAGGATGAGCCATCGCCAGCAGGAGCATGAGCCGATCGAACATTTTAGGCACCGATCGTGGATCACTTGTTACGACATAGGTTTAATGATGATCAGCAACTGCGGTACGACGTCCAGCAAGTGAATGTACCAGGGCCTAGCATTGCTCCTGTGTGAGCAGGTGATATATGAGGGGGTGTATGTGGACGTAAAGCAGCTGCCTGGTCGGGAGTTGACAAGGGTGTTCATGGAGTTCTGCGCGCTTTGGGTGGTGGCCAACTTCGTACAGAGCGTCGCCACTTTCATGACAGGCGATTTGACGCTCTTGGTGGAGCGGCATCGGGAACCTGTGTAGACTTTTCAGCGGGATAACGAGGTGCAAGTAGCAAGATCGGTCGCTCGAGTGCGGGGACGGGGTAGCCATCACTTCACGGCTTATGAACCACTGCTGCGACGGGCGCTAGACGACCCACTAGCACTAGTGCCTCAGCTACCCGCACTCTTCCCTCCCGCTGACCCCCTCAACATCCAAGCCATTCCCCTTCCCTCATACTAAATGTCTCCCTTCTTCTCTTACACCACCCTTCCCTACCAACTCACAGAGAGTCCCTACCCCATGTGCAACTTCTCAGAGTATCTGGTGGAGCTGGTTGACGTAGAGCCCTTGCCGTTTGCCGACGAAGACGTATGGGAGCTACATCAGGCGTTGTATCGATCGGTGGTGCTGGGCATGTTCCGGTTCTATGTGGAACACGACGACCACAACATCGGCGAGCACTTGCTCGCATACTACGTAATTTCGAGACCCAAGCAGGAGCATAAGGAGGGGATGGTGGCACTAAATCCGTTCGGGAAGATCGGAAGAAACAGGCCGGGATTGTTGGAGCTCATCCACATTGAGCTACTGTCCATCGCACAAGTGATTGCCAGCGAAGAAGGAGATCTCCAACCCCGGTTGAGGACAGCATCAACTCTGCGGAGGACGTACCACGAGGTGGTCATAGCAGACTACCTTGCGCGGACGGGAGAAAAGGTGGTGGACTTCAGTGACGGGAAACCGCTGCGGCCTCCCTCGTCCTATCGAAGACCGGCAGCCCCGAAGACCCCTAGGAAGGCTCTCAAGAAGAGACGCCGCCAGCCATCGCCGGAAGCACAAGGGAGCCGAGGAGGACCTGGGGAAGAAGAAATCCCCGGCAGAGGTCCCGTCCCGGAGAGCAAAGCCACACCGATCAAGGGACCTCTGCCAGGGGAAGAAGCCAGAACTAGCGGATCGCAAGTACGTAGGAGACACCCAAAGCAGATATCGCCCTCGCCACTTCTTCCCGACCTCAATCTCGATGGAGCCGGCCCATCCGCACCAGTAGGAGGAGGAGGAATGGGAGGAGTACCATACCTCACATCTAGACCCCCCATCCTCGCAGGACCTTTCTGTTTCCGCCAGCCACCCCGGGGTGCCCCGGTTATTGACCTTAGCAGTTCCTCCGAGCTGGACAGTCCACCCGACAGACATCGAGTTCATGGTGGAGCCTGCAACAATCAAGCTCAAGGCGATCGAGGGGGCCACATGTCCTGATCCCGCATGGGAGCCGTTTCTACAACTATCGTTTGAAGAATGTGTGGCAACCAGAATGGTGGGGATGCTCATCTACGAAGCCGGCAGTCGGCCGAACATCATGTACCACTTCCTCATCCTCGCGGAACTCAGGAGGGAGCGGAGGCCGTATATCGAGACCCATTTAGTGATGACGGGTCCCGGGAACCACCCGGTGTGACGACGAGTCGTACGGGCCGTTGCTGATCTGGCGCCATGTGTCTCATCGCACGCGCTGGGGGCCTTTCTTTACCCCTCCTTCGTTCAACACCACGTCAACAAATTGGACGTGCCGACGACTCCCGCTGTGTTGGCAACCTTTCTCCCCTCTCTTCCTCCCCCTCTCAACCCTGAGATCGACCACTTCCTCTGAACCTTTCCTTCCATCTCTTCTTGATAAAAAAGGTCGCACGTCAACACGCGCTGTAAAAAAAAAATAAAAAAATAAAAAGATTTTTGGTAAAATATATTTTTGATGATGATCGGTTTTGTACCGATCGGGCCAGCTGACGATGAAGAAACCGCCCGATCAGCTGTACAATAGGGGGACAAAACGTCAGCAATGCGGAATGCATCGGGGTAGATTAGGCGATGATCCAAGCCACCTGACGATGAAGAGGCCGCCCCGATCCTCAGAGTAATTATAACACCTATACAACAGCCAGGAGACTGCTGATTTTTTGGAACCCCTTGCGCATCACAGATGTGATAAGCGAGGATTCGTACTCAGCGGCTTCCCGTACCCTCAAGGGAAAACCCACGTAAAGCCTCGAAGTACGAGTTCTAGGTGATTGGAAAAAACGGGGTAATATTGTAGAAAAGCATGGGTGGTCACTTTGAGGAATGATCCTACACTTCTAGAATCGGACTGGGTAGCGGTAAGAAAGATAAAGGGCCCTCTTGACATTGGTAATATTGTAGAAACCGGCCCGAGGGGACAACAGTAAACCTATTAAGGCTCCACAAGAATGGCTCTCTGTTAAGTCGTACCGCGGATTGAACGGAATTGTATGGTAAGGAGGATCTCTACCGCATCTGGGTGCTCTAACCCTCATCAAGTACGAGATGGTTGACCCATCACCCAGGCCTGCCGATACCCAAACCTCACGTTGGACTCAGAGAATTGGATGTGGAAGATGGGCGAATCCAAGTAAGCGCGCACACTCCAATCCTTGACAGTAAAGACAACCGATTGAATGCTTAGAACCCGGAGCGATCTGCAAGCAATAGTCGGGGACAGATGACCGAGACACCTCAACATACACAAAGACAACCTTCGTAGGGTCAAGTGGTTATGGGGTATGAAGGACCGCTTGACCAAATTCGCCTCCTTACAGTGCCAGATAATCTGTCAGTGTCGTGTCGGGGCGCTAATCCATTCATCGTTGATTGGTGGGCGTCCCTCGGTGGTCATGAAAACCCCAAAAATTCTTATTGGGGTCTCTAAAGACATCCATTTAATACGTGGTGACTCAGGGGGGCGTCCCCCTTGATAATGAATCCACCATCCTTGAGTTTTGCTCCCCCAGTTGACTGTCATGTCGGAAACCTTGGCAAATTTTTCCATCATTTGCTGGATTTCCTCCACGTTGTTGTGTGTGGCCTCTGCCAAGATAGTGAGATCATCCGCAAAAAAGGAGCACACCGGGATTGCCTCCCGCCGGGATGTGTGTGACTCGGATTCTGGTAATGTTCTTATTTACCCGGAGGTTGGCGGCTAGTGCTTCCATGATGACAAAAAATAGGAAGGGGGCAATTGGGTTCCTCTGGCGGACCGAACGTTCTAGGCGTAGGGGTGGTGTCATGCACCCATTAAGTTGAATGTAGGTGGTTGCATTCTGGTGCAGGATCTGAACCCAGCGTCTGAAGTCCGGTCCAAACTTCACTTTTTCCAGGCATTTATCTAAGAACAACCAGTCTACGTGATTGTAAGTCTTTCCGAAGTTGATAACAACAGAAAAAATCCCCAGAATTAAATAATCATTCTAGAGTAAAATTACATTCTAAATTTTAAATTTTCATTCCATCTTAAAAAATGTCATTCCAATTTTAAAATTTTCCGTCTTACTTGAAAACTTTCGTTTCAAGAATCGGGTATCCCTTCTGATTTGAACTGCATGCGAGAGATGGAATGAAAGTCTGGATGAGTTCATGAAATATTTTAATTGGACTGCTATTCTAAGTAAGGATTTCCAGTCATAAATAAGTTAATCCAATCTAAATTAGACGATATTTGTTACAGTAGAATGAAAGTTTAATTAAAACATTTCATAAACTCGTTCAGATTTTCATTCCATCTTGAACAAATAGATGTAGTTGGAAGAGAAAACTCATATTTAAACGGGAAATTATCAAATTAAATTGGAAATTTTAGAATTGGACAAACATTAGAATAATAATTTATAAATATGAAGGATTTTTTTTTATGGAATGTTTTTTCAACTTTTATTTCTCATGGGAATTTTTCTGTTGAAAGATCAGCGCTGCGTTCTGCCGAGAGTGTCTCGTGAGTTGGAATAACTCATGGATTGAAATAATATTATCTTGTATATTCCTGTTCTCCATAAAGCCGGTTTGAGAGAGATGGATGATGTCTTCCATTACAGGGATCATTCTGTTAGCTAAGGCTTTAGGTAACATTTTATATATTATTGTGAGAAGTGTGATAGGGCGGTGATTTTCAATATCTATTTTATCCCCTTTTTTATATAGGAAGGTCAATACTCCTTGACCCACTCTTTCACCTATCTCGCCCGTGAGCCATACTTCTTTATAGAAGTCCATGAGGTCCTGACTCAGGAAGTCCCATGTGGTCTCTCAAAATTCTTTGGGGAAGCCATCAATCCCCGATGCCTTTTCCTCCTTCATTTGCAGGAGGGCGGTCCAGATTTCCTGCTTGGAGATTGGGGCCTCTAAAGAATCATGCTGTTTAGATGTCAATGACTTATTTACTGGTTCCAAAAATTGTTTTAGTTAATGATCGTAGTACCGTGAGTCTGATCTGTCAACGTGTGAGGCGAAAAGGTCTTTGTAGAAGTCATATGTTATCTTGGTCGGTTTGGGAGAGATGGATGATGTCTTCCATTACATGGATCATTCTATTAGCTAAGACTTTAGACAACATTTTCTATATATTACTGTGAGAAGTGTGATAGGGCGGTAGTTTCTAATATCTATTTTATCCCCAGACCCCACTCTTTCACCCATCTCGCCCGTGAGCCATACTTCTTTATAGAAGTCCATGAGGTCCTGACTCAGGAAGTCGCATGTGGTCTTCCATAATTCTTTGGGGAAGCCATCAATCCCCGATGCCTTTTCCTCCTTCATTTGCAGGAAGGCGGTCCAGATTTCCTGCTTGGAGATTGGGGCCTCTAAAGAATCACGCTGTTCAGATGTCAATGACTTATTTAGTGGTTCCAAAAATTCTTTTAGTTAACGATCGTAGTACCGTAAGTCTGATCTGTCAACGTACGAGGCGAAAAGGTCTTTGTAGAAGTCATATGTTATCTTGGTGCAACGAGCAGTGAACACGGCCGGATCCGATTCCATGGCTTGTGGTTCGTAGAGCACCTCGATCGTTGTTCTTTTGAAATGTGGTCTGGCTAGGCTGAAGAAGTAAGCATTCATCACTCCTTCGGTCGAGAGTCTGAATAGCCTTGCCCTTATCTGGGCTCCCTGCCATCGATAATGTGCATGCTTCAAGAGCCGAGCTTTTAAATCTAGTATTTGAGTTTGTAATTCGTCGGAGGTTGGTTCCTGCCCTTGCGAACATTGTTTCTGTTCAGCGTCCATGAGGTTTTGCATTATCGTGATTTCTTGTTGGTATCGCTGTGCAACTATATATTTAGAATATTCGTTGCATTTTTTTGCCAAAAAAAACAATCCGTTGTTAAACCATGCAATTTGAGAGTCTTGTTGGGAGCGGTGATCCTTCCAGAAGTTCCAAACCTGTTGTAGGTACCTCTGGAAGGATTTAGACTGGAGCAGGGAAGTGTTGAGTTTATAGTAGCCGGCCCCCTGATCTGGTCGTTTCCGGAAGGTCCAGACTGCCATGCACATCCTGTGGTCCAGGCCTGGGCTGCCAAGGTAAGCCCTCCGCCCAAGTCTTCGGACACAAGGATTAGATCTATTCTAAATTTTGACAGTCTGTCGGGGTGATTGTTTCACAAACAAGTAAATACCTTTTCGGTCGGGTGGCTACGCCTAAAGGTGTCAAAACTGAGAGGGTGGTACATAAATCCCTCAGCATCCTCTCGTCTTCCTCTGCGTTGTGTGCGGTAGTAGGAGGGGTTCTACAACGGTCCAGCCATCTGTCTGGTGCGGCATTGAAATCTCCTGCTAAGATTACCGGAGTATCTGGGGTGGGATCATTTCGATATTTTCGAAAAAAAACCCTTCTTTCTCGGGGAGTGTTAGAAGCGTAGATGAATACAATGCATACTATTTCTAACTCCAGCATGCCCAACATTTTAACCCATCGTCCTTCCACCTTATCTTGTTCCCAGTTGAGTATTTCAAAGTGTGATTCGGGCGGAATCCATATAGCTACCCCGACACTCCTTGGAAGAGGGGCAAAAACTTGGTATCCTTGAAATGGTCAAACTCGCTTGTGCGCCCTGTGGTGTTCTGGTATGTCCATTAAGTGGGTTTCTTGGACGCAAATTATGTCCGACCATGTTCTTCCCCCCACCCCCCGCATTAGGTCCCACAACGCATTATTTTTTTCCGGGTTGCAGGATGCTAGACCGTTTACATTAATCGATCGAATATCAAGATCTGCCTGCTGAAGAGTGTGTTTCCACTTTTTGTTTTTACCATATACCACTTCCACCCAGTCCATTATAGAACGTGTGTTCCCTTATCCTTCCCACTATTTGGTTTGAAACGGTGACCAATCCTGTGCTTCCCAGTCTACTCCCCTGTTAAGAATGTTCTTCCTCAGTATTGTGCATATACAGGTGAGTAGGTCGTCCGTCGACCAAATGTTACTAGGTTTAATTTTCCGTTGTTGGGTGTCTAGAAGCAAGTTGTGTGTGAGCCATTGCAGCCCTGCTTCCTTGTTGTCCTCAAATCTCATGTGTATATCTTTATAGGCCATCTTCAGATTTTTCGATGATACGCTGATGGTGGTCATTGCCCCTGGTTCGTATTGGTTGTGATAAAGTTTGTGACCTCATGGACTCGTAGTGTCCCCTCCCTTTTCATGTGTCAACCATGCAACGTCATCCCTCCCTAGGACGGGGCGTATTTGTCCTCTGAGTCAGCAGGTGACAGGCCAAGTTCTCATTTTCCTGTCTTCCTTCTGATTGAAAGTACCAACACTTTGTCCCCTTTCGGTAGACTTTTGTGGTACAACCTCTTCTCGATGAGATGACGTATTTTTAATCGTTTGGAGAGTCCTGTTTCCTCTGCATTTCTTGCGTCTTCATCCTCCCCTTGTTCAGTTTGTTCTATGTGCATAGCCGGTTGTATACTGTCGGGAGGGAGAGAGGGGGGGGGGGTTGTGTGGCTTGAATTGATAGTGCCTTCGGGCAGGTCAGGTGTCCTGTCTGCCTGATCTGATACTTCGGGCTGGTCAGGTGTCTTTGCCGTTTCGGGGGCCTGTAACTTTTGGTGTACGATGTTCCATACTCTATACAACACTAGTTGCCAATCGAGGTCCGGGGATAGGCCTTGCCCCAGCTCTCGTCCAGTAGGGAAAACAATTGTACATAGGCCTCGTCCCAGTATGCCTCTGATTGACCTATATACAATGACTGGAGATGGCTAATTAGCCATTCCGCCAGACCCCTTAGCTTGGTCTCGACATCCTCCTCCCCTTGTGACGCCCAAGCCTCGAGTGTGCTGTCCATCATTTCCTCATCACGGGGGCCCCCCAGTGATCCCAATCCATGGGTTGGGGTCGGAACGCCTGAAAGAAAGGGTCCATTGTGGAGGGTGTTTCCCCTATGGCAGGGGTGTTTCCGGAAGGGTTCATTTTGAGGGGCTGTTCTTGCGAGGTCTGAATCACTCGGGAAGGGTCCGCTACTGCTGCCTCCCCCGAGATCCGGTGCGCAATCCCTTGGTGCGGCTGATTCTCTTCCCTTTCCTTTCCTTTTTCCCTTTCTTCTCCCACTCCCCCATCTTTTTCCCCCTTGTCCCTTGCCCTTTCTTGTGTCTTGTTTTTCCCCTCCCTTCCGATTGGCTCGTTTTGCCCCATTTCCCCGGTCCGCTGCTCGGTTGACTGTTTGTCCCCGTTTTCTAATGTGTTCGCGATGGCCTGAAATCTGTTGTCTGATTTTTTTGGGCTACCTCTTTTGCTCTGGTTCTGTATTTTATCGTGCTTGCTGGGGTGTGCTTTTTTCTTCGGGGGCGGGGATTGCCATAGTTCTCCCAGATCCGTTGGGGTGATGAAGTCCTGAGGCCTGGGTTCAATTCGAAGCTCAGTCCCCACTGCTTCGGATCTGGTCTGTTGTCTATGGGTTGGTATCTCAGTTTCCTTAGAGGGGGGTTTGACAGTCTTGTCCATATGTGCCTCCACTGGTTTGGGGGGGATCCATTGATCTGTAGGTTTGGTATTCCATTCCACGGCTTTCCCTTTTTCCCATTCCCATCCCCTCACCCCACCTCCCTCTCGTGGCGCATCCACGTATACCCATCCTTCGTGTCCTGCATCGACCGTCCTCCACTAGGTATCTTTGAAAGGGTCATATACCAGGCGCCCTGTGGATCTAATCCTTTTGGCCGGGTGGTGGGGGCAGTCAGATTTTGTCGGGAGGTGGCCGTATGCCTGACATTTAAAACACTAGGGTCTTGTTTTATGTGTCGTGTGGATTCTGAAGTCTCTCCCTCCTACTCGGAAGAGGATCACGTCGTCGATGGTGAAGATGTGACCTTTCGGTAGATCGAGGGCTACCATGAGGTAATCATCTCTTGGGGCCACGTGGGGTGGGAAAGGATCGATGAAGTCAACAATTTCGTATTTTTGGGCTAGTTCTTGCAAAAAGGCCCCTTGGATTTCAATGGGCACGTGATGAAATTCCACCCAATAATGGTCAAATATTATTTGCCTTTTTTCCTCTGGTCTTGGTTATTTCGGGGGAGACTAGGGGAAAATCCTGACCTCCGAACGCCCGCAAGGTATGCTCCGCCAGGGTTGTCGACCCCCGGCCCCGGGACCCCGCCGGGGTTCCGGGGTTCCGGGGGTCGGCACCCGGGACCCCGGCCCCCTGTAGGGGAAAAAAA
>BFEA01000831.1:268860-280659 GCA_003427395.1 Chara braunii | reverse complement strand
CCCCCTCTCTGGACGCCTTTATTTATCTCTCTCTTTATATCTGTCTTGTAACGACAATTACTTAACCGAAAGAAAAGTTGACCATCGACAAAATTATGATTCAAGCAACGTATGAACGACAACCCAATCAACACCTCTCTCTTCCTATCTCTCTTAGTAGAGATATCAACTTCCTTCATTGGAATGGTACTCTTGCAGCAACTCACGAATATAAACTTGGTGCAACACTTTGCGATGATACTCCTCAAAAGTTTCGAATCGAGTCTGCCTTTGTCGATTGTAATCGAGATGAATGGCAACATCCACACATCTTCAAGTGTTCATGTTCGTATTCAAATGTGCTGCAGTTTCCACAATATCTTCCACCCTGCGAGATCTGTCAAGATAGGACAGGTGTGCAAGTGTCTTTTTGGGACCAATGGATTCAAGAGAGTCATAGATCGCAATGTTAAAATTAGAAGAACTTGGTTGTTCCAAAGGTTCTGTATAGACATGGAGATGGTCTCGTGACGGCGTGGGAGCGGGCACAATACAACCGAAAGGAGTAGCTGTAGCGGCAGGCGAAGCAGAAACAACAACAGAAGTAGTGACAATCGGCTTTGACATAGTGTATGGGGTAGCATAATCCGGAAGACGTTGAAAAGTTGGAGGAGATGCTGCTGGAAGGGGGAGTCTACGGACCGGAGCGGAATGAGGAGCGGAAGAAGGAACCATCAGAGGAATCCTTTTTAAAAGGCGTTGTATCCGTGCATATCTGAAAAAAGGTTGGGGAATAGGCCCTTCTGTCGGACAATATAGCAAATCAAACGTCATCCTAGYGATCTCCTCATTAGAGAGAGCAATGAACTCGTCCTGCAAAAGGGATTGTAACATCCAAGAACCCTCCAAATCTGAAACATTCAATGAGTTTGAAGGAAGAGTCCCAGGGGATTTTCGTTCCAACCGCATATCTGTGAGTTTGCTTCTTTCCCAGTCCAAAAAATTTTTCCATATATTTTCATCCTTTGCAACGCTCGCAGTTTGGACAAACATTTCAAAAAGTACCTCAGTCAAGACTTTTTGCAAGCCAACCTTCTTTGCATCGTCGAACCATTTGCCAAGTTAAGCGCGGAAATTCAGAGTGCCGATTATGGGTGCACCCTTATCATGAGGCACCACAATAACAGTTGGAGAATTTTGTGGCTGTGATGTGGTGCAAACATCTCTTTCGCGTTGGCTGTGTTGAGATTGGGAACACGAATCGTGAACCCGTGCACGTCTAGGGAGTGGTCCACGAAACAGAAGAGGTGCAAGTTCATCGGTACAGATGCCATCCAGTGCTCTCAAAACCTGAGTTGTCGTTTCACTAACAACTGGTTGCCGTTCCTCCCTATTCGTAGCGAACGCACGCTCGAGCATTCCAGTTGAACACACATTATCAGTTGTGTTAATTGCTGAACTCGCATGCCCATGAACTGTAGTTGCCAGAACGGTGAACGATTTCTTTCTTTGTGCAGAGCGTTGGGATTGCGAACATGAATCACGAGCACGCACATCTCCAACAACTCCATGAGTGACAAATTCATCTCCCAACACCTCAGAATGGAGTTGTTCCAACTTGTCACGAACTCCGAATGGAGTTTGACAGTGAACATTTTTTTCCTCCATCTGGTGATTTCGATGGGTCAGCTCATCAATTGGAGTTGAACCCACGAGATTCTTTTCCTGAGGAACACGATTACGCTTAGTTGTAGAATTAATCGCTTGAGAATCACTCGTATGGCTATCATCTTCGTCATCATCGAGCAGAGACTTACCGACCAAACCCAATGAAAAATTAGGCACAAATTTGTCACGCCGATCATAACCATCGTCATAAAAGTCAACGTGCATTTTTTCAGCTTCGTCGAGGGTGCTCGCATGTTGATGGGCACCTTCAACTCCATCGCGCACAATATCATGGCCACCAGTATTTTCATTTTCATTATCCGATGTATCTTGTTTTTTGCTCTTCCTTGATCGCCTTGACTAGGCCCCTTGTTGTCTAGATGTAACATTCACAGCACCATCAGTTGTATTGCTATTGACGATTTGTTTCCTCTTTTTCGTTTGAGCGCGTGTCCCATAGGTATGGTGCAGTTCAAAGTCGCCTACGGGAAAAAAAATAAAATAAGTTTACAAAAATTCAACACCGATCAGGCGGAAGAGATATATATGACAAAAAAGAAGAACTCATTCAAAAAGTGACGCGCATGTCCTGGTAACTCGTCCGAAAGAGATATATACGACCAAGAAGAAGAAATCATTGCAAAATATCGTAATAAACGATATTCTTTGTGATAAACTTTTTGTCGGGCAACGCAACACGAATGTTGTTGGGATGACGAACGAGCATGAAGCAACATACAACTGGTCATGCGCAAAAACAGGTTTGTGCAACCAAACCCTGGCACGAGAGACAGTTTGTCCTTGCGACTTGTTAATGGTCGCAGCAAACGCAAGACGGATGGGGAACTGCCTCCTACTCCATTTAAACCCCGTGGTTTCACCATCACTTGTTAAATCGATTTTTGGGATCAGTGCCGTTTCACCAGTACGCATTATGGTCACTTCCAACAAATCATCATCAACAATTTTTTTAAGAATTAACCTTGTGCTCTTGCAAAGTCCTTGTTTGAGCGACAAATTGCGCAACAATATCAAAGGCGCACCAATTTTCAAGCGCAGTTTGTGAGGCGGAAGACCAGACTCATTGAGAGAATTTAAGAACTCATGTTGGATAGCAAGTTCGTGATCATCAGAAGCAGGGTAATCAACACTATAACTTTCACGCATCTCACCGGGGAAATCGTTCAGAACCATATCGTTAACACACCCCGCATCGTCATTGGTAGCGCAAAGAATCAATCGAGCATAAAAATAGTCAGCATCCCCAACGTGTTCACACACATCGTCAAACGTCCACGAAATCAAATCACGAATAGGTTTATTAGTACAAATCTCACGCGGCAGTTTGATCGCTGCAGGTTCATTAGGAAGAAAACGAATATGATCCCCATTTCCAATACGCATAAAAAACGCGTCATACATTCGCGCCATTGGATCATCCCCTAAGCTTAAGATCCGCATATTCTCAGTCAGGCAATGAACCTCAAAGAGTTTCCACAAAGGGGACATTTTAATAGAGACATCAATTTGCTGCGCTCGAGACCCGTGCTTCATAACGGGCAAAACCTGCCGAAAGTCCCCAGAAAGAAGCAAAACATTTCCTTCAAACGGGAGGTTACTGTTACAGAGATCTCGAAGCGTAATGTCAAAAGCTTCCAAGTGGAACTTGTTACTCACCGGAGCCTCATCCCAAACGATCAAGTCGGCACGGTGGATAAGTTCGGCAAGATCACCCTGTTTCGGAATATTGTAGGGACGCGTGTTATCAGGTTTCAAAGGTGCTCGAAATCTTGAGTGAAATGTTCGACCACCGGTCAAAAGAGTCGTCGCTATCTCACTGAACGCCACAACGAGTCCAATACCATTACGTGACCTGATCCCCGCCAAAATCGTTTCTATGCAAAAAATCTTTCATGTTCCTGCCGGCGCATCTACAAAAGCATAAAGCGGTTGTTTCTTTTCTACGGCCCGAACAACTCTTTGCACGAGCACTCGTTGGCGTGGTCGAAGACGTCGAAAATTAGGCTCAAATCTAGTTCGCATCTCAATCGGATCATACAACAACTCGTCATTTATAATCGACGACACAGTCCTGTTCTCGTAATGCCTGTTTATGTCGTCGGCAACCGTTTCTCCATCCGAGGTCGGATAATAAAGACCGAACAGACGAATGTTTTTGCCAAACTCGTGTAAGATACGGTCAAGATCAAAGAACACCAAACATTGCAAAACAATTGGAGGAAGAATAAGAGAGCCCGAACGATACTGAAAATCATCACACATTTTGTCCCAATGCCGTTGAAAGAATTGAACAGGATCGTTGACCGGGCCAAACAGCAGAAGCATAACGAACACTTTACGAACCTCTGCAGGCATATAATGGAGTGCGGCCGTCTCTATACATTGATTATATGCATCATCGGTTTGCAAAAGTCATAATCGAAGACACACCGATCGAAACGAATCGTATTCGACTCCATCCACGGTACGAATTTCTGCAAAAGAGCGTGCTCCACGAGAGTGCTCATGGTGTAGCAACACACGGAGATAGAAGCGTTCGTCTTCCGTGACCCTGGTAGGATGCAATCGAGATATCTTTTCGAAAGAAACACCATGAAGAGCACGCTTTCTTCTGTTCCACACCTTATGTTGATTATCCCACACATGAGTTTCAATAATGTCAGGATACAAAGGGAACTCGTGTTTAGGAACATGTGCGTTCAAAGAGTTGTGATCCATCCATGCCGTCAATTTTGTGGTCGGCGGTCCACGCGAAAGAACATCATCTTCCATGCCCGGTTCGAACACTACTTTTTGCATGTTCTCCATATGCACGGACAATCTTTCGACTGTGGGCCACTGTTCCGCAAGGTCGAACTCAAACAGACGCCAGCATGCCTCGCATGCACCAACAACACGCATATCTTGATAGGATTTGACTTCATCGACAGGTGCATCATTATCTTGTTCGCAAACCATGGCACGATCACACCCTTTATACACTTACTTATACACATACTTGCACGCCTTGATGTTAGCACAACATTCGACATTGATGTGGCAGTTAAACCTCATCAGCAAGTACGGGTTATACGGGACCACTCAACGATTGTCATAAAGAATGCGATTTTGAATGACCGTAAAGCCACCGTCACTTGGTTTTCTTCTCCTATAAGAACGATAAGTTTGTTAATCTTTGAAGGTTGTCGTGGAAATGAATTCTTTTGGAAACCCTTTCGTGCACTTCCCGTTCTCGATACATGAAGCATCTTGTTTGTCCTCACCGCAAATGTCGTGCAACATGAATTTGACAACCCTTTCTCTCAGTTCCCCTTCAGGCGGAATCTCTGCACACACTACGTTGTCAACAACATCTGGATCGCGGATTTTATCATCCGGATGCAAGATGACCAATATGTGTGCATGCGGCGGACCCCTTTTTTGGAACTCCACCACATATAACAGTCCATTGACTCTCCCAAAGATCCGTTTTTTCTTAATCTCGTTAATGAGCTGGGTGAGATAACCTTTGAACACTCGGGCAAGAAGATTAGGCCTGTCGGTTGCACACTGACCTGGCAAAAGGGCTTGTCGGATCTCCGGCCAGTTTGTGTTACACGTCATAGTGATAAAAAGATCGGGTTTTCCAAACCGCCTCACGATTGCCATGCTGTCATGATATCTTTCAGTTATATACCGTGACCCCCCAGTGAAGGTGGAGCGCAGAAGTATTTTTGTCCCGACACCATCACCGTGCTGATTTTGTTGCACAGCGTCTCGCAGGTCCTGATAATATTCTGACCGCAAGTCTTTCTGATGGAATCTTACCCATTTCAAACGAAGGGATTCAACCTTAGCGTAAGCCATGCAACAAAACTCGTGGAAAAGACGTACCTCATAAAGGAGGCAAGGTTTTTCATCATCACGTTCGTGCAGGTGAAACGCATAGTACTCATTTGCACTAAGCCCTGGCGGCCATCCAGCTTCCGAGGCACGATGGACAGACCAACTATCAATTCCTTCTGGGAAAAGCAAAACAAACCTCAAACAGTCGTGCGCTCGGGAACACTCCGGAACGACAACTGTTGTTCGCTCATCCGGAAAAGGAGCGCGCAAACGAATCTCAAACTCACGAGGAAGAAGATCATCTACCATGAGAACGCAGACCTCCTGTAGGCCCGTCGGACGGTTGTAACGCCTCCGATGTTCCTCTGCGGGTATGGCATCCGGATTTATGACCAACTTCCTTCCATTCAACGCTCCCGGTGGAAGGTCGGCGATGGTCATGAAGTCCTTCACGTAGTTGTTACACTGTTGTAGCAACTCGTGAAACCTTTTTAACATTCGTCTCATTCGGTGAAGTTCGGCATCAGACGTGTGTGCAGGCAAATTAAGGAAATCCACTCTTTGATCAATCGCATCATCCAAACGGTGAGGATCGTGCAAGTAAAGTTGTACAAACCGAGGATGTCCCCCTTCCCCCACAACCAATGCACCGACACGATGATAGATCGGACCCTAAGCCCGAAGTTGGCCCTGGAATCCCTGAACGCCATCGCTCGGTCGCTTCAACTGCGAGGATGTGAGAGATAAACTGTTATTGATTATCCTCGCATTGTTTCGAACGAATCGGCCGTCGGGAGTCTGAAACGTCGAAATAGAAAGAATCTCATGCTTCGGGGACCCTTCTTGAGGCCATTCCCACAGAGGACAACGTCTCGTACCTTTTCTGCAACATATTTTTATCCAATTTTTTTCATGATTCTACAACTTTGCACCACAATACCTGCACGGTTCTCGACCACCAATGCCGAACGCTTGAACCGTGCTAGCATTCGCAATAATAACCACGGTGTTCTCAACCGCTGCATACGGTGTTGCCGCGGGTACGGACGAGAGTGCATTCATATCAGCAGGCAGATCATCATCCAAATCATTCATTTCCTCATCCTGATTATGCGGCTCATCATGTTCCCGATTGTTCATTGAATTTTGAATCACAACGGACGGATTGTGCGACTGCTCCGCTCTCCCCGACATGCTTCGACATTGACTCGGTTGAGAACAATGACGATGCGTTTCCTTCGAAGAAGAAGATGCACCCCGCGACTGGCCGGAGGCGGTTGCTCGAATCTCTCGAAGGATATTTACAGGGGCCAAACTTTGCCTCACACCCCACAAAAAACGTTTGTGAGCATCGATATCGTCTTTCCTCCTGTGATTCTTAATCGTGACTCTCAATGCACGCATACGTTTAACGTGATAGCTTGTCCGTGTTTGGAGCCTTTTCTTTCGAGTGGAAATTCCATACAATGTAGACCTCGGTTCATCGCCATTCATCGTATGGACTTGTTCTGTTCCACCGCCACCGGCCACTGTACTTTCAACAACTACCGCATGTGCATCGAAATCGGGGAAGACAGGCCGACGTACGGACGACGACCATCCAAGGTTCAAACGACGCGCAACTTTACCGGTGCGCAGTGCCCGAAGGCACAACATACGATATCGTCTGTTGTGACTCGAACGAATCGGTTTCAATATTGCCGATCTTATTCGACGATTATGAAATCCAACAAACTTCCTAACCATTGCGTTCGGGAAATTTGGCAAGTTTCCGAGAGAAGAGCATGTCTGTGCATGGGCAGTTCCGATGGAAGGATAAAGATCAGGTTGCACGCATCTTCGCCGTACATCTTCTACGAATGTGGACGACGAACTCTTATCTATATGTGGCGAATGAAAGGAAGAATCATGAACAGGAAAGGTTCTTTCGATCGTACGAACAAAATTTGTACGGACAGCATCATGCGTAAAATTTTCATCAGGTCGTGCACTACGCAAGGTGATAGGCAGGTTTTCTTGGCAATGAATCTCACTCGTACCAACATCAACATTTTTCTGACTCCTACGGACAAAAAACTGAGGGCTTGCGATACCATCCGACAATGGAATTGTTTGTTGGAAAGACAAAGATATATCACTACATTGTTCTTCCACAGAACAATCAAGCCTGCGATCAAGAGTTATCATCGGTTGTTTGCCCCTTCCGTCAGTAGTCACATCACCCACAGCACCTAGCGGTTGTAGTAAAGACCTTCGAGTCCGCCGACTCTGGGAAGGCGGCCGTCCACGCTTGCGGTGTTCATCTTTTGATGATACCGGTATTTCACTCGTAAAGGGACAGTGAGTAATATCCGAACGTACACGCAATCCCAAACCATCATTCGCCGAAAAAGAGGGATTTTGTATTGAACGGAAATCAACTCGAGCGGAATCAATGGCAGGAGAGTTATCGCAGTTAGGTATTGTTGGAGAAGACATCAAAGGAGCGATAACAGGTCTTTCACAATGGCGAACGCGTCTTCGACGCTTCCATGGAACGTGCGAGGACTTATCGGCAGACAAAGGAGAGTTCGGAGCGGCAAACAAATTAATGTCCAGTGAATCCTTATCTATGCTTTCATTCCTTGCCATGTGAACGGGCGTTTATGCGTCTCTTCCGAGGCGACTATAAACTAAAATTATAACGTAAAAATCAAAGGTTATGAGGAATATGAAAGATCTAAATATCACCAGGATGATATATATCCCAGAATGTTTGTATACAGATGTAATTATGGTAGTAATAAAAAAGATATAGGGCAAAACATTTAAAAAAAAAAAAATATATAGTAAAAGGATAAACGAAGTTGACAAAACACAAAACGGAAAATGAACGGAGGAAAACGTTGAGTTGATGTTCTTTTTTTTTTTTTTTTTTTTTTAAATGTTTATGTTAAGGGGAATGAAGGTTAAGCAACTGATGACCAATTGTATTTTGTTTATTTTATCCGTGCGTTGTATTTTTTTTTATGTGTTCATAAAAAAAAATGATAATTTCTTTTTCAGATGTTTTTTTTTCCCTCTATACGCCCCTTAGTCTTTTCAGGGCCCCATGGGATCGAGTCATATGTACCTCATTTATCCACGTTTACCCTTTGTCATTCCTCGACAGGGCTCACTTTCCTGTTCGTATAAGTTTATGATTGGGAATGAAGTTTCTTTTGACTCCAATCGCATTCGGGAGAGGCGGCTCCTACTTGCGGCCAACCTTGGGTATTCTCAGTCAGTCACCGTTCACAAAAAAATCGAAGAAGGGTAAAAGTCGTCCCCAACCTGCTCGAGTCCCAACCGCTAGGATGTAGTCTGTGGCACCCGTCCTCCTCGCCCAGACACGAGGCCTGGATCTCAGAAGTAGGCGTTGGCTCCACCACAACAACATTGCACCACCCCCATAAATGGGTCTATGCGGCGTACCGCACCTCTCCCCAACCAGCCTCGAAGGTCGTGGTTCCAAGAAGAGTCATTCCTAGCGATTGAGGTCGATCAAACTATTGATGACCTCACCATTCCTCTCCTCCTTTGTTTGGGTAACTTAGACGAAATAGGAGCAAAGGGGGTAAAAAACATGATTTTTTGGAACAGGCTTACATGAGAGGAGGTCGTTCGGGATAGCATGGGTGCCTTGGGAGAAAGGTTACGTTTATTGTTACTTTCATTATTTTTTATCGGACGGGTTCTTTCTCCGATATTCCTTACATTACACAGTGCGACCCAACCCTCCCAATATTATTTACTTTCCTTCATCTAAGCGGCTTAATGTTTTCAGCGTGGAATGAAACATAATTATACGTACCTTGTTTTCGAATAACCATGCTTTTCTTTCCTTCGACAATATGTAATCGGAGACGTTGAATGTGTGTTGTTGTTGTTTTGTTTTTTTATTTTAACGATTGATGCTTTTCTTTAACAATTCTCCATTAAATCACATTTTCGTAATATACCAGATTCGCATTGTTTTTTTTTTTGGGGGGGGGGGGGGGGGGCATCAGGTWTTWTTTGAAAACTCCTTTTTTTTTTGGCTCAATWTTTTTGGAAGTATACTCACCTGTCGTTTTTTTTTTTTTTTTTTTACCAATAAGTAGAAGAATATAAGAGCACATATTGAAAACCATATAACATGAAGAAACAAAATTTCAACAACGTTAGCAACAAAAACTTAGATTCGGTTTTAATATAGTAATAATAATAATTTCTCATAATGTCTATCATGTTTGAGAAAGATACTGTCAGAACGGGGGAAAAAAAAACTTTAAAATCAAAACAAAAAGATAAAAGAAGGATCCAAATTTAAAGAGTCGAATTCAAAAGAGAGATATAAAAAAAAAGAACAAAGAGATGGAAAAACAAACATAAAGAGTCGAATTCAATGGAAGAGCAACCGACAAAAAAAATCAAATTAAAATATTTTTTTTCCAAAACTTAAAAAAAATCATTATCAATGTTATTTGAAGCAAAACATTCTTATAGTTATCCTACCCAACGATCTGAAGAAAACGAAGATGCATACATAGACGGAGAAGCAGAGAGAGAAAGAGAGAGAGAGGAGAGAAAGTGAGAAAAAAATGTAAAGATAGAGAAAAACAGGGAACTAAGAACTGAATAACTAAACTTCTCCAATACTATTCCAGTCTATCTCTTTATTGTCTATTCTGCTCTACTCACTACTCGTGTACATCATTATCCTCGCGAAGTTGCCTTCTCCTTTCTTCCATTGCTAACTGTTGATGCTCATCAACAACAACGTTTCCTAAAGCATAAAGATTTGTGTTGTCATCAGAGCCAGGTCGAACAACCATCAAATCGTTCACCTATTTGTAGTCCCCTTTTGCATAATGACCCATACGGCCACAGCTGGGACATCGACGCCTTAGCACTTCGACTAACGCAAGCACCAACTCATGCAATCTCGTCTCATGTTGCTTATTAATGCTTGCCAAAGCATTCAATTCTCGTTTCACATTCTTCATATCCTTTATAAATCCCATTGGCGAGTACGTACGAATGATATTGGCCAACAAACCTCTCATCGTGTATAACTGCTCTTTGTAACATCGCACCATCCCATCCCCCAATCCATCGCCCATTAGCTCGGGAAAATTGTCCCTGTACATTGAATCTATCAATGCATTGTGTGTCTGCTTGTATAAATCTCCAAGCACAATAACCGTACTATTCAATTGACCATCACTGACTGGAAACTTCATCGCACTTTGCACCTCTAAAAGCGCATTCTTGGTTGCCAATTCCGAACCAACACTTTGCAGTGACGGTAACATTGCAATCAGAGACAATTTTGGAAGACCTTCCAAAGTCGCAGTCGATGGAATTCCAAATAGGTTGGAGGCAAAAGAAGGATCAATGGATGACAATGCACCAACCAACAACATTTTTCTTATTGCAATCTCCGCTTCTTCCAGTCGCCGACGTAAACTCCCACACTCTTGCAACAGGTGTGTGTCAACTCTACTACTAAGTTCCGAAAGCTGATCCAACAAATCATTTTTGACCGATGATTGAATCAAAGTTTGAAATTCTCTTTCCATATCATCACTACTTTGCACCTCCTTCTTCACGTCCAAAGAGCCGGACACGGAGAAATCTATCACATGTTCACTTCGTTTCCCTGCAAGGAAACTTTCAAGCACCGCCTGTGCATTCAACTCCACACGGTGAAAGGCATTCCTCAACATCTTCACTTCCTCCTTCTTCTTCTTCTTCAACATTCGCAACAACTCATCCTGGATCCATCGAAGGCCTTCATTTTCTGTGACGTTCCTACCACACGCCCTTCTCACCGCATAATCACTCGGAACCTTACCTGGAACATCATACCGAACTACAGGCCGAGCTTCATTAGTTAGTTGTTTTTTGTCGTGAAGCAAAGTTGCTACGTTGTATTCGTACCATTCGGCACATTTTTCACTGTACTCCTCCTCCAGTTCATATCGAATGACAGGACCATTGAATCTATCATCATATAGCCTGTTCTGCAAATCGCGCTGTGATAATCTGTCAATGTCTCCTTCAACATGTTTGTCCACCATCGGATTCCTCTCACCAGATGCTTGTCGGTCTGCAAAGACCGCCATGAAAAAAAACAACAACGAATATATCAACAATGAAATTAGAGTGGGCGGTACGATTAATCATTACTCAGGTGGTTGCATGGTTAGACGGTTGGGCAATTGGGTTAGGTGTTTGGTTGCAGAAGAAACCCGTTGAAAAAAAAAAAAAACAAATATATCAACAATGAAATTAGAGTGGATG
>BFEA01000831.1:211935-241469 GCA_003427395.1 Chara braunii | reverse complement strand
GAGAGAGAGAGAGAGAGAGAGAGAGAGAGAGAGAGAGAGAGAGATGAGCGATACAAGTTTGGTTGTCACTTACCTGTGAAGTGTGCCGTGCAGTCCCACGAAGTGAGAGGCGGCCATAGCCGCAGAGCTCGACCACAGAGAACGAAGGAGGGTGAAAGAGAGGACAGAGGAGGAGACTGAGGAAGGTGGTAGAAACCATAGCCAAGGAGGAGAAGGGAGAGACGATAAAAAAAAAAAAAAAAAAAAAGAGAGAAAGAAGACAGCAGGGGTAAGAAGAAAGGAGGCGAGGAAGGAGATAGGAAGGAGAAGGGTGGTGAGGAAGGAGAAGCCGGCAGCCATAGCCGCCCGGAGGAGTTGACCGGGAGAGTTGACCAACTGTTGACCGGTCGTTGACCGGGTGTGACCGGGTGTTGACCGGCGTTGACCCGAGTTGACCGTGGGTTGACTGCACCGTTGACCAGGCATTGACCAAGACCGTTGACCACGAGTTTGACCAAGCTGGAGCCAGTATAATCTCGCCAAGCCTTCAGCCTATCCCCGCGCCCTATGGATGTGCACACACCCTGTGGTACTTGCTGAGTCAAGTCTGTTTGTCTCTTCTTTCTGCATCGAGTCTCTTCTGTCCAAGTGTTAGGAACTCTGTGGATGAAGGATAGGGCCTTGTTGACCAAACCCACACGGGCTGAGTAAGGCTAAAGACTGTCTGACGACTCGACTGTCCCGGAGGACACGAACCCTCCCAAGGACCGGTACTGACCGCCGTGACCGGCGGGCTTCTCGGTGTGGCACGGTAGGCCCAAAATCCGAGCTGTGGGCTGCACAACAGACCGTCTACATCTTGAGAAGACCTGCTGATCTCGTCGTCCTGTCTGCGACGTTAAAGAATTCCTGAGGAGTTACGGCGGATCTCCTTAAATGCCTCATAATCATCAACAGGTCTTGTAGTGACAGCCTTGGAGTAGGTCTAAGCTAGAGACCCTAGTTGATAGAATCCTGTTTGGATTCTGTACGTCTTTAGATTGAGTCAGTAGGTGATTCAGTCCGGGGGAGTAGACTCTAAGTGGTGATGAGTGGAACGGATTGTCTGGTTGTGCACCTTCCACCATGGTTGACACCCGTATTAAGAAGAGTATTGCCCCCTCTGAGGCTAAGTAGGCCCGGATTTCCGCCCTTTTGAGAGAGAAGAAAGAGAAGAAGGAGCTCCTGAAGCAGGCGAAGCTAAAGGCTATCGCAGAGGAGCAGGCGGCAAAGAAGAAGAGATTAGAGGAGGAGTTGTTACAATTTCAGAAAAAGAAAATGTTGCAAATACAGTTAGAGGAGGAGGAAAGAAGAAGGGCTGCAGAGGAAGAACAACAGAAGAAGGAGAGGAGGAGGTAGAAGAGGAACCTCTTGAGAGGAGGCGTAGGGAAGAGAAAGGAGAAGCAAGTGGCATGAAGGAGGATGACAGATGGAGGGAGAAGAAGATAAGTGAATGGGTGGCTAATTTATCCGTGGGAGAAGATGAAGAGGCACAACTGTATGTGTCGCAAGAGGAGAGGGAGGCGTTTGCCAGGGCACTAGAGTTGATAGAGGATCCCCTGGAACGCCAGGCGACAAAAGATGAAAAGAAGTTGAAGTGGAAATTGAAGATGATGAGGGAGAAGAAAAGAAGGAGGGAGGAAGCCAGCAGAATAGTCGGGGAGGTTGAACGAGTGCGAACCGACAAGCATGAGTTGCAGGCCCAAACGGAGGTTTCTGCCAAGTTAGACAAGATGATGGGCTTCCTGGAAATCTTGAGTGAGGCCTGGATGGAGGAGCACCAGGCCCGTAAGGGTCAAGACGTAACCCTACAAGCAAAGCGATCCGGGTTCAGGGAATTTGCGAGCGACGTGGTTAGCCATGTCGGGGCCGAAGTTAGAAGATTAAGGGATGGCGTAGACAAGTGATGCGCTAGTGCCATTGAGACCGCCAAAGTTGTGGCCACAACAGAGGCCACGACGCGTCCCCACAAAGAGTCAGTCAAGTTAAAATTCCCTGATGCGTATAGCGGGAAGAAAGAAGAAAATTTCGATAACTGGGAGGCTTAGTATAAACACTTATGTCTTTTTACAGCATATTGCCCCCGAGGAACAAGTCCTCGTTGCCTTCCACACATTAAAAGCAGCCAGCGTTGCCAGGTCCCTCGCACGTGCCGCAGATTGTGAGCACAGTATGATCGCATATTCCAGGCTTACCCCCCTCGCCACTTTCCTCAAACTCCTACGCAAGAGGTTTGCTGACGTCACTAGAGACGTTAGGGCCTCCGACAAGCTCCAGACCATCAATTCGCGACAGTGGAGGAGTGCGAGAGCACTCAAAGCTGTCATGGACGGCTTGGTAGCCGTCCCGGACCACGGGGTCACTAAAGCCCATCTGGTCCAACTGTTCTATCGTGCTGTGCCAGAGCCCTTACGAGGGCATTTCTTTGACAAGACCCAACACGCCAATATCACGTACGATGCGTTGAGTCGAGAAGTGGTCCTGTTTGAGGCGAGGTTTATGCCAGTTTCCACTTTCTGGCATAAGGACCTAGACCAGGGAAATAAGTGGAAGGGTCGTACCATCTCAGTTCAGGTTAGGACCAAGGATCACATGATCCTTACGTTGGAGGAAGGTGGTACAGATGAGGTCCCGTACAGTCAGATTGAGTGGGGCCTCGAGGAGGAGGACAGTAGCGTGGGACAGGGGAGGTCCTATGCTGTTGTCGCGGCTGGAGGGAGGCCGCAAGGTAGAGGAGGAACCAGGGCCAAAGGGGCCAGGCCATGGGAGGCCGAGGATCGGGTGCACAGAGGGTTGGCGGTCAAGGGAACCGTCAAGCGGGAGGTAGGGGTCAAGGTCCCCCACCGAATCGTCAAGGTCCCAGTCGGTCCCCACCGCGACGAGGTGGTAGGTCACCTCAAAGGTCAGGAGGTTGGCACCCAGGTTGGCCGCAAGGCCGGCCCCTAGGAGGATCTGGGCCTGGACCAGAAAGTAAGGCAACAGCGAATGAAGCAAGGGCAGTGCATTTACTGTGGTGACCCTGCCCATATCATAAAATATTGTCCGAAGTATAGACAGGCCTGATGCGCTGCCCAGGAGTCAAAAGGCAGCCGCCAGTAGGGGTCGCAACTGCCCCTACTCTTAGGCCATGTGGGGAAGCAAGCGCGCGCGTAGAGGAACTCCCACACCACATGAGCCTTCGGCAGAGGTTGCAATCCTGTACCTAGTTAGTTGTCCAGAGACTGCTTGTATCAGCGTCTCTCTAGGCACGTCCCTCACAGGTGTGGCAGAGGAATTTAAGGAGAGGATGCCTGCGTGGGGCAAGATGAAGAAAAATAGTAAAGGGCAGCTAGTGCTAGTGGATGTAGAAGTTTTCAGAAGTAGAGTTGGGGCCCTCATAGATTCAGGGGCTACCCGTAGTTATATTAGCCGTAGAGCGCTGAAAAAGTTGAGGCTGGGGTTGAAAGTCCGAAAGTTGGAAGACCCCATAGTTAGTGTCCTCGTAGACAAGCGCACAATGCGAGTTGAGGACTACGTAGAGGGAGTCCAGACGTACTTCTGCCTAGAGAAAGATGGGAAGGTGGAGAAAGTTCTTCATTCCCTAACTCTCCTCGTACAGGATGACCTTCCGTTCGATATACTCCTAGGCATGGACTGAGGAGAGGCAGCACGGGCCACACTCCACTTGAGAGAGCATGGGTGTAGGCTCCCTAGTTCGTCAGGCGAGGTCAAGACAGCCCGCCTGTTTCATGTGTCAGAAGTAGACAACTCCTTGGCACATTGTTGCCTCAGTGCTCCCACGTTCGCGCGTTTAGTGAGAAAGGAGCAATAAGAGGATCAGGTCTTCGTAGTATATGTAAGGCTTGTCACTGAGATGAATCATGAGTACAGTTCCACGGATCCAGCCATTGCCAAGCTGATGGATGAGTTTTAAGATCTCCTTGAGCCGCCGACAAGAGTAGTTTCGCGGTCGATCCAACATAGGATAGAGATAGAGCCTGGCAGTAGAACTCCTAAGGGAGCAGTCTACAGGATGTCCCCTAAAGAGTTAGAGGAGTTGCGCAAGCAACTAGACAAGATCCTAGAAAAAGGTTGGATTAGACCCAGTTCCTCTTCCTTTGGAGCACCAGTACTATTTGTCCCCAAGAAGGAAGGAGAGTTACGGATGTGGAGCCACTGCCCAGGATAGAGGATCTCTTAAATCGGGTGCAAGGGTGCAAGTATTTCTCAAAGATAGATTTGAAATATGGTTACCATCAGATAAAAGTCCATCCTGATGACCAGTACAAGACTGCGTTCCGGACTAGATACGGGCATTATGAGTTCATAGTGATGCCCTTTGGACTGACCAATGCGCCAACGACATTTCAACGATCTATGAATGATCTTTTTAGGCCTATGTTAGATAGATTCGTCGTAGTGTATTTAGACGACATCTTAGTCTTCAGTAGGACTCTCCAAGAGCATCAGGGTCATTTGAGGCAGGTATTGGAGAAGCTAAGAGAAACTAACTTTAAGATCAATGCGAAGAAGTGCGAGTGGGCCAAGACACAAGTCTTGTACTTGGGCCACGTGTTAGATGGAGATGGCATAGCGGTAATTAGAGATTGGCCGACGCCCAACACATTGACTGAGTTGCGGTCGTTCTTAGGCCTGGCTAACTATTACCGGAAGTTCGTAAGGAACTTCTCGACTATCGCCGCTCCCCTTCGCATATTGCTAAAGAAAGAGGCAATCTGGCAGTGGAATAAGGACTGTACGTCTGCACTGAAGAAGTTGAAGCGCCCATTGATAGAGTACCCCGTCCTCAAATTAGCCGATCTGTCCTTGCCATTTGTCGTCACCACGGACGCGAGTCAATATGGAATAGGCGTCGTGTTACAACAGGACGACGACAATGGCTATAAACCCGTAAGGTTCATGTCCATGAGGATGCCCTCAAAGAAGGTCGCTACCTGGACATATGAGAGAGAACTCTACGCTCTCAGGCAGGCCTTAAAGCACTGGACGCATTACCTGCTTGGGAGACAGTTCAAAGTGTATTGCCCAGGTACAGTTTACTCTCACTGTGCCCCACTCTCTACCTCTTTGCGAAACCACGTTGCATTGGGTGTGCCTGGACTGCACCCCAACAACAGTGCGGGCACTGAAGCTGACCTGCATGTCGTTGGTCTTTGATATCGCAGAGCATAGGCTAAGTAGTTGGCAAGTAAGGATTAACACTTGATGGTCATCTTTGCCAATAGGTCATTAATAAGCTCTTTGCCGGAAGTGAAGGGTCGTCACTGAGGATTTCTCTGATGCCAAGCAACCACTTTGACCTTAGGAATAAAGTAGGACATGTCCTCTCTTTCTTTAACTCTGTTTTTCTTAGGGTCGACGTGCCTGACTCCTACCTCAGACAACCTCTTCTTCTTGGTCCCTTCGCCCGTCCCGACTGCCTGCAAACTTCGCTATTTTCCCTAATTTCCTACGACTTTCTTTTTTGAACGACAACTTCTCCCTCCTGACCAAAGACAAATGTTCCCGAGGGTAGTAACTGGCTACTGAGAGTTTTTTTTTTACAAAGCAAATCTCAATCCCATCCATATGATGATCATTGTGAAATCGACTCCAAATAAACACCGCAATTTCATCTACATTGAAAGGCGACAATTTGCAGTCCAGAGATGATCTCAATTTCGTCGGTCCTAGCTTATAAGGCACTTGAGTACAAAACCTGTCCACCTATTTCTTATAGCTCTTGCACGTAAGCCCCCACTCTGCATAAGCGTATTGGCCTTACTAACGCGAGTGTCCAACCAAGCTCGCAAATAGCTAGGGTCCGAATGATTCCAAGTTTCTGCTATTTCTTCTTTCAGAGCCCTCACAGAGTTTTGTTAGAGTGTAGTTCTTAATTGTATACAGTTCATTGCTGATGAGCCGACCGTTGTTTAAGAATGATGCGGCCGTGTTACCGTGGAGCAGTCTGACAAAAGTCTGCGGGCTTCAGGGCTTAACGCTTTTCTTGGGACAGTCAGGCACATCCTTCACTCAGTCAATGCTCGGGAATACTGTTGTTCCCGGTAGTGTTCAGCAGTATCTGTAGACGTAATACTCTGACTGGTAATCTAAGGAGGTATCTTTGCTCCGCTGGGAGCCTACCCCTGTGCTTAGCTCGTGCAAGGTAAAAATGGGCTTAGTTACATTGATTCACGATTCACTCAAGTTTCCTCTCGCCCCTCCCAGCTCCCGCGAAACAAGTCGGCCTGCTCTTCGCAATACCTTACCCTCAGTTACCAGTCAGGAGTCAGAGTGGAATTCGCTTCGATGCCTGATATCACACCGAATACAGCTATATGAGGAAACTCAACTGGCAATGTGCGGAACACACTCAAATACCCCACAGGATGTCCCCTTTACCTCTGCGGGTTCAATTTGAGTTTACTGGGGTGGGGAAATTTTCCCCAACGAAACGGGCTGGTAATTATCTAACTAGACACCGTGTCGTTATTGATTGTCCTGGGCCTCGAATACATGCAGGGGTATAACGTGGTAAGATAATGTTGTGGCCAACTGCTGATCTGAGCCATAGACCAAAGTGAGCTTTTGTTATGAACTTGTTAAGTGACGTAGGTTCGAGCAGCTCTGCCAGACTAAACGATTCCACTGCTGTAGGCCCGACCGTACTAGACGCCTGAGTGTCCGTTCAGATCTGATTGGTTCTGATTTTCTAGGCACCGACTCTTCCTTTTACTTGATAGGGCTTCAACTGATTCAAACATGTGTGACCAGAATTTTCGGGCGGACTCGATCGGACACAAGCCGAGGGGTGATGCCTGGCTTAAAGATGACGAGCTCGTACACGACTTCCGCTTAACCAACTAGGCACTTAGACAACGTCGAGGAGACACTGGAAAACCACTTACACATCCCAGGAGAATATACTCATTTGGGATCGACATATTTGGGACGCTGGTCAAGCTCCCATCTCTCCGGTTGCATGCTGACAAGACCTCTCCACAAGTTATGATGAACCGATGTCCTCCCTGGTCGTCCCTTTTCCCCTCTAGTCCACTCTTCAGTCCCCATCCAGTAGGAATTTAGTGAGAAGGTATGCAATTTTCCTTAAAACAGTCTCCATTTTCCTCATTGATTTGACATGGACCAGTCACAAGCAGGAGAGTAATTCCATACCTCATCAATGGATTTAGTATGCTGATTCAAAAAATATTTCATGCTCGAGAGCCTCGTCTTGGGCAAAACCGCTCATTCTCAAACATTCCAGAAGATGTGAAAATGAATGGATTAACCAGCAAAAGCCAACCGAGCAACTTTGTTTGCACGTTATTCCCACCTTCTTTTACTGAGATCCATCCATCAGTGAGACATCACTTTTCACCAAACAACTAGATACCACAGTTTGATCACAGAGTGTCCAAGAGAAATGAAAGCCCAACATATTTTATTAGTTCGTAAGACGAAAGGGACATCGCAGCAACTGCTACATCCTCTACGCACGCCTTTCGTCAGCAAGAACGCTTCAACCGAGGGTTTCGACCACGCCGGAGTCGTCAGTGACTACTCAATTATGGGATCACACCAAGGAAGAAAAAAAAGAATCAGCATGATGGTTCCAAAATTTAGCATCTCTCAGTTCTAACTCTCTTTCAGAATAGAGTCACTCCATCAGAACGGGAGCGACCAACTTGCATTTCGTCAACCAAGTAGTTGGCACGAAGTGCTAACCTCACAACACGAATCCCTCCTCCTTTCGTTTACCAGAAAAACCTTTTAGTGCTCCGGGCTCATTCAACATCCATGTGAGGTCAGCCCGCTCCCTCAGTCTGGTCAAGTGCCTCACACGCCGCTCGTCATGCTCGAGTAATCTTGGGGAGACAATAGCAGAATACAGATCGATGCCAGACCTGCCTCTCTCATAACCATGGTCGGCACGAGGCTAGCAAAAGAGGTACCAAGGCTCGTCTGACGGGTGTAGCACATGGACACACATGGCGAGCGCAGCACCAAGAAGAGTTTGAAGGAGTGACATCAACCTTGTTTTCGCTCAGTGGAACGCTCTCTTCGACTACATGCCCTTACTTCTACCTACCCCTGACTCTCATATTTCACACGCGATCTGCCACTTGTCACCGCCTCACAGCTTCACGGTCTCGATCAAGCGCTTAGCGACCCAACAAAGAAGGAGACGCCTCTCGTCTTCACTACCAATAACCGTCACCCACACGTACAAGCGAAGGGTAGTAACTTCATAATTGATGCCTAAGCATGGACATGAGTGGGAAACGATAGTCACTAAGGGGACCGACTCAGGCCATTGCAGTTCTAGGAAAGAGCATGCGCGCGAGAGCGAGTCACTCATTCCCCAACTTTTTAAAAAGTCATCATGATCAAGGCCTGTCCTGCCAAACTGGTCTGATCGCAGTCTTCACCTGTTTACCACTCTCTTGTGGTCCTTGCTATGCCACCTTCGTGAGACAACCCCCATCTCTCTGATTAAACCCACTAGTCAACAAAGGTTGTAGTCTCACGAGGAAACCATTGACATTAAGTTATCAATACACACGCGCATCGTAGCCCCACAGAGGGTCATAACCATAGTCCCATCACTCTCTCTAGTTTGTCGCGTGTTGAAGTCAAGTTGACGTCAGCATTCCAAGCACATACTGCACTTGCCTCTCCCCCTCTTCGCGTCTTGACTCTGTTCCCCGCGACAGTGCCGAAAAATCATAAACACCCAATCAGGTGCGAGCATCACGCGAGAGCGTGGAGGCAGCAGTTTGACGTCGACTGCGCTGGCCAAGCTCATGCCCCCGCGAGCGTGCCACATGTAGTCCAAGTATGTGTAACCCCCTCGCACTGTCTTGCATTCTACTAGTGCCGCATCCCTAATGGTCCAACCTCAGCTGGCTTCACTCTATGTCGGGCCGAACTGGCCTCAGGCCCGTCCCCCACTGGTCCAGCCAGCGGGTGGATTCGGTGGATCTGATCTACTCCATGGCAGGATTGGACATCCGCCACGCAATCGCTCAGCTCCGACTCTCCTTCAGAGTCCCTCTCGTTGTGTTGCACTTCCCTGGTCGTGGTCCCAGTGGACGAGTCATCCTCATGGTAGGTGACCGTTACCCGCATGCTAGCAGTCACCCCGTCTCGCCTGCACCTTCGCTTCGCCCTGTTACGAGCCTTGGTAATGGCAGCCTGCAGCCCCTCATCTCCCCTCATTTCTTGTTCACGATGACCACTAACATTAATTTTTAGCCTCACTTCCCCTGTAGGCTTCCCATAAGTCAGTAGCGCCTCAACTATGGCCCCTCGTTCATCCTCACGCTCCCACATCCACGAGTATCTCATATACCTCGGCCTATAGCCACGTAGAATATTCCGATATGCCATAACTGCCTTCTCTACAATAGCCAGTGCCAGCGCTCAGTTCGCACTAACACTGCACACGAGGATACTGGCTAGGCTAAGCTCAGACTGTCGAGAATCGAGGCCTCCGCGTGTTACCACTACCTTCACTCACGGAGCGAGGATGCTCTCCTCACACGCTTGCCAGGAGACCCAAGAACAACCCCTGTTTTATAGAGCTCGGAGGGGCCGCGATCCCTGCGTACTAAGGGGGAATTCAAATAATAACTTAGAATTCTAAAACTAATAAAATAACACGAAATCAAATAATTTTGAACAAGTAATACGAGAACTCAACAGTTAGTGCACAAGCAGGACACTCACTCTGTAGCGGTCAGTCTCTAATCCTCGCGATGTGACCACGGTCCAAAAACAGAGGTCCCATAACGGGATACCGACGGCTATACCCCTTTCTTCAAAATGCATTGCTGACCTATTCCTATTGGGTACCCGTGTCCGATGGCAAGGAGGGGACTTATGACCCTCCGTTGGGGGTGATAAATCTCCTTTCAATGCGGCCGCGGGTGGCCCCTCTTTTAGGGTCCCACTGCTTGGCGCTCAACCGGACAGTTCATCCACAGACGATATATGAGAGGTCGGCCGGCTTAGGCCGTAAACAACTGAGCTCTGAATTCAAACCGTTCGCCTTCCCGCGAAATGACAGGCCGGAAGGAAAACCGAGTCTGACAGTGATGCAAAAAGGGAAATTAAATAATAATAATAATAATAATGATAGTAATAATAATAATAATAATATCGACAGGAGAAGAAAGTTATGACATCATAATTATCCCGAACTAAAGCAGGAACTCAGACCTTCGCATAGTTTTGACGCTTAGGTCTTCTTTTCTTTCCCCATATTTCCTTTTCCTTTGCTTTTCTTTTCTTGGTTCTCTTCATTCTGACAGTAATATCTGTCCTACGCACCTAACCCATAACCTTGTAAAGGGGCACTCGACGCGCAACAGAAAAGACCACGCCCGTCCCTCTGCCTTCGCGTCCCTGGACAAGCCCGGCAGCTACCATGGCTATAGGCCGGTAGTGGTCTGCTGTACAGTAGGGCGTCAAGCCTGCGTGGACCAAAGGAAAGTCCAGTGGCGCACCCCCTTTTCTTTTGCAGGGACAAGCACCAACAAGACCGGTCCACGTCAGGGCACAACTCAGGTATACCAGCAGAGCCGTGAAATTCGACAATAGTCCAACGAGTCGCGGGCATAGGGACAAGGGACTTGTACTGGGCAGGAACTTGGCACACAAAGGAGGGCCGGGACACCACGCCCTCCGACATGGTACCAAATCCCCACCCATCGTCCCCGCTGGGTCAAAATAGATAGCGCACCAGTATAAAAGAAAGGTAACCACCGATGTTTGTTGTTCACTTTCACTATGCATCACAACGAAGTCTCTCGGAGCGCTCATCCTTTTCCTGTAGAGATTTTTTCCTGTATAACTCCTAGCCACTCTCCTTTCGTCTTTAACGGTGTATTTCCCATTTCTCTTAGCGCTGTTCCACTTTCTTTCCCTATCGTCGCGCATCTCTTACCCTTTCGATTTTTCTTTTACCATGTCTGAAGCACATAGGGGATGGGGTAGAGGAAGGGCTGGTAGAGGAGGGAAAGCGTGCGAAGAGTCGTCGGCTCGCGCGCGGCGTGAATATAGTTCGGAGGAGGAGGAAGATGAGCTTAGAAGCTATGCACACTCAAGGCCTTATCCCCGCCACTCTTTTGCGACGTGGTATGAGAGAACTCCATCCCCTAACAGGATGGAGTACTTCCAGAAGAAATTTGAGGCGCACTACGGCGCGCCTAACACTTCTTCCCCCCCTTATACTCCCAGGGCCCCTACCTCCCCCACAATAAGTAGAGCCCTAGTACCTGTTCCACCATCCTTTGTCCCTTGTGCAACCTCTCCCTCTTCTCATACTAATAATTGTACCCTTTCTTGCATTTTCTTCCTCCTCGTCTTACTTCAGGCGGAGTTCATGGTTGTCTTCTACATTCTGTATAAGCGCGATTTTCTCTCAAATTTCTGAATTGGTTTCTTTCAAGCCTCCCGTTCAGGTCACACTCTATAGCGTCCTTGGCTTGAAAATTTGATTACCTCAAGGCCGGGGATGTAGGTTCCTCGTGAACCAGGCCGCTTGTCGGCCACCAAAAGAATTTAAGAAGGATTATGTTTTCACTTTCCCTTTTGCCGCCGACTTCGACCTCTTGTCATTCTGAAATTTGTTCTCTGTTTGGGTTTTTACAGCAGAAGAGTTACCTAATCCTTAATGTTGGCTGCAAAATCGAGAGCGTCATTAATCTAATACAAATGCTTGGAACACTCATTCTGTTTGCCATGCTGGGAATAGGGCATACCAAACCCTTTTTTTGTTCTAAGGTCTGAGGGAGACGTCTTCTCAACTTTTCAAGCAATCCAGAGGATACCAAACCCTGTTCTTTTTTTCTCATCTCAGTGAGGCGTCTCCTCAACTTCTCAGCTAACAAGGGAAGAGGATACCAAACCTCTTTTTCTTTTCTCTGGTCTGAGAACTTCAAGTAAGTCTTTAAAACAAATGAGTCCCACAGACAACAGATCGCGGCCCCAACAAGCAGACCCTCTAACAACCAGTAGTCAGGCAGTCGCAAATTAAAATAAAACTTATAAATAAAATAATAATAAATACTAAAATAATAAATATTACATATCATCTCTTCACACCCAAGATGAGTTGATTACCTTAGTTTTAGCCCACCACTGGCTAGGGGTGACAGACCTCCCGTCAGTCTGACATCCCTCAATCGGTCCGCCGCAAGCCAGGACTAGTCAGACCATTTGTCTTGACAGCCCCCCCAACCTGCCTCCAGGTCATGACTACCATACCCACTACTCGAGTATGACAACCCTTTCGCACTCTCGCTAGGACACCTAGATTATAACGGGTCTGGTCACCCTATGACAGTAGACCTCCCGTCAGCCAAACTGTCTCGAACCCGGATTTGACCACTGCCGTCGGGGACCGACTCACCCACCAGTTTTAGGCCAAGGGCGCTGGCTGCCCCGCCCAGATTTTTGAACGTAGGACCCCGTCTAACTACGATTCAAGGCTCTGGCGAACCTTACTGGATTGCATCCTCTGACTGCGGTAGGGTTCCAACTGACCCCTTTTGACCTCACGGGTCAGGCCCTCGGAGCCTTAGCCTCAGCCAAACTACGGAATTTGACACTTGCGTCGGGGACCTGCTGACCCCACCAGATTTTAACCTACTCCGGTAAGGCTCTGGCTAGCCCCGACAATCAACGTCATTTTAGGTTAGTGAAGATAATCCCGAGCACAGACAGCCGAACAAGCATACCATATCCCACATGCAAACTTTCCAAGCCCTATAAAACATAACATATTTTTCTCAAGAGACGTCACTTCAATCTCAGGAGGCACTGAACAGCAACAAGATAACCAATATTAAGCACTTGCAAGAGACATCCCTTCAGTCTCAAGAAAAATGCCTAGTGCTGGACTCAGAGAGGTCCCTTCCCTCATCTGAGAATTTACTGAAATGTTGATCTCAGTGAGGTCCCTTCCTTCATCTGAGTGAAGACAGGCAACTTAGTCAAGAAACAGGAAGTCCCTTTACAGACAACTCTCAGTCAAGTAAAGCTGAACTTCTTTATGTTTATCCTCATCTGAAGCTCTCGGATGGACAACTTAGTCAAGGGACGCAGAACTCTTCTGCTGACCTCTCTCGATCAGATAGAACTGAATTTTTTTATGCCCATCATGCTTTTCTATTTTATCATAGAAATAATACTGATTACATCTTTTGATGTGCCACAACCACGAGTCTCTCGAATCTTGCCACTTCATTAATGCTCATTGCAACTGTATCTCATAGTTACTCCCCACTCTAAGGGACTTGACACTCATGGACCGACTGTATCTCTGCATCAAAGAAACTTAGTCTTTTCTAACTCTTTTACTTGTTGAAATAAAAAATTAACTGACATGCTGAAAACTGAAATACTGAATTGACAATACAATGATGATTAGACTCTGCTGGAAATTTAGTCTTGCAGTCTCACTGTCTTACTGTACTCTCTCTCAGTTCTCTGGAACCGCTCTCTTACTTGAATGGTTGACCTTTCTTTCCTCTCTTTGGGGTCACTGTATGGATCAGATCAGGGTCTTTAAAGATAAACTTACGAAGTATTGACCCTGATACCATGTCGTGAACCCTGGATTCATCCATCTCTAATATCTCATAGACTTTGCCTTCTGCTTCATCTGTAATTTTGTAGGGACCGAGCCATTTGGACTCCAACTGTTTAGTCCACTGAGTCTCAAGAGAATTGTTGAATAGAAGGATACGGTCACAAACTTTCAGTTTCTCTTTTCTTATATATCTTTTCTTATTCCATCTCTTTTGAGCTGACAGTCGACTGGTTGTCATTCTCTCTGCAACATCCATAACTGCCTGATCAACCTGTGATATTTGCCTCATTCTGATTTAAAGAAGCTCTGAAATAGAATAGTCTATGTCACTCTCTTGACTTGACCATGTTTTAACAATGTTCTCAATAGGCAAGGTAGCATATCGACCATACCACAGGGTAAATGAAGCATAACCAGTAGTCCTCTTGACAGTGATGTTATCTGCGTAGACAACAACTTTAGTACTTTTGGTTAATTACTGAGATTTTTTTCACACCACTTGGCCAATGAATCTTTCAGAGTTTTGTGACCTCTCTCAACATGCGTTTTTGCTTGAGGATGATAGGTAGTAACATATCGAATTCTGACACCCAATCTGAGAGTGACCCTTTTTTCAATCTCATTTCTGAACTCTGATCCTCTGTCTGAGACAAATTCTCTTATGAAAGGATACCTGAGATATATTTCCTCTAGGCTCTATCCAGTCAGCCACTTACTCGACTATCTTCCTTCTCAGAGCCTTTGTCTCAACATAGCTAGAAAAATAATCTATCATGTTCAATATGTACCTCATTGCATGGTGATGAGATCCAAATAAACTCTGCTGTCTGGTTCTACCAAAATAATAGGGAATAAAGGCCCAATCATCCTCGTAGTAGATCTCTTCTGACATAACACACATGACTTACAGAATCTGTAGATCATGTCTTTCATGCCAGACTAGAAATAGAGTTTAACTGTCTTGGAATATGTTGCTTCAGCAACTCTGTAGCCACCGACAACTCCCTCATGTAGAGCAACAGTTATTTCCAGTTGCCTTTCTTTCCCATAGACCACTCTTAATGGAGGCAGTCCTCCCTTGCCATCCACAAAGAGGTGACCTCGCTTTAGCCTGAACTTTTTCCTTAAATTCTTGCAATAATATTCCTTCAGTCGTTCTTTCTCTATTTTCTTATCAATCTCTTGGTAAATTTCATCGTACTCTTCAAAGATGAATGATATCTCTCCCTCTTTCTTCTCACCCTCTTCTTCATTCTTTGAGCCTGAACTTCCCCCTGTCTTATGCGCTGCTACAGCTGCTGCATTAATCTTTGCATACCAGTCATTCTGTTCTTCCTCTTTTTCTTTTTCAAGAATTGATTCATAAACATAAGCATCAGGAATTTTTCCCCAACTGTCTCTTTCTTCAGGCCATAAAGTCCACTTATAGGAGTTTGGTACTTCATAATCTTCATCATCTTTCTCATCCAGAAAATTGTCAACAAAAGAAGATTCTTCAATAGTTCCTTCAATATTTTCTTCTTCTCCATCTTTCCTCCATTCGATTCGACTTAGGCCATCTGCTCTGTTCTTCTCAGTTGAAATTTTTTCCAAGACAAAATCAAAAGTTCAAATGAAGGTTATCCATCTGTTTACTGTTGGATCTACTTGTTGGTGCTTCTTAATTGCACAAATCACAGCAGATGCATCAGTTCTCAGAATGAATCTCCTTCCAAGGACATAGTGTCGGGGTTTCGAGAATTTACTTAGTCATTTTTCGTGAGTCTTATCCGCATGGCGTTCGGGATTTCGTCACCGAGATCGCACCTCGGGATTTTACTAGATCGTTTTTTGAAGTCATATCCGCACGACGTTCGGGATTTCGTTACCGAAATCACACTTCCGGATTTCGGAATTTTACTTAGTCGGTTTTCAAAGTCATGTCCGCACATGCGTTCGAGATTTCGTCACCGAAATCGCACTTCAGGATTTTGGGATTTTACTTGGGTGTTTTTCGTAAGTCTTATCCGCACGACATTCGAGATTTCTGAACTGGGTGTAGCCTCTTTCTGCGGAGTTGAGAGTCCTACTCTCAAACCTTAAAGATTTTTTTCTGCCATTCTCATCCTTTTGTATGAGTATACCACCCAGAGCAACTGGTCCTCCATCAGCCTCGATGATGAAGGGTCTTCCTTCCTCATCATCATAGAAAAACACTCCCAATACCACATTACCGACTTTTAATTTTCCCTGTAGAGTTTCTGCAGCAGTCTGTTTTTCCTCAGTCCAAGAAAAATCAGCCTTTTGTCTCACCATTTCCCTCAGTGGCTCTGCAAGGGTAGCAAAATGAGATATGAAAATCCTCCAGAACCCTAAGACACCCAAGAAACTCGTGACATCTGTCACCCGCTTGAGGGGCAGAGCCCAGTTCAAAATTTTGTCTATCTTCTTGGGATCAGGGTTCCTACCCTTGAAGAAACATCTGAAGCCCAAAATGGTGACCTCTGCTTGGAAGGGAAGTAACTTTGGTACACTGACAGTTAGATTATACTTCTGAAGTCTCTCTAGGATCAACTTTATTCCTTCAGCATGCTCCCAGACAAACTTCCTCACGCTATCCCTAACCAAAGTCTCGTCTCTTACCATAGGTCCTTTCATTGGATTATCATCAATATAGAGACAGGTTATCTCAGGTGAGATATCCTGCATGACCTTGATTATATCCCTTTGAAGTTTGAACCACTGCCACACCATTAGTCCAACCTTGGGGCACCACGCACATCTGAATGAGGCATATTGGCGTGTGCATGACAGTCATTGGTCGGCTAGTGGGATCAATGAGAAACTGATCATAGCCAGAATACAAATCAATTAAAGAATAAATGCATCGACCAACAAAACATTCAGAAAAGAGATCAGCATTAGGGAGGCTACCTGCATCACGTACCATTATTGAGTTGAGCTTCTGAAGATTTTGTATCCATCTCAATGCAACCCCTGGTTTCCAAAAGCAAAACCACTGGTTAACATACGGTCCATCAACAGGTTCAGTAACATTGGAGGCAATCTTTTTGTCAAGATACTTTACCACTTCTGCCTCTTCTATCAGCGCATACTTGGTTGGTCTATCATTCCATGGGACGTGATCAATTGTCCAGATTTTTGTCATCTTAATCATATCCACATCCAACAACTCTTTTTTTTCATCATTAAAGAAGAATGCACCAGAGAACTCTTGACATACCTTGAAGATATATTCCTTCTCTTTAGGCAAAATAAATTGATCAGAGCCTATCTTCATCGTGTCAAACCTTTCCCTGGTGACTCTATTCCCAAATTTTGCAAATTCTCTTTATGCCTTAATAATTCTCCTCTCTTTTTCCAGTGCCTTGTCATAATCCTTTTCTATTAGGACAACCACTGGGTTCTTCTTCACTCCCTGAGGCTTATATTTTCTTTTCGATCCAGTGACCATTTTCCTAAAAAAAAATGAGTTGATGCAAATTTTAATTCCATTTTTCCACTCTTGGTAGTCTCAACAGCTTTCTTAAATGCTTCAATCTGCCCATCTTCGTCTTTGAATTTATCGAGGGTTTTTACCATCTTTGAAATTCGATTAATATCAACTGAGACTTTCTCCTTAAATTCTTGTTTATCTTTTCCCTTGATCTTCCTTGCCCTCTCAACGAACTTTTCCCTTCTAATTGAGTTGGCTGATATCTTGTGTTTGTGATGGTAGGCCTGACAGACCACAAAAGTCTGTTCTTGTATAGTCTCCGGGTCTTGCAGACTGATCCAGGATGACCCTTCATGACTAAAAAACTGGACGGCCTGCATCCTGTGTAAGAATGGAGTGCCCAAAATACAGTCATGATCCAAGTCTGGTATCACGAATCTCAATAGTTCGATTGACATCATTCCGACTTTAATAAGCAGATGGTCAATAAATCCTGCCACGAAAAGTTTTTCAGCAATATTGCTTAGCGTTCGTATTGCAGGCCTATCAATAGTCAGGCCACAAGCATCCATTGCCTTCTGAGAGATAAGTATCATCCCCGCCCAGAATCCATTAAGACTCGAATTTTCCCTTGATTAATATAGATCGTTAAATAGCCACAACCCATGGTTGCGAATCTCATCTTACACCTGACTAGGAAAGACTGATCCCAAGTAGTTAACTTCCATTCTTTTCTTCTCGATTGATTTTTTTAAGTTCAATTTCTCTCTCAACTTAGGTGCTAGTGTCATTGCCTCCTTGAAGGCCAATGTCACCTCTGTTTCTTCCAACATCTTCATTCCTTAGTTCACTCTTGAGTAGAAATTTTATCTTCTTCCCTTGCTCACTTCTCTTGGGTAAAGGTTCTGGTCCTTGATCATCAAGAATTTCAATCAGAGCTTCTTCGATCTTTCTTCTTTTCTTTTCCTCTATCATTTGAGGCGTTAGATGTGCATGAACATTCCTCACTTCCCCAATCACTGTATCTGGTTCCATAACGAGTTCTGGTGGTAGATCACCCTCGAATGACATCATGTTAGCCTAACAAGTAGGCTTCTTAGAAGAAAATACTGCCAATTCAGAGGGAATCTGAGGAGCATAACTCTCTCCTAACGAAAACCCACCCGTAGTGATCTCACCAGCCATGTACTCCACTAAATACAGAGACCGCAGAGGCAACTCAATCAAGGAAAAATGGATCATCAAGTTCTTGTACAAGTCCCTCAGGCAATTCACCCATGAAAGTGTGAATATTCACATTAGCCATTCTTTTCTTCTTTTTCTTCATTTTTTCATCATGCTTAAAGGCAAGAAGCCGCTTACCTCCCTGGGATCTAATTTGTTCCATGAACTGTCACAAACATAACCCATTGCATCCTTCTTTGCCACCCCACTTTTCACTCCCGGCTGCTTGCAAACTTCGCTATTTTCCCTCATTTCCTACGGCTTTCCCTTTTGACCGACAACTTCTCCGTCCTAGCCAAAGACAGATGTTCACGAGGGTAGTAACTGGCTACTGAGAGTTTTTTTTTTTACACAGTAAATCTCAATCCCATCCATATGATGATCATTGTGAAATCGACTTCAAATAAACACCGCAATTTAATCTACGTTGAAAGGCGACAATTTGCAATCCAGAGATGATCTCAATTCCGTCGGTCCTGGCTCATAAAGCACTTGAGTACAGAACCCGCCTACCTATTTCTTATAGCTCTTGCACGTAAGCCCCCACTCTTCATAAGCGTATTGGCCTTACTAACGCGAGTGTCCAACCAAGCTCGCAAATAGTTAGGGTCCGAATGATTCCAAGTTTCTGCTAATTCTTCTTTCAGAGCCCTCACAGAGTTCTGTTAGAGTGTAGTCCTCAAGTGCATACAGTTCATTGTTGATGAGTCGACTGTTGCTTAAGAATAATGTGGTTGTGTTACCGTGGAGCAGTCTGACAAAAGTCTGTGGGCTTCAGGGATTAACGCTTTTCTTGGGACAGTCAGGCACATCCTTCACTCTGTCAATGCTCAGGAATACTGTTGTTCCCGGTAGTGTTCAACAATATATGCAAACTTTATACTCAGACTGGTAATCTAAGGAGGTGTCTTTGCTCCGTTGGGAGCCTACCCCTGTGCTTAGGTCCGTGCAAGGTAAAAAGGGGCTTAGTTACATTGATTCACATTTCACGAAAGTTTCCTCTCGCCCCTCCCAGCTCCCTCGAAACAAGGCGGCCTGCTCGTCGCAATGCCTTACCCTCAGTTACCAGTCAGGCGTCAGAGCGGAAGTCGCTTTGATCCCTGATATCACACCGAATACAGCTATAAGCGGACACTCAGCTGGCAATATGCGGAACACACTCAAATACCCCACATGATTTCCCCTTTACCTCTGCCGGTTCGATTTGACTTTACTGGGTGGGGAAATTTTCCCCAACGAAATGGGCTGGTAATTATCTAACTAGACACCGTGTCGTTATTGATTGTCCTGAACCTCAAATACGTGCAGGGGTAGAACGTGGTAAGATTAGGTTCTGACCAACTGTTGATCTGAGCCATAGACCCAAGTGAGCTTTTGTTATGAACTTGTTAAGTGACGTAGGTTCGAGCAGCTCTGCCAGACTAAATGATTCCACTACTGTAGGCCAAACCGTACTAGACGCCTAAGTGTCCGTTCAGATCTGATTGGTTCTGGTTTTCTAGGCACTGACTCTTCCTTTTACTTGATAGGGCTTCAGTTGATTCAAGCATGTGTGACCAGACTTTCCGGGCGGACCTGATCGGACACAAGACGAGGGGTGATGCCTGGGTCAAAGCTTGTACACGACTTCAACTTAACCAACCAGACACTGAAACAACGTCGAGGAGACACTGGAAAACCACTTATACATCCCAGGAGAATACACTCATTTGGGCTCGACATATTCGGGACGCTGATCAAGCTCCCATCTCTCCGGTTGCATGCTGACAAGACCTCTCCACAAGTTATGACGAACCGATGTCCTCCCTCGTCGTCCCTTTTCCCCTCTAGTCTACTCTTTCGTCCCCATCCAGTAGGAATTTAGTGAGAAGGTATGCAATTTTCCTTAAAACATTCTCCGTTTTCCTCATTGATTTGACATGGACCAGTCACAAGTAGGAGAGTAATTCCATACCTCATCAATCGATTTAGTATGCTGATTCAAAAAATATTTCATGCTCGAGAGCCTCGTCTTGGGCAAAACCGCTCATTCTCAAACATTCCAGAATATGTGAAAATGAATGGATTAACCAGCAAAAGCCAACCGAGCAACTTTATTTGCACATTATTCCCACCTTCTTTTATTGAGATCCATCAATCAGTGAGACATCACTTTTCACCAAACAAATGATACCATATTCTGATCACAGAGTGTCCAAGAGAATTGAAAGCCCAACATATTTTATTAGTTCGTAAGACGAAAGGGACATCGCAGCAACTGCTACAGCCTCTACACACGCCTTTCGTCAGCAAGAACCCTTCAACCGAGGGTTTCGACCACGCCGGAGTCGTCAGTGACTACTCAATTATGGTATCACACCAAGGAAGAAAACAAAGAATCAACGTGATGGTTCCAAAATTTAGCATCTCTCAGTTCTAACTCTCTTTCAGAATAGAGTCAGTCCATCAGAACGGGAACGGCCAGCTTGCATTTCGTCAACCAAGTAGTTGGCACGAAGAGCTCATCTCACAACACGAATCCGCCCTCCTTTCGTTTACCAGGAAAACGTTTCAGTGCTCCGGGCTCATTCAACATCCACGCGAGGTCAGCCCGCTCCCTCAGTCTGGTCAGAGTGCCTCACACGCCGCTCGTCAGGCTCGAGTAATCTTGGGGAGACAATAACAGAATACAGATCGATGCCAGGCCTGCCTCTCTCATAACCATGGCAGACACGAGGCTAGCAAGAAAGGTACCAAGGCTCGTGTGAGGGGTGTAGCACAGAGACACACATGGCGAGCGCAGCACCAAGAAGAGTTCGAAGGAGTGACATCAACCTTGTTTTCACTCAGTGGAACGCTCTCTTCGACTACATGCCCTTACTTCTATTTACCCCTGACTCTCAGATCTCACACGAGGTCTGCCACTTTTCACTGCGTCACAGCTTCGCGATATCGATCAAGCGCTTAGCGACCAAACAAAGAAGGAGACGCCTCTCGTCTTTACTACCAATAACCATCACCCACGCGTACAAGCGAAGGGCAGTAGCTTCATAATTGATGCCTAAGCATGGACATGCGACGCGAACGACAGTCACTAAGGGGACTAACTCAGGCCATTGCAGTTCTAGGAAAGAGCATGCGCACGAGAGCGAGTCACTCATTCCCCAACTTTTTAAAAGGTCATCATGATCAAGGCCTGTCCTGCCAAACATTGGTCTGATCGCAGTCTTCACCCGTTTACCACTCTCTCGTGGTCCTTGCTACGCCACCTTCGTGAGACAACCCCCATCTCTCTGATTGAACCCACTAGTCAGCAAAGGTTGTAGTCTCACGAGGAAACCATGGACATCAACAGACAGGCGCATCGCAGCCCCACAGAGGGTCATAACCCCAGTCCCATCACTCTCTCTAGTTTGTCGCGTGTTGAAGTCAAGTTGACGTCAGCATTCCAAGCACGCATGCGGCACTTGCCTCACCCAAAGGTCTGCGGCTGTCTCTTATACACATCTAGATGTGTATAAGAGACAGCACACGCGCATCGCAGCCCCACAGAGGGTCATAACCCCAGTCCCATCACTCTCTCTAGTTTGTCGCGTGTTGAAGTCAAGTTGACGTCAGCATTCCAAGCACATACTGCACTTGCCTCTCCCCCTCTTCGCGTCTTGACTCCGTTCCCCGCGAGAGTGCCGAAAACTCATAAACGCCCAATCAGGTACGAGCATCACGCGAGAGCGTGGAGGCAACAATTTGACGTCGACTGCGCTGGCCAAGCTCATGCCCCCACGCGCGTGCCACGCGTAGTCCAAGTATGTGTAACCCCCTCGCACTGTCTCGCATTCTACTAGTGCCGTATCCCCGATGGTCCAACCTCAGTTGGCTTCACTCTATGCCGGGCCGAAGTGGCCTCAGGCCCGTCCTCCACTGGTCCAGCCAACGGGTGGTTTGGGCGGATCTAATCCAGTCCATGCCAGGACTGGACATCTGCCTCACGATCGCTCATCTCCGACTCTCCTTCAGAGTCTCTCTCGTTGTGTTGCACTTCCATAGTCGTGGTCCCAGTCGACGAGTCATCCTCATGGTAGTTGACCCTTACCCGCATGCTCGCAGTCACCCCGTCTTGCTTGCACCTTCGCTGCGCCCTGTTACGAACCTCGATAATGGCAGCCTGCAGCCCCTTATCTCCCCTTATTTCCTGTTCACGTTGACCACTAACGTTAATTTTTAGCCTCACTTCCCCTGTAGGCTTCCCATAAGTCAGTATAACCTCAACTATGGCCCCTTTTTCATCCTCACGCTCCCATATCCACGAGTATCTCATATACCTCGGCCTATAGCCACGTAGACCATTCCGATATGCCATAGCCGCCTTCTTTATAATAGCCAGTGCCAACGCTTAGTTTGCACTAACACTGCACGCGAGGATACTGGCTAGGCTAAGCTCAGACTGTCGAGAATCGAGGCCTCAGCGTGTTACCACTACCTTCACTCACGGAGCGATGACGCTCTCCTCACACGCTTGCCAGAAGACCTAAGAACAACCCCTGTTTTATAGAGCTCGGAGCGGCCGCGATCCCTGCGTACTAAGGGGGAATTCAAATAATAACTTAGAATTCTAAAACTAATAAAATAACATGAAATCAAATAATTTTGAACAAGTAAGACAAGAACTCAATAGTTAGTGCACAAGCAGGATACTCACTCTGTAGCTGTCAGTCCTTAATCCTCGCGATGTGACCACGGTCCAAAAACAGAGGTCCCATAAAGGGATACTACCGACGAATATACCCCTCTCTTCAAAATGCGCTGCCGACCTAGTCCTACTGGGTACCCATGTCCGATGGCAAGGAGGGGACTTATGATCCACTATTGGGGGTGATAAATCTCCTACCAATGCGGCCGCGGGTGGCCCCTCTTTTAGGGTCCCACTGCGCGGCGCTCAACCGGACCGTTCATCCATAGACGATATACGAGAGGTCGACCAGCTTAGGCCGTAGACAACTGAGCTCTGAATTCGAACCGTTGGCCTTCCCGCGAAATGACAGGCCGGAAGGAAAACCGAGTCTGACAGTCATGCAAAAAGGAAAATTAAATAATAATAATAATAATAATATCGAGAGGAGAATAAAGTTATGACATCATAATTACCCCGAACTAAAGCAGGAACTCAGACCGTCGCATAGTTTCGGCGCTTAGGTCTTCTTTTCTTTCCCAATATTTCGTTTTTCCTTTGCTTCTCTTTTCTTGGTTCTCTTCATTCTGATACTAATATCTGTCCTACGCACCAAACCCATAACATGGTAAAGGGACACTCAACGCGCAACAGAAAAGATTGCGCCCGTTCCTCTGCCTTCGCGTCCCTGGACAAGCCCGACGGCTACCACGGCTACAGGCTGGTTGCTCTGCTATATAGCAGGGCGCTGAGCGTGCGTGGACCAAAGGAAAGTCCAGTGGCGCAACCCCTTTTCTTTTGCAGGGACAAGCACCAACAAGACCGGTCCACGTCAGGGCACAACTCATGTATACTTCCAGAGCCGCGAAGTTCGACAATAGTCCAATGAGCCGCGGGCATAGGGACAAGGGACTGGTCCTGGGCAGGAACTTGGCACGCAAAGGAGGGCCTGGACACCGCGCCCTCCGACAACGGGCACCGTCAAAGGGGGAGGGGTGGTTCGGATCCAGGGTGCCTGAATGAGATGGGAAAGTAGGGGGGGGGTAGGAGAACCCTAAACCCTAGAAAACCCCTAAGAAAACCCTAACCGGAGTTTGAGTGGTCAGTGTAGAGTACCGGTGACCTAATCAAGAAAATAAAATAGCAAGCATAGAGGGGGAGGCAGGAGGAAAAATAAATAAACAACGAAATTTCGAGAGAAAAAAATAAAAAATAAAAAATATAATAATAAAAATAATTAAAGACATAAGGAAACAAAATGTGAAGAGGAAAATAATATTTATATTTTTTTAATTTTCGGCAGCATTTCCCTACCCCCCATGGGGTCAAGAATGTGCCAAGGGAAAGGAGAGACCAAAATAAGCCCACTAGGTTTCAAAATGCTGCAAATTAAAAATTTTACAAAATAAATAAAGAAATTATAAATAAATAAATAAGTAGATGAGGAGGTGAAAAAAAATTAAGTGTCAAGAATGACCAACTCCTAATCAAATTTAATGGTGCCGCAAAGAAATTCGACTTTTTAGAATAAATTAAAAAAAAAAAAATCAGAAAATGAGAGAGGAGAGGGGGAATAAGATAATTCAAACTATTGGAGAAAAGATAAGATTTAAAGCAAAGCGAAAGAGAAAAGGAAAAAAACAAAAAAATTCGAAGTAGGGGGGGGCAAGGGGATGAAAAAGTGATGAAGAAAAGAGAAATAGGTGAGAGGGAGAGAAATAGTGAAATGGGAGATGGGGGGGTTAAGATTAATACAAGATGATGGGTGCGGAGGAGAGGAGAGAAAAAAGTGGTGGGAGAAAGTGAAGAGGGAGGTGGGAGAAGGGGAGTTGTGGTAGAGTGAGAAAGGATGATTAGATGATGGGGGGAAGAGAAAAGGCGTTGGGGGAGAGTAGGTTAGTGGAGAGAGATCATACCAGGCTATTGGTTGGCCAAGAGCAAAGCACTACCAAGATCCACAAGATCTTGGCCTTCAAGGTGCTGCCGGCCTGATGCCACAACAGTTAAAAGATGATGATGATGATATAGAGTTGGCTGAGATCTTGATCAGCCACCCTACTCCCACAGTCACACAACCCCCTAGCCAGGGGGGGCAATCTTGAGCTGTTGCGAACTTGAAACTGTTGCTGGAGCAGTAGAAAAATAGTATAAAAAAAAAAAGTGGCGCAGCCCCCTAGCCAGGGGGGTCTTCAGTCTTTAGAGCAGGCTTCCACGTGGCACTGAAGATGGCCACATGCGCAGGCAGCAGCAGCCAAGCGGGGGGGGGGGCAAATAGCAACCCGGTCGTTGCTGCCTTGCTGACCGCTGCTCGGCGCTCGCCGACCGGGAGGGGGGGGGGGGGAGAAATAGTTGGCACGCACCTCTTCATCAGCACTGTGCCACACTACTAAGCCATGCAGACACTTTGGTCAGTGGGTTATGGTAGTAGCTACGCACGTGCATGGCCAGCAGCTGCCCGGGTTCAAACCCTGACGGCAGCATATATCCCGGATCTTGATAATATAATATGGGAGCGGGGCGGGGCGGGGCAGCGGGGCAGCGAGCGTGCATGCGGCGGCCTTGGCCTTGCGCGCATGCGTTCGTGACGCCAACTCTTTTTTCCCCACGTGTCACTCTCCTGCTGTACGTATCTTTTTCCCTGCTTTTCGTCAAAAACGTCCGATAAGTAGCCAAAAACCCTGCTGTCGGGTTTTACTTACATTCCCTACTGTGGGGGGTGGTGGGCGGGAGCGGGGAACGTTCTTGCTCAGATACCAGTGTGGCGGACCCACCAGGCGTGGTGCTCCGCCAGGGATAGAGATGGAGATGGAGGAAGAAGGGGGAGCGAGATGGCACAACGCAGCTCCCACGCTAGACTCCAACGCACGTACTCCAAGGTGTGCGAATGTAGAATGAATCGGAAAACAGACAACAGCTGGGGTATACCCCAGCAGACTGACGGGACTAGAGTGGAATGGCGGGTACGGACAAAGGTACCGGCCTGGACTAGACTACCCCGAATATAACGCAGGCCTGTGAGAACAGGCCAAGGGGCTGGTCTCACTGGCCAACCAGAGGTCCGCTACATAATGTCACTTATAAATTGTTTGCTAAAACACTAGCCCTTTGCCTAGCCAGGTTTTTGCCTAACTTGATAGGATGAGAACAAGGAGCGTTTGTTAAGGGTCGCTCCATATTCGAAAATATAACAACGATCATTCAAGCTCTAAAGGTGATTGCAAAGGAAAAAAGGGTTGTCATAGTCCTACTCCTGGATATGGAGAAGGCATACAACAAGGTGGGATGGACGTCTGTCCATACCACCGTTAAAAACTTGGGCTTTGGCCCAGGCTGGTTTTCGCACCTTGGTAAGTGCGAGCCATGAAAGAGGCTAATTCAGTGGTTCTGGTTAACGGGAGACTTTCAGAAGAGTTCCAACTATCACGGTCTTTAAGACAAGGGTGCCCATTGCCTCCCTTACTTTTTGTCCTACAGTTGGAAGTCTTACTTGACAATGTTAGGAGCACCCCCGAGATCACAGAATTAAAACTCTCCCTTGACCTTGAGTGGAAAGGGGGGCCATCACAGCCGACCTAAGAGTAGCATGTGATAATAACCCAGTAACATTAAATCAGTTACGAAAGGCTATAGATAACTATTGTGACTTATCGAAAGCTTCTATTAATTGGGATAAATCTGTTTATTTCCTTCCCCCCTCTCGAGTGTTGACTGTGGACTGGGGCTTGAAACAAGTTCTAGCCAATTCTTCTGACCGCTTCTTGGGGGTCTAGGTGTCGTTGACTGATTGCTCTACGGTGCAATACTCTTTACTCACTGACAAGGTGGCTGCCAGGATTGCAGGATGGAAACATAACTTTAAACTGTCGCTCTTTGATAGAGCTCTGGTGATCTCCTCATCGACTTTTTTCCTTTTCTGGTTTCCTCTTTCGGTACATCTCTTAGGGGAAAAGATCTATTCACGTATCGAGAGAGATGTAGCTCGTTATCTGTGGAAACCAGCTTCAGAAATCCAACAAGGTTTCATCTGGAAGGTGGCCTGGCAGGTAGTCGCCCAATCACGAGCACAAGGGAGTCTGGGAATTTTAGACCCATTGCAGCAAAACTTGGCTTTTTGTGCAATGGTGACAGCTGCACTTTTTGGTGGACGCTCTAAGTTATGGACTTGTCTAGCAGAATATATATTGGCAAAGGAATGGGGTTTGCATAAACCAGCAGATGTGAGGTTGTATTACCTCATTCCCTCCTTTGTTGCTAGGAGACCACAGTCCAGGCTTTGGCGAAACATTCTTTGTGTCTGGCATAATTTTTTTCCACAAACCCTCAGGGTCCAGGCCACTGGAAACAAGAGAGGAAGTTCTGAATCAGATCTTGTTTGAGAACCCCTTCATTGTTTCACCGGGGGGTACATGGTTTAAAGCAGATAGAAGTCATGGGCCTTTCGGAAATGCATGGATTGAAAAAGGTGTGATACAAATCAAACATATTTGGGATGGGGAGTCTGAAGACTGGCTGCCCATGGTGGACTTGAAGAAGAAACACTTTAGGCTACAAAATGTTGAAGAAAACTATAGACTGATTCAAAAGGGTATTCCTCTATACTGGGTTTCAATGTTGCCAACCACAGTAGAACACAATCAAGGGACTTGGCTTATAGACCGTGATGACGACAGTTGGTCCTAAGTGTTGTGGGCCCTGAATTGGCACGAGGGATCACAGTGCAAACATGGAGACGGAAAGTGCGAGCCTCCACACCCCTGTCGTTGACCAGATTGGAGGATAAGATCGTTCCCTCAACAGTGGGGTTTACAGAATGTCGAGTCTGACTCAGTTCTTTGAAGGGGAAAGAGGTTGCCACCCTTATAGTGGAAGATGCCTCCAACCTCCAGATCAAGCCTCTGATGCATGGCTGGAAGGATATTTTGGGTCCGGGGTCTTCCGTACCAGTGATAAACTACAAACCCAAAGTTGGTGTTCAGATTTTAAGAGAAGCAGGTACGAAACAACCGGTATCTACGGTTACTGAGAGACTTGCTAAGGAACCTGGGTTTGCACTGGGTAACTTAGATCTATTTGGCATGTGGAAAGGGCTAAAGTTGATGACATCTCAAAAGCAGGCGGGGTTAGCTTGGCTGCAACTACTACTAGTAACACCGTCTGCAGTATGGGTGGCAGTTAGGGGTATGGATATTCGTGAACAATGTGCCCGGTGTACCTGGGCCGGGAAACCGCCTCTCATATATGGTTGTACTGTCCTTTCTCCTTCAAGGTGTGGGAATGGTGGAAGGAAAAGTGGAAAGCATTAATAGTGGACCGGTTCCCATGGTCTCAACAATGGATGCTTTATGGTATGATGAATCCTGCACAAGACTTCTCTACGGGTCTGGCGTATATAGCCTGGCTTGTAGAGGAGCTATAATAATGGAGGTGTTGTGGAAAGCCCGAAATAAAGCATCATTCGAGAAGGAGGCTACGCCCTTTCAGGAACTATTTGAAGTTGTAAAAGTGCCTATAAGAAGGACAATCCGGAGTGACTGGCAGGCGGCCTGGTCTCAGGCAAGGAAAAAACGCTACTGGTTTTCCCAGACATGGTCTAAAACTACCAATTTTGTGACGATCTCTGTAGAAGGTAAGTTGCAATTTGCGGAGTGGCTTCGGGAATGAGTAGAGTTTTTTCTTAAAAAAGAGGTTAGTGGGAGAAGTAGATGGTTGGATATCAAGCGTCCTACTAGTAAGGGGGCTAGCTCGTAGGACGGAAATAGGGTACAGCAACAACGGAGATGGTGGCTCTGCTGCATTAAGTCTTGCTGGAGTGAGGTAAAGAGGATTGAGGTGGGGGTCTGAGTCGTTTTTTGAACTTTGCTTATTCCTAAATTTCTTCGCATTAATTTGCTAAGTAGCTCAATTTTTTCTTAGCCAAAGTCGTCAAATTTCAAACTTCTATGTAAATTTCCATACGGGACCCTCGACCCGGTTCCCAGCACGTGATGCTCCCCACAAATAGATTGGAGCCTTGTTCCCATTAAAAAAAAAATAGAGAAAACTACGGCGCAGTCAGGGTTACAGTTTGTAATTGCATTTGAAACTGCCTATTAGCAGTTTAGTCCGGGCCCGAGTTTCAATTGCAGTTTAGTCAGGGCCCGAGTTTCAATTGCATTTGAAACTGCTTAGCAGTTTGCAACTCGGGCTGGCTTTTTCTAGCAGTTCAGTCTGGCACATGGCCGTTTTTTCTTTCCTGTGTTTTTTTTTTTTTTCTCCGTCACGCGCCGCGGTCTGTTTCTTTATTTTTCGTTTCTTTTTTTTTTCTTTTTCTTTTTCTTTTTCAGAAAAAAAAAAAAAAAACAGCCCCACGGTTGGGCCACGACCGAGATGTCTCCGCCACACCCCAGATTGGCCACGGCCGAGATGTCTCCGCCACACCCCGGACAGGCCACGGCCGAAATGTCTCGGCCACACCCTAGATTGGCCACAACCGAGATGTCTCGGCCACAGCCGAGATTCGCAGGCACTACCCTTCACAGGCAAATGCGAAGTCTCAAGAGTAGCCTACTCCGAAGAAGTGAGGGGCTCGTGGCAGGGATGGAGGCCAAAAAAAAAAAAAAGAAAAAGAAGAAATAAAAAAGTTAAGAAAA